>JANSVA010000008.1:22058132-22102270 GCA_025504915.1 Erythroxylum reticulatum | reverse complement strand
CAAATATCCTCTTAAACAAATTAGAGGGTTAAATTTGTAATCCCTATTTTGTTATAGTGAAATTCTTCTCTCTCCGTAGTTTTTACCCTATTGGGGTTTTCCACGTAAAATTTTTGTGTTGTTTCCGTGCTTTCTTTCCAACAATTCCTTCTTATTAGATGTTAAATCCAATGGATAGAAGCACGAGTACTTGATTGCTAGTTGTGACTATCACAATGTTCCTGCGAAGTTGATAATTGTCCTATATGAATGTACAGGCTTTTGGGATGGAGCAGCTGTATATGGAGGACAAGCCCGAGAAAAGGTAACATGAATCCTTAGTCCCAGCAACTCCTGTCATATTAATATTTTCTGATTATTTCTTATTGCTAGCAGAATAGTTATGTCAAACTAATCTAGTCTTGATCAAACATGACCAATTACAATTCATGGTCTTTGCGGTAGTTATTCTTGTAGTCAGTGAGTCAATGTCGTTAATTGAACACCTTCTCTGCTCAAAAACCTTTTGCACTCGTGAAACATTCCACTGTGATTAGTCTCATGTACCTTTTATTTTTAAAGTGCGCAACAGCCAAGAATAATTTTTCAAGTGATTGTCGATATCAGTTGTGTTTTTAGTACAAAATTTTGAAATTGAAAGTAACTCGCTATGAATAATTTCCATTTACAATTAAGATAATGTTATTCCTTTTCCAGTGAGATATCGTCCACATAAGTTGCTTTCTGCTTTCTTTCCTTCCTTGCAGGTCTTTGTTGATAATGCTGATTTTCTTAGGAATTGGGAGTGACGAATCAATCATTATGGCTATGTAACATCAAGTAAATGGAAAATAGATCTATTTCATGATTTTATCTCTACCACACTTCTTTTTTGTGCAATATATATTCAATTCAGTAGGGAATTACCCATGTAAGAATTCACTATGACACCTCCTTTTGACCCCATAAGTGACTAGCAGTTTGTCTCTGTATTTTAATCCGGAGCTCAAGAAGTTCTGAAGATGTCTGGGTTCATAGTTAATTGCTTTGCAGAGCCAAATATTGGATTCTGGCAATCCAAAGTTAGTCCTTGTCTCATGTAAGCACCGAATTCAGCATATACTGAATTCCCTCAGTCCACATCTTCTTGTCATCTCTACTTCTGCATTCAAATTCTATTATCCTCTCCGCAGTTTTTATACCGAAGTAAGCTCTTTGCTTGCCAGATTCTTCCCTCCACCTTCCTGCCCACTCCGGGATGTCATCATAGACTTCGGATACCACGCCTGCAATCAGAACATACCTCCTACTTAGCAAGAAAAGGTGTAACTTATTAGTTTCAGGCTCAAGATTTCTCTTACACTTCTTGTTTGTCAATGTTCCCGCCATATGCTTGCTTTTCATTTTAACCACCACCTGTGTAGTTTCAGATATTGAGCTAGTATGACAACTGATGTTTTTGAACAGTAGAAAAAAAACCCAAAAAAATGCATTTTACGTTTAATTTCTCTAATGACATGTTCAAGAATGTCTTCTGATTGTAAGTAACAACAGAGAGAGAGAGAGACGCAGAGATTGTTGAAATTGTTTACCAAAGTTTCATAGCTATTGATCACCTCAAGCACTTACCTGCCAATTAGAGTTTATATTGAAAGAAACTCGCTTCCAGTGGAGAGCTCCTGTGAGAGAAATGAATAAGATGATCAGTGAAGTGCTGTGATGTTTGTGAGGTTAATGAATATGCTTCAGAATGATGGGAAAAATACATACCTTTTCTTGTACGTTTTAGAAGTTCTCCCCCTCTTGTAACAAAGCTCAGTGCTACTGAGACTTTCAATTCTCTGATACCTCCTTTATCCTTTCTCTGGGTAAACACTATAGTTCCACAGCCCTTTTGCAAGCCTGCTGTAAAGGTGGCAGCTCCGCGTAAGGGTGCAATTGATAAATGAAACAGCAGTATCATATATTTGAGACATTATTAAGAGTAAATTATTTTCTGGTCAGCTAATTAACTAGATAGAAGATGAGCTCAATCGTTCGATTTTGATGTCAATACTACTTGCAGATTATGGAATTCAAATTAATCAAACAGTTGTTGAAGTATAGTGACAGATCTTGAGAAACAAATAAGTTTACTAATACCTGTAGCTGCTCCAGCGGTTAGGGTTATGATATCTCCACTAGTCCTCGCACTAATTGCTGAGTTAACAACCGCTGAGATTTGGTGATGGGTTGCCCCCATATCCTCTGCAATCTCGATACAATGAGAAGCTACTAGAGCTGCCGCTGAAGCCATTGCAGCTGAAGTTTTATGTGTGTTCTTGTTGGTTGTTGCCATTTTCATGGACATTGCATTTGAAGCAGATTGTGATGCAACAGCAGAAGCAACCCCTGCTACACATATGGCAGCATGCAATTGAGCATTGTGCGCTCTGACCTCCTGCTTCTTCATCTGCTTCTGGTCCTTCACCCATCTTCCTATTGTTCTTCCTTTTAACATGCCCTTGTACAGCTGCAGAGCAATTTGGGAAGTACTTATTACAATCCTAACGAGTGATGATTATTATGAAGTTGACTAGTGGGATACCCCATCTTTTAGTAGTTGTTGACAGGAACCGAACTCTGAATTGAGCGCTTGATGAAGTAAAAACAGCTCCTGCACAGATTATACGTTAATCCTTCGCATATTGTGAAAAAGAAGCTAGACACAGCCATATATGAACATGCAAATTAGGAAAAGCACATTTGTTGATTTAAAGGACAGTTGCACTCAAGCAGCTAGAAACAGAGAGAACAAAAAATTACGTTCTTCTCTCCACTGTCTCGAGGAGGTGGGCTACCGGAGTCACCACTTGGCAGCCGCTGAAGCAGGTTGACATTATGTGGTAAAACATGCAAAAGAAACAGGAAATTAGAGAGGAGATTTTTTTTCTCCTTTTGTTTGGTTTTGTGCTCAGGAAAGGAGGATTAGAGGATCTTACCGATTCATCGGAAGCCCTAGTAGCTGATTCAGCTTCAGATGTAGAGAAAACTGTCTCCTCACTATTATTATTAGTACTACGGGTGCTGCAAAGAGCTCTTGAAAGCTCCTTGGCTGAGACGCTCCATGATCTAGAAAGAAACTCCATTGACTCCGTTGGAGTTTCTGGTGCATGACAAAACTCCGTTGCAGGACAATTTTCATCAATGATCTCTAGCTTTGGAGTTATGTTCATCAGAGAACTGCATGACCTCACTGAATCACAAACCATGCGTGTAAACCTAGTTAATGGTTTATGACATAAAAAAATGAGCTTCATAAACATATACAAATTGCTTACTTCCTAGAGTTGCCAAATACCCTGCTATGCAGACTCACTAGACAAGCATGCAAGAGCAAGGCCAAGAAAGAGTGGAAATCAGAGGCATATATAAACATTGAATATGAAGTTGGAGTTGGAGTTGGTGGTACATATTCTAATGCTGTATGCGCTGATGGATGGGTCCCCATTAAAGGTAACTCGTCTTTGTTCAGAATTTCCGATATCTGCTTTTGCGCTCCACTGTGTTGTGCTTTATACATAAAGAGCTGACGATCAATTTTTCTTGGACGGCGATATCGATCATTACTAGGATTCCCCTATAACTTACAAACAAAACAAATGGGTTCAAGTGGCAACTCCTTATGTTACATTCTCTAGCATATACTTCTAGGAAGGCTTAGAATATTGAGTAGTCTACTTATATCCTAACTATACATCCTTTTTGACTTGAAGAATTTGCCTCCCAAAAACCAGGGAAAAAAGAAGAAGAAGAAGAAGAACGTGAAAAGAAGAATACATTTGGATTTTGCTGTCACATACGGAGAAGTCCATCTCTTCAGTTGAATACTTTTGATTTGGAGAAGCTTGAAAAAGTATAATTAGGGTAGTCAAGTGCAAAGAGTAGACGGTCTCAACCGTTAAAAACCTATTAAGGTATTTTCGGTAATATCAAAAACAGACCCTACCATCCCTGTAAATTGCTCAAAGTCTAATCATGTACTGCACCTTCACCAAGAGCCCCACATTCAAGAGTGTAAAAACAATATCCGTTCTACATTTTTCTCCATCAACTGGGCAGTGATTATGGTCCTTCCACAATGAGCTTAGCCTACTAGTAAGCATCCACATCCTAAAAGATGGGTTAAGTTATGATGCTAATAAGAAAATTATAAACCTAACAAAGAAAGAAAAGAAAACCCACCGCACGACCTCAATGATTGCCAATTACTAACCAAAACAGATAGGGCTATAATTGCTAACTAATGCTACACAGACACCCCATATAGGCCGTAGCGTATTCACACAATATTTCTGTCCAAGTAGGGGCGCTATTCAACTGTAACATATCCCCAGTGAGTGACAGCAATGATTGCCAACTTATCGCAACAAATACGGCTAAATTGCCTTCAGCCTTCATTTTGTATTATGGCTTATGTAAAATATATACACGCATACAGATAGAACTTATTAACTTTTATCCTTCTAAAAAAATTAAATACTTGAAAATTTGACCTAAAATTTTTGTATAAGTATTAAGAATAATCTAATAAACCTTCAGTAAAATTTGAACAAATATCAAAATTATTTTTTAAAAATCTTAAAATTTTGTATCAAAAGATTATTTTAAATACAAAATTAAAGTATGTTTCACTATTAAGTAATATCATTAACAACATTATAATAGAATAAATAAGTATATAATTTCCCAAATTTTAATATGTAACGTTAAAAGAATTGTGATACATTTCATAGTGTTGTTCTACATTAATATACAAATTTGTATGTCCTTAATAGATTAATACATTTATTACATACTAATTTTGCAAGAAATTCTCCATTTTATATGAAATTATGATTCCTCAATTTAGAAGAAATGGTAGAACCTATTCTATTTGAAATTCATAGATTAATTTTAAATTTTATTTATATAATTAGAATTTTTATCTATTTTTATGTTCAAAATAAATTACTGTAGCAATTGATTTAAGATTAATTGTACTTGTTAGCTAAAAAGTACTAACTATCTAAAAATATTATTTAAGGTTTGCAATGAGATAAGTTATAAGAAAATATTGAATTTGTAAATTTGACTTCAATTATATTACATCATATTTGCACTTATTAAATTTATATTAGAATCTTAACTTGAATTGGTTAATATTTTTTAAAATGTATGTTTCTAGTTAACGTAAAAAAAATTTAATTTACTTAAAAAAAGAGATTGGTGGATTCATTTACATACTATTTTATAAGCAACCCTATGATTTATATGCAATTATAATTCATAGTTAAGAATGGAAGGAAGATTCATAATGAGTTATTTTTTATCTCAAAGAAAGTAATGTTGAATCTTAGAAGAAGTAATAACAAAAAATATCTTATTTTTTAAAGTTTAAAAGGTACTTGATCTTTTTGAAGTTATACTAAAGTAAGATATCTGAATATTAATGGTTAACTTCAGGTAATATAAGGTCCTTCTACTGACGTAGGTGTCTCCAAGTTGAGGAAATTGCAACTGTAGAATGGATGAGGTAGAAAAATAGGCAAAAAGAGAAACTGTCTTAATCATCATATTCATTACCCTTAGAATACTAAATGCTATAACAAATATTCTTTTAAACGATATGCTCTACTTAACAACTCCACGACAATTGAATCGTCACAAAAGGCTTATCCTTTTGTGACGGTTCAGAAATATCATCACAAAAGGGTAAGCTTCTAGCGGCAATTTTAATAATCGTTGTGAAATGGATGACCTTTGGCAACTCAAATGCTTAAGTAATGAACTAACTCTCTTATTTATAATTGTGTATGCACTAAATTTGACTTGATCATTTTGTAATTAAACATCATATTGATAAAAATCAAATTTAATATTATTGATAATGATTATAAGTCTAAAATTAAATTTAACTAACAATAATGTCAAATCATTTCAATGATTTATGAAACTATAAACTCAAAATAAATCAATATTACAAAGATTTATACTTTTTATTTTTCTCTTTTAAATTATATGATGTAACAATTTTATATGATGTCACAAAATGTTTAAATAGTTTTAACATAAAGTTTGTAATATAATGATATAACATTCTTACATAGAAACAATAAATAATGATATATGGTAAGTAAAATAACATAATAATATATGGCATGTAATACAAGATTTTAACTAGAACTTTAACAATTCTTATCGATAAAAACAACAAACAAAGAGAAAAAGATAATGAATTTCACGCATATTCCATCGAAGAGAATAAAATATAATTATTTTTTGAATTCTAATTAACATGATACTCGGTAGATAAGGTAAAGGAGTTCTCTATGTTTGGATTCCCAAGAAGACTCTTTACACGATCCAAGGCATCTATTGAAACAGACAAAGATCTTCCCCTAATAATCGGTTTATTGATAACTGCTTAGATCAACTTCTTGGTTTTAACTAAACTAGCGAATGATACATTAAATGATTTCCTAAACATAATATGGAACAGTGAATTAGATCAAACACACATACCATACGTTCCACCTAAGGAACAAATAGTATAGAACAATCACCTTAATTTCTTCATAATCCTTTGAAAAATTAAATCCTAAAAACAAAAAAAAGCTAAATCAAATGGTATAAGGAACCTAAATTCGAATACATCCATACCTGATTGAATGACTCCATCATCGTCAAAACAAACAGGCATAATTTTCGCAATTGACGACTGTTTCATTAGGACATCACTATTGTCTCCACTTTCATCAATGTTCTCTTGAAGATTCGAGCAAGCTTTACACAACATATATTATATACAATCACACATTCATCTAATAGCTTCTTAACAGAAAATGAGATACTAGATAATAAAGAAAGAGAGTTAATTCAAATGATACTAAAAACCTTGAAGAAGAAGATTACCCATTAAAGGCAAGCGGTGATTAAACTTTGGTGAGCAAATTTGTTATGCATCGATTTGTTTTTCTACAGGGAGAAATCTGCCAAATGCAACTCATTAGAGCTCATTTCTACCATTGAAAACTATTTGCCAAGTCGACATTTTGTGACGAAGTTATGTTAATGACTTTATTCTAAAAAGGTAATAGAAATAATAACATGTCATATATATAATCAATATAGAAGCAGAATGTACAATTAAATAAGAAAATGAAAAATTATATGAATTTATATGCAATTAACAAATTATTCACAAAATAGGTAAAGATTATCATAATATAATTTTTTAGCCAGCCAAAAATCTCCTACAAGCACCTTCTAAGTTTGCCACTCACCTTTAAAGATTAGTAAAACCTAAAGCACATGTCACGGATTAATAAGTGATTTGACATCTTTAAAAATAAAAGACTTCATATTTGAATGTTCTTTTCATATCTAACACACATCTAAGATTTAGGACATCAATAAGTCAGTATAACTAGTTGAAGTTGTGTTTATAACCTATTCACATAAGAAAAAAAGGTTTCTATTACATACATAATCAGTACTTTTATACGTTGTCTATTACAAACATAAATCATAACTTACATAAATACACTACCAAATTATACATCATATATGATATAACTTTTTTTAGGTCTTCTATCATCAAATCTAATAAAAAGATGATTATCAATCAAGGTAAAGTTCACTACTTATCTTTGTAGTTGTGATTAATCTATGCATTAATTTTAAACATGGGTATAAATATAATGCATTATTTATGACCAAAGCATCAGCAATAGAGAACATCTTAACGAAGAAATGTTGAGGAAATGACTTTGTAGATCATGGATAATCATTCAAATACCCAAATATCTCACTTTCCCACAAAATTGTTCCAACATTCTAGCAATGTTAATTTTGTGATCTATTAACTGAAACAACTTGATGAAAATTAAATAAAAATAGAAAAAACTAATTATTCTCATATGTGATTCCTTTCATTAGCAACATTTCCACGTCTATGGATTTTAGATCACACCTATGGCTAAAAGAAATTGATAAGAAAGTGAAAGAGAAATTCACTACTTAACAAAAGAAAAATAATTGAAGTTTTAGTTGGGAGATTAAAAAATTTCTTGCTTTATTTTATTTAGTTTTCTTTATGAGAATTTTACTTGAAATAAAGAGACAAATCATGATTTATTTAAAATATTTTGAAAGATTTTTTTCTTAATTTTTTAAATGAGAGAAGACAAAAATGATAAATAGTAGATGAATGTTAAGTCAATAGCTAGAGATGAGACTTAAGAAGATATGAGAAGATGAGATATCTCCAAAATGAAAAGCATTCGGATTCAAAATTTCATAGATTAAAAGTAATGAAGAAGAAACCATAAAAAGTAAAAGTAACGATGAAGATATGATTCTTATTATAATAAAATTTAAAAAGTTCATCCAAAAGAAAAGGACCAAAAGAGGAAGAGACATCAAAAACAAAAATACACAAAAATCTAAACGTAGGCATGATTAAAAAGTTTTAATTTCCTAGCCTCATAAAAGTAAGAAACGTGAAAGAAAATAAGCTTTCAAAGCCATATGGGATTAATAGAGCCATTATAAAAGTGAAGAATTTAAGTAATTAATTACAAATAAGTGTTTCACATGAGATAAGCTCTATTTTTTAAAAAATAATGATAATAAATTGACTTATGATGTTCTTCTTTAAGTTGATTTTCTTTAATTTATTTTAGGCTTTTATTTTCTAGAGTTTAAAAATTTTTGAAAATAAGTTGAAAGATTGAAGGAGGAAGGGTATTTTATCTTATAGTTTGTCTTTGTATTTGATTTTACAAGTTATATCCCATAAACCCATTCCTATATTTCTTACTCATCTCATTCTCATAATTTTCAAATTAATATGTTATTAAAATAGAGTTCTCTAAAGTTTCTTTTAAATGTAGGTCTCCTATTCTATCACCTAGACTTGCATTCCATATTATTTATTCTCAATACTTTGAAAAATAATAAGCCCAAAGGAAAATTATTCCTAAGAAACTCGTCTCACTTCACTTTACTCACACTTCTAAGATCATGTATAAATAGATAAACTAGGTATTTTGTAAAGAAAGGATGATACTTTATTCATATTTTAAACTGCCTTATATGGCTAACCTACATTTACCAAATTTAATATAATCGATCCTCCTCCTAAATAAGCCATATATCTTGAGCTATGTAAATGAAGTTAGCAATAAGCTTGCTCCCAATCTTGTAAATGAAACTCTTATCATTGCCAATGCTTATATCTTCAATACTTATACTAAATAAAATAAAAAGTATTACCTTCCTAGTAAAAAATAAAGATTATCTTAAAAAATCTTACATATTAACCAAGTCCGCGACCACCTTATCTTATTTAATTTTCTTCCTAAATTTGGTCATATGACTAATTTACTTATGTTGAGATTTAACTATTGCATACCATTATAATTAATAAGAAAATCAATTTGAATGAACTCATATAGAAATAAATTCCATTTAAGTCACAGATGAATTTGAACCAAATCTAAAAAAGTTAACATAGATGTATACAAGAATTGACCCATTTATTATATGAAATCAAAATCCAAATTCATATATTATTTGAATATCATAAAGAGAGAATTATTTGATAAGTTCAAAGTTCAACAGAGAAAAAAGTGAAGCATCGTAAGATCTAATAAACTAATATCTCAAACATTGAAAAGAAACATATTTTAAATATTAGTTTAAAAATTAGGATTTTGAGTGAGTACGGTAATGGGCTAAGCTATGTTAATTAAGGAAATTTTAGTATTAATGGGAATAGTCTAGGACATGTCCATTTCTAAGAAAATAGATTTCTTTGTAATTTTGTAATGTTAGACATGATCTAGGACACACCCATGGCTGAAATTGTGGATCCTTCTATAACTTGATAGTGGTAAATTGCATAATGTTTAAATTGGTAGTTTAGTATGCGTTTAGTTGTTAAATTGAATAATTAGTGCATGCTTAGGTTAAGATTGTGTTATTTAGTTAGAGATTTGAGTTTTGAGTGTTTTATAGGTTTAAGTATGCCATTGAGCATAAATTTTGTGTATTTGAGGTGTTTTGATGTGATTGTTAGTATTTCAGGTCAAATATAGAAAAATGAAGGAGATTAAAAGGAAGTTCAGGGCAAAACCTAAGGCCACGATTGTGGCCTCATCTGCCACAATTGTGACAGAAGAAAATTTTGGTGCCAAGATCATGGCCTACATGACAAAAAATGCAAACAACCTTTTGAACTAAAGTTTTTTAGGGCTTTTTGGACTTTTTGGCTAAAGGAAAGCCCTAGGGTTTACCCTAAATAGAAAATACTATATAAAGAAAGAGAAATGACCTAAAAAAAAATAGCTTCCACCTCTGCCACTTTGAGAAAGATCCAAGGAGAAAGGAAGAGGAAGGGAGAGGGAGCAGAAAGGAAAAGGAGAAGAAGGAGGTTGTTGTGTTGTCATCTTCCCGATCGATTATAACCCTTCTAAGTGACTTCATTTCATCTTTATTATTCTTTCTTTTGAATGTATAAGATGGATTTTTTAGTGATGGATTTGGGTTTGATAATGATGTTCTAAGATTCTTTAGGTATTTATTCTTGAATCAATATTAATGTGATTTCTTTTGATGTCAATACATTGGGTGTTGTGATTATTTATTGTATTTGCATAATTTGGTAACAAATCAAGAGAGTCAACCGATAGAAAAACAATTAGATTAAGTAATGAGAGTTAAACAATCTAATAGATCATGCAAATAATCAAATCGAGAATTTAGACAAAGAGAGATCTCATATGAGGACCCGACTGTCTATTAAAAGGCTTAAGATTCGATTGTAATTGTGGGTTTTTTTATTAATTGAGAGATTGCAAATTCCATAATTCAATTGGGGGTTATGATTTAGGGTTTAATGATTAATTGAGAGATTGAAAATTCCATAATTCAATTGGGGGTTATGATTTATAGTTTAATGATTATAACTCGAGAGAGAGTAATCCACCCTTCAAAAGTCTATGACTGATACCATATTAACTCAAAAGTAGTCATGTTAACATTTAATGATAGGATAAATCCCCCTTCTCATATTCGACTAATCTTCTTGGTGTGATTCCCATTGTTAATTTGGTGGTGATCACTTAGATTATCTTTGTGTGTTAATTTTATATTTTTATCCATTTAATCATCTTCACGTGTTTACTTTTTTATGCAGTTTTTATTTTCTTTTTAATAATTCTTTAGGTCTTAGATAATTAGATTAGTTCAACAACCCATCAAGGGATCGACATCTCATATAGTACACCTACAACCTGTGCGCTTGTAGTATTTTGAGGGTTTTTAATGGATCAAAACTTGCCTCAACAAGTTTTTGATGTCGTTACCGGGAGTTAGTATGATTAGTTTAATTCTTTTAGTCAAAGGAATTTTCACCACTATTATGATTATGGTATCCAATCATAAAAAAATTATTGAAAATAAAAAATAAAAGGAAAGAAAAAAGAGAAGGAAGTTTGGGTGTAAAGTAGAAGACACATCAATTTAGATATCACAAGGCCACAATGAGAAATCCACAAAAGTTAAATGTCAAGAAGAGATAGAACAAACAATGAAGGAGGAAACACATTATAAGGAGCAAAGGACCTTTGCAGACTTTAATGAGACATAATTTGGTCAAAAAAGTCATCATCCTTATTTGATCACATATAATCCGGGTTAGCAGAACTACCCATATTTCTATTGGTCTAACAATGTAAGGACTTATATGGGACATTAAGACCTATTAGGATTCCAAAAATATGAGTCCAGTTCATGGGATTATAAATTGGACAAGATCATAGATAAGCACATGAATATGGAAGAGGCCCAAAATAGACTAGAAGATAATTTTGAGCAAGTAACGAAAGACCATGCCTTTTCTATTTACAACCTAGGCTTCAATTGAGACAACTTTCCATCAATTTTGCAAGAGAAGTATGGAAAACTGTCTGAGCAATATTGAAATATATCCTAGAGAGCAGTGTAAGGTTATCATACTTAAGAGTGGGAAAGAGCTATAAAAACCAGCGAAAAAAAGATGAATCCTACCTTGTAGAAGACTAAGAGAAAAATATGGAGGGTGACTAATTCAAGAAAATTGATGTGGTCGAATCTTTAAAGGAGCATGAAGAAGAAAAATAGATGACAATGGAAAAAAATGTAGCATACCAATCTCATAGAGCATATACCCATCATACAAGAGTATATCCGAGCACATACCTTACAGGAATGGAACGTTAGAGCAAACACATTATCTTATTTATGGCATCACACATATCACAAGATCTTTAAAAGATCAAGGATTCTCATCTTATTCACAAACATAACATTCATTGTGTCATTACAATTTATAACTCATGTATAAACATTACATATTATATAAGAGTTTACAACTCCATACAAAATGTTCAACATGAAATGGGACACTAAACCAAAAGACTCTAACTAGACTCTTCAAAATTAGCTGACTATTCCTTTAAGCCATTTTGTCCCCAAAATGCAGGTACTATACTTTTATTAGATTTCCTTAGAAGCTAGCTCTCCTTTGTACCTAAAAATCAACGTTGCAATTTTGATGAGTTTGTGAACTCAATGAGTGAACCATCATCGATGTACTCACTCAAGTTAGAACACAAACACCACAAGTATATAACTAAATTCAATAAATATATCACATTATTCCAAACTTGTACACTACATCACTTTTCATCACATTTTAACAAATAAATTTTGTACATAAACATTGCATATCACTATATTTGAACAATTCAATAATTCATCGCAATCATTCGTACTATCTGATCCCAACAAGTGTAGCTTGTATACAACCATGGCATAACTCTATTTCAAAGCAATTCAATAATTCATTTCAGTCATCCATATGACACATATCAAGTTGCATATGCAAATGCATATGTGACTCCATTCATTTTTACTTTGTTATGACTGAGCACCTATTTACTATCCCGTACCCATTGTGGATATTGGGATCATTTTATTTACTGTCCCATACTTATTGTGAATACTAGGCTCATTAATAACTGAACCTATGGCTCTTTGTGCACATTTATAAGCTTTAAGCTCTATCTCACGTTGGTCACTTCGGTCAAAACTTCTTTATCTGATCATGCATTTCAATATGATGGAATGCATCAATTCACATATTATACTAACAATGCCTTTCATTCAATGTGCCCAGTCATTGATCATATTCTTCGGAGCTGAGTCCGACATTCAACATTCAGTTGAGTACACATTTTCCATATTCATATACAAATAGAAAGCACTTGCAATACAATCTCGAATGTCAAACTCCACAAACCAACAATTTCCGAAATCATGACAATCATATACATACTAATTTAATAATTGAATGTCAATCTAAACAATTTAATCTTTAGTGAGAAAACATCTATATTAACTCACAGTACGCTCCAGTTAAGCTATTACCTTGATGACCCGACAATGTCTGGATGCTAACAATCAATTTGTGCTTCTTTAATCATGTAATACACACATGATTCGTATATTACTAAGTTGATCAATCACATAATTATTCAACCATGCACATGTATATGTGTCATATCTAATGCATGCTTAATTGACTTTTCCCAGGTATATATCCTTAATCACAAATCTTAATCACTTAAATATTATAGCTTGTATATAACTTGTTTGCAATTAGGTTATGCCTTATGTAATTTGGATTTCTCTAAATTCATCATTCTTAGATTCACCAATCCTTTTCTAACATTATATATTCATTCAATTTTCCCAATTCTCATTCATTCATACCTAATTCAAATGACTCATATCCTTTGAATCACATTTTCATTCATAAAAACACTTTTATACCTTTAACAACTCATAAATTTCAGATTTAAGTACACTGATATCAAGACAATCCATTCCTTAAGTTATCTAATTAATTAACAACCTAAACTTATCAAACCCTTAACCAATTAATCCAACATCAAACTAAATTTATTCCAAGCTCCAATTAAGTCCAAATGCACCAAAGTAAAGTGACTTATCCTTAGTTGGTTCAACAATCACACAAAATAGAAATTTTCCATTTCAAAGGTTACCCATGATTGTGGGATGAGTGACTCGAAATTTTTCTATCCATTTTCCTTCAATTCTTTCCAAATTTTCACATCTCCATACCAAATTCAAAGTACATTCATTATAGTCCATTAATTATACCTCAATTAAACCTTAATTATACTTCAATTCCTCATCAATTTCATCTCCAATTCAACTCAAAATTATCCAATTGGCAACTCGTAAACTATCTATCTTTCATGTATCAAAAACCAAAACAGAAATTATCATTCACTATCATACATGTAGTCCTAGGGTTTTTTTCTTTCCAAATTCAAGAACACTTCACTAGCATCATTCATTAAAATTCAAATCTCAATCTAAATCATACATATAATAACCTTTAACCTAGTACTCTCATGCATCTAAAACAAAATAGAAAAGTAACCAATTCATCTGTTAATTTCCAGTACAACCTCATCATCAATAGCTCATGTAATTCATCCCAATTCATTCATCATAAGATTTCTATCACACATGCCACAAAGCTTAGAATTTTCACTTACTTGTTTAGCTATAACTCCACCTCAATCAACAAGCTATCCTCGCCCTTCAAGCTTGCAAGCAAAATTCCAATAACAAGGTGGGAATAGAATAAAGTGTAGAATTTTGGGCAAAACTCAAAGTTGTAAACGTTGAGTGTGTATATCGGTAGTAAGGAAGGAAGAAGATGATAACATATAACAAAAACAAGAAAAAAGATGGTCATTCATGTGTGTGTGTGTCGTGGATGTAGGTGTGTGGCAAGGTTTGAGACACTTGGCAAGACACTTGTCATGCAAAGGAATAAGTTACATGTCCTATTTTATAAGCTACTAATTGTCACTCTATAACTAGCCTATGTCTTATAGTTTCCTAAGCCACTTGCCACCCAATTACCTAAGCATTTGTCACTCAATTATCTAAGTCATTTGTCTTTCAATCCTACTACCACATGTCACTTATTTCTACTGCCATGTGTCAACTTGTCTTGCAACTTGACTTTTTTTTCCTAGTCCAAATATTCATATTGATTCATCAATCTCCCAATTGTAACAATTAATTCCAAATTACTAATTGTAATTCATAAAACCAAAATTCAAGGCACAAACAATACACAATCATATCATAACCATTTTAAACCTTTCATAACTCAAAATATGTCAATTGAGTGCATATACTATCCTTGGAACGTTTCGACATCATGATTTATGTGTATGCAAATATTATGCATGTAAATGAAATGCATTTCATAAATTCTCAATGATATTACGTATGTGCAAAAGTCTAAGGTTCTAAAACTTAGTATGGAAACAGGCTATTATACAAAGGTTGAAGAATATAAGGAAGTCTTTGTTCATGGAGCAAAAGAAGAAGAGGAGGCAAGGGTGATTGAGGAAGAGCAAGAACAAATCACCCTCTTACAACACAAACTGTTAGATTCAATAGAAGATTTAGGGTTACATTATTCCATATTTAATTGATAGTAACAAGGATATTATTGAACCTAATTGGTTTTCTTAATTTATCAATAGTTTCCTTTTGATTATCTTACAATTTGTAGCTTATTTATATGCTGTGAAGCTGAAATTAGGAAACACGAGTAGAAGCAAGCCACTTATAATTAATCCTGATGGAGTTTCGAAAGATGCAAGGTCAAGCTAATGACCATAACTTACCACACTTAGTAGTTAGATTTAAATTATTTTGCAGTTAGATTTTTTTTAATTTCTATAAGAAAAACTCTTAATGATTTGGAATGGATTGTATTACTAATTCTCTTACTCTCTTGAATCAACTATAAAAAAGGAAAGCAATCTTAGTTTTAAGGGGATTTGATCTCAACACCATCACCGTCACAACCTCAGTCACCATGACGGGTTCTACACTCGAACACTTGTCTTCTATTTTATTGTTATTTTCAATTGTTCTTAATTTTCTCTTGTTTCGTTATTTTTATTCCGACCTTATGTATTGTTTGTTTGTTCTTCTCACATTGAGGGCAATGCGTTATCCAAGCATGGGGAGGGGTATATGCATTATATGTTTTTTTTATTTGAATGTGAATTTTGCATGATGTATGTTAGTTTTGTTTAGGATTTCATGGTGTGATTTGTGTAAACGTGTTAATGTATAAGACTTAATGGAATTGATTTAACTTTAAATATAGTCTTTTAGATTGGGAATATTTATTAGCTTATGAAATTATTTTTCTAGGTTGTTTTGGTTAAATATGCATGTTAATTAGGATATGACATTGGTTCATTCACTTTAGAATTTACCATATTTATTTATAATTTTAGGTCAATCGAATACGTAGCATTGTTAGTACCTTTTTATGAGAATGATTTGCTAAAGAAATTAGGTAGGTAATAAAAAAGTGTGTGTTTTGTTTAATTAATAACTATTCCGTTGGCCCTTTTTGAAACAAATCGGGCTATGAATAGAGCTAGTAGCTAGTTAAGAATGTGATGTAGCTGAGTAACTGAGAGACATTCATCACAAATGCTTGCCTTCGAGTTAAAAGGCTATAATGATATTCCAACCAAGTTGCTTAATAAAAACATGGCCTAGTTGAGTAACTGGGGGACATTAATCACAAATGTTTGCCTTCATGTCAAAAAGCTAGGTTCATGTTAATTAAAAGTAACAAAAATAGTGCGTTGGTTAATAAATCCTACTGATCTTAATGAATAGCTCAAATTTTTATGAAAAGCTACTTAAGAATAGTTACAATTTTGATTGACCGAATAGTTATCAATGTGTGTAAGTGATAGGAGTGAATGAGTTTAACATTAAGGTCTTAAGTAGTATGTATATTTGGCCCAAAGTACTTAGGCACAAATTTCATAAGTTAATAAGTTAGAACTACTTGAGGGATCATGATTGTAGTTAAATTTATTTCATAAAGGTTAATGTCATTGATCAATTATTGCATATACGTGTGTTTTTTTGCTTGTGTTTGGTGTGTTGTGCTTTACTTTTTTTTTCTATGCTTGAGGACAAGCAAAAGTTTAAGTGTGGGGATGTTAATAGTGGTTGGTTGTATAATGTTTTAGTGAGTAGTTTAGCATATGTTTAGTTGTTAAATTGAATAGCGCATGTTTAGGTTAGGATTGTATTATTTAGTTAGACATTTATGTTTTGAGTGTTTTATGAGTTAGAGTATGCCATTGATCTTAAGTTTTTCATATTTGAGGTGCTTTGCTGTGTTTGTTACTGTTTCATGTCAAATATAGAGAATAGAGGAGATTCGGAGGAAGCTCGAGGTAAAACCCAGGTCCATAATCATGACAGAAGCTTGGTGAAGGTGCCACGATCATGGCCTCAACTACTATGATAGTGACAGAAGCAAAATTTAGTGCCACAATCGTGGCCTGTGCAATAGAAGACACAAACAGCCTTCCCGACTTAAGTTTTTTAGGGACTTTTTAGACTGTTTGGGCACGGGAAAACCCTAAGGTTTACCCTAAATGGAAAATACTATATAAAAAAAAGAGAAATGACTTGAAAATTTCTCCCACCTTTGCCACTTTGAGAAAGATCCAAGGAGAGAGGAAGAAGAAGAGAGGAGGAGGAGAAAGGAAAAGGAGAAGAAGGAGGTTACTGTACTGCCATCTTCCCAATCGATTCTGACCCTTCCAAGTGACTTTATTTCATCTTTATTGTTCTTTTTTTAATATATAATATGGATTTGTTAGTGATGGATTTAGGTTTGATAATGATGTTCTAAACTTCTTTAGGGATTTGTTCTCAAATAAATGTTAATGTGATTTCTTTTGATGTTAATTCATTGAGTGTTGTGATTATTTATTGTACTAGCTTGCTTTGATAATAAATCGAGAGAGTGAACCGATAGCAAAACGATTAGATTGGGTATGAGAGTTACACAATCTAATAGGTCATACAAATAATCATATCGGGAATTTAGAAGAAAAGAGATCTCAAGTGAGGACCTGGTTGTTTATTAGAGAGCTTAAGATCTGATTGTAATTGTGGGTTTTTTGTTAATTGAGATATTGTAAATTTCATAATTCAATTAGGAATTATGATTTAGGGTTTAATAATTATAAATTAAGAAAGAGTAATCCACCCTTCGAAAGTCTAAGGCTGATACCGTATTAACTCAAAAGTTATCATATTAGCATTTAATGATATGATAAATCCCCATTCTCATATTCAGCTAATCTTCCTTGTGTGATTCCCACTATTAATTTAGTGGTGCTCATTTGGATTCTCTTTGTATGTTAATTTTACATTTTTATTCCAATCAATCATCTTCATGTGTTTACTTTTCTATGTAGTTTTTTTAATAATTCTTTAGGCCTTAGATAATTAGAATTAGATTAGTTCACGATACCTCACATACTACACCTACAATCTGTGCACTTGTAGTATTTTGAGAGTTTTAAATAAATTAAAACTTGCCTCAACATGACTTTGTAAAGTTTATTAAAATCTAAGTCACCCCATATTAGAGACCTTTTTCTCATGAAATTTTAACTTTTGCATTCAGAGAGGGGTACAAACTGAGAGCCTGTCTTTACTAAAGATAAGTGTTTTACCTCTAAAACTCTTCACTAACTTCAAACTGTGTAATTGACCAAAGTCTATATGCAATGATCCCCTATTTTGGTTAGTCATGCTTAAATCATATTCCCATAATTTAAAAGGGTTTATCTTTAAGTTATTGTTGTCATCTATGTAAATAGGGAAACACGCCTTTTTACATAAACTTACAATCATAGATTGGTTAGTATAAAGGACACTCATAATATTATTATTTTTTACCCTCTTTTTCTTCTCTTTTCCATTCTCTCTTTGATATTAATTAGTTTTATATACTTTGACAATATATCGTAACCCTAGTCAAAATAAAATAACTAGATATTACTATAGCAATGGTGAGTCTAAGTTGATCCCACAGAGAGTGCGTGTAAAGTTGTTGAAATGAAATTAATAAGTGTTTAGGAAAAAGGGGGTTTTGGATTTTGAAATAAGAAAATAAAATAAAACTAAGGGGTTTTGAATTTTGAAATAAGAAAATAAAATAAAAGTATCATAATGAAAACAAATTAAAGAAAACATGCAAAAAATGATAAAAGTGAGAAATTCGGTAGAGACCTGGTTCTTTGGTTCAATCTCGGCCTACACGCTAATTAAGCATATTTCATTGATTTATTGTTCTCTAACCTCTCCTAGCAACTATTGTGGGTTAATAATTAACCTGAGTTTTTCCTTAGGTTTTGTTTAATCAAGATACAATCGTTAATTAAACCTAACCACCGAATAACCTAGAATGCAATCTCTAGATTTGATTAAGCAGTAACATTACAAATTAGAAAAATTGATTGATCAAGGCAACAACCACATATGATGCATCATTTAAACTAGGTTATTTTATCCGTAATGATTACAAATCATTAGTTGCTACACATGAATTTCAATATAACAATTATAGATTACATCGAAATTATAGCAATGAGTTTGCAAATAAACGATTCAATGAACACATTAAAATCATCTTTTCACAATAACCAATAGGTTAATTCACAAATAACCGAACTATAGCAATAATACAATCATTCATACACTATATAGCTAGGATAACACAATCAATTCAATAAGAGAGAAAGAAACAACAAAATTATGAAAGAAATGCTTAACTCAGGTCGCCAGCGTCGATGTCATTTCCGAATCGGCATTGGGATGTTACCCTTCTATAGGGCTTTCCTGGTAAAATGTTTCAGCCCCTATTGATAACCCTACCAGAGACCCCTTTAGTGCCTCCTCCTCTTTTCTGTCGTAAGCTTTTGTTTCTTCCCTGCAAGTCCTCAGTGTTGTGTAGTGATGTAACAAATAAACTTTAGTTGACCATCTTACTATTCACAGCTTCTTAACCCTCCGCTACTTCCCTTGAAAAAACATATGCATTTCACTTTTGCAACCACGTTTAACACAAACGCAGTACGCAAATGTTTATGTGAAATGAAGACATTGTATGCATTTTCTTTTTAATTCTTAACCCAATGACTGTATTTTGGTGCCCTTCGCTGTAGATCGCGTTTTGCTCCTTCACCCTGCTGCCATTTCATGCTACTTTGCTGTCATTTTCTACTCCACCAAATTGACATTTTTGCATGGCAAAAACATGCACGTGCATTGCTTTCTATGATTCTTCTTCTTTATGTTCCATTTTTCTTATCTTCCTCTTATCTTTTAATTTTCTTGTTCTTACCACAAAGACAAGTGAAAATTAATCTTCAAAAAATGTCCAAAATATAGAGTTTTCGACTCACTTTAACTTGTTTGCTTTCGAATTATACCTAAAATCATATATGAGTCAAAAGTAAGTATCGTAAGCAATTTCATATCAACAATCCCTAAGTATTATGAAATAATTTAATAATCAATTAAGTACCTATCATTCCTAGTTAGGTGTTAAAGGTATAAGAGTAATAAGTTTATCTTCCCTCACAAAAGTGCACATATTTTTTAAGCCTTCATATATAATATTTTTGTTTAATAGAACCTTTTTTTTTACCTTGATTTACCCATATTTATTAAGATATTGAAGCTTATATGACTTTAGATGCTCTGCAAAAGTAACTCAACTTTTCTATAAGGGTAGTGCAAGCTATATTACTAAAACTTATTTTGTAAAAACATACTACATACCTTATTATGAACTTGGCATCTAGTATGAAAAATGTTGTTCAATCCACTCTTTTTCCTACTTGACCTCCTTTTCCTGAAACATCAGGTAAGGAAGGTTTCTCTTACGATACCAACTTATCTACTAAATTTAGAGAACTAGGGGTAATTCCACTAGCTGTATTACCTTAGGGGATCCTTCATATTTGTTTAAAGAGCATAGAAGAGTCATGTCCTAAGTGGCGAATCAAAGGCCTTGCTAGTAAATCATTGGACCTTCTTAGTCTTAACATGTGGATAAGGCACAATAAGAGGAATTAAAGAAGTAATCTCATTATGTTCATTCAAGTTTTGAATTTTAACTTATGGTCAGGATAAGATGTTCCTAACTACTACTTTTGTTACATCTTCCTTTTGATCCAAGGAACTTTCATAAGTGTTTAATTTACTTGTAGGGCTAGATTTCTTTTTTTGAGCATTCAAATGTTTTTATAAACATGAGACTCTAACCATATCCTTAACTATAGCTAGATTTTCCCCAAGTTTTAAAATAGGAATGACATCCAGCAATTCCTTTGTGATCTCTACTACAACACAAAATTTGACAATTCAAATCCTTCTTCTTACTAGATGATTAAGACCTTTGGAGGATGAATATTTCAGAGGAATATTGTGTAAGTTGATTCACAAGGGAATATGGTTCTCTTTGAGGTTTTCCAACGTTAGCCTATGTTTCCAAAATTAGAGAAAATTTATGATGCTCATTAAATGCCATAGGCCACCTTCTAAGACCTTTTGTATTGCTTCAACAATGGCTAAGGTGAATAGGAACATGTTTTCCTCATTTAGTATAACCTTTTTGAGGCCATACTACTTCCACTTATTTAGTTCCTAAGAGTGTACCAATGGAAAAGCCAATTTTTTCCCTGAGAAGTAACCCGCTAAGGTGGCAACCTAAGATTTTGCTCCTTCCTAGAGGAAACTCTTATAGTACCTTCAATGGACGAGAGAGGGCAATAGTCAAGCTTGAGGGGATCACCCACCACATTCTTTTAAGAAGCCCTTGTTGAAATATCCTAAGGAGAAGCCAAGGAGGCTTAGATAGTAGGGGAGGGTAAGGCTTCAGATTGGAACAATGCAAGGCTAGGAGGTGTAAGGCTAATAGTTAAGGAGGCTAGTCTCATGCTTCCTAGGAGCAATGAGGAGACAGTGTGAGAAGTTGATAATTTAAACTTAGGAGAAGGAGAAGCAGTTCTAAGGGGGGAAGCAAGGGGTAAGGGGGGAAATTCTCAATGACCAAAGAACCCAAGAGAAGAGGGGGAGTAGGAGTAGTTATTAGAGAGTAAGGAAAAAGTAAAAAATGACACTGAGAAAAAGTCAAAAGATCATTCTATTAACAATAAGAAAATAGGGGCAAGAAAATTAGGTGGGGATAGAAAGACATCGGTAAGAAACTAAAACCTAGCACCACATAAGAGAGTGTGGAGAACCCGAAGAGCTGTAAAGGAGAAAGGAAGAAAGTTGATTGAATGGAAGGGGAAGAGAAAGCTAGAATAGAAAAGAGTAAAACATTCATGAAGAGGAAGGATTTCCTTAATATAATAGAAACCACACAAAAATAAATAAATCTAAGAATATTCAACAACTATTTTCACAAATTTAACTTCATTTGCTTAGAAAATGATAGCATGAGAGGTTTGTCTTGTAAATGTTAATATATAAAAGCTCTAAAACTTGTACTTATTTTGTTCCCTTTAAACATGCTCTTCACTTTTCTATTAGTTAGTTCATATGTGATGATTATGAATATAATATTTATATATT
Organism: Erythroxylum reticulatum; assembly: GCA_025504915.1. Lineage (NCBI taxonomy): Eukaryota > Viridiplantae > Streptophyta > Magnoliopsida > Malpighiales > Erythroxylaceae > Erythroxylum > Erythroxylum reticulatum. Next base: position 22,079,686 of record JANSVA010000008.1, on the reverse strand, counting down.
TAAAAAATTAAAATTATTTATCTTATGCAAAATGTTATCTTGTGTATATGGAAATGAAATTTTTTTATACCGTTTTTGTTGTTATACTTTTCGAGAGCATTCTTTTATTTCTATTTCTACAATTTTTGTTGAGTGTTTCATTTTTTTATGCAATATTAACCTATATTAATGTAGTTGTTTACTTCAATAAGACTAATAAGACATTTCAAAAAGGATAAAGAACTATAACTATGTCAATTAATGATTTTAAAAGTTCTATTTTTATAACAACAAAATGGGGTAACATTAATTAAAATAACTTCAACTAATTTGCTTCTCACCTTAATTAATCCCAAGGGCCAAGGCAACAACTAATAAAAACTATTTATGTATGACTTTATTGAACAAGCTGAAAATATATTTATTTTTCTCATTTTCATCTTTCATAAAAATTTCCAATATGCACCAAATAAAAAATGCATTGGATTATTTTTTTCACCTTAAAGAATAGAAAGACTGCCGCTTACCCCTTGCTTTATTCTTGAAGATTTTCACGTTTCTTTTGTCCTCCAGTTGCTGCTTCTTTACGTTCAAAACAGTTTTCACATGCGACCCATAGTTATAATCAATTAAGTTCTTAAAATTTTGCAACTCACCAAAATACAAAAAAGAAGAGAAGTGCATGTACAGAAATTTTAGTACTGTACTAGCCTCTCCCAGGAGGGTTGAGTGCTGATGATTGGATATAATTTTGCCTTGCTCGTACTTTCAGCTTTTTTTTAGTGTTCTGAGGGAAGAATTAAGAAGGTGAACTCTAGCTGTCGCTCTATTTCATTATAGATTGGAGCTTAATAAGTAACATCAGATTTGCGTATGGGGTGACCGAAGTAAAGTTGAACTTATCCGATTTTGTGTTAAAAGGTCAAAATAAAGCTAAGGTTTTAATTTGAAATGGTCCAGATTGCCCAGTCCCTCTCTTCCTCGTCATCTCCAGTACTGCTTGACTGCATAAAAAACAGGAAAAAGGAAGAAGTTTTAGTTGGAGATGAAACTGGACCACTAGCTTTTTGAGTTAGTAGTGGTTTGTACCATATGCCTTAGGAGGTTCAGGTGATATTCCTTCCTTATAATTTTATTCCAAGAGCTAGAAGGATATATAGACAATTTTCGATTACGCGCTCATACGTACATATTATGCTTTGTCATTTTCATTCTCCCCCCTTTTCTTTTAAACTTCAATTTAATTTATACAATACAGATATCGGGACTTCTGCCACACCTCGAGTGTGGAATCTAAGCAAATGCTTTTAGAATTTTTAGAAATGTATGAATAACTAATTTTTATCTAGTTTATTGGGATTTATTGAAGTGAATGTCCTTGTACTCGATCTTAAAATAATATTATAAAGAAGAATTAATTATTTTAAATTCATTAAACATGAACTAATATTTTACTTTTAATCACATTTCAATCAAAAAATCCTTACTATAAATTTACCATCATATAAGGTTTAATTGCATACACTTTTATATAAGTTTATCACTTTGGTGATTGTCACGAGACTAAAATTCAGAATCTTTTTCACAATCTCTTAATATAATAATTTTATTTGCTTTATTAGAATAAATTCTATATTTTTATGTTCAAAATTAATGATTTTCATATAATTATGTTGTTAGCTTGATAATTTACAATTGACACTTCACTAACTATAATTATTTTATTTTGATTAAAAAAATATAATTTTTTTTATGATAATCAATTATCCAAGAATAGCAAACACAAAGTGATATTGTTCATCGAAGTCATTAGGATGTGACTTGAATTGATTAAGATCCATGTGATATTAGAATCAATTTAAATACAATAAAATTAATTCATGTTTACGAGTGAGTCCAACGTAGGTTCTCTATGCTTAGTGAAAGAACTTTTAAAGAGGAACGAATCGCTTGGTGCAGTCTCATCCATGATTGATTCTAAGTTGGAATATTTTTCTAGATGAACAATTACAACAGAGAATCAGGACATTATTGGAAATAAAGTGCTGGTGTTGATTAAACAGTAATTTAGATAATCAAATAAAGTTCTACTTCTACTAAAAAGCGGAGAAAAGAGGCATTCTCATGCATGAGATAATGAAATATATATAACAACAATTAATTAACTTGGTGTTTGTGTTCCTTTCTTCACCTTTGTATAATTTAATTTGCAGCTTGAATATAGATTTACATGATTTTGTGACCAATTAAATAAGTGTTTGGCCAAAAGCAAAAAGCTCATTCAAACAAGTCATATTCAGCCGAAGATTTAATATTACTAGCCTGCTCATCGTTATTATCTAAATATATATGAAAGATACAGCCAAAAGTATCGGACTTTAATATATCCATCCCACGTATCAAAATCTACTCAATCGTCCATACCTGGCGATAATGGTCCTTCACTCCCTTTCAGTGAGCTAAGGATTCTTGAAGCTATTCAATTCGCTCCATCATCTCTGTTTTCTTCCACCTCTAAAGAAAAATAGATCCTACAGCAGCAGCAGATTAAGAAGAAGGATCAACTTAATGGAAACCCCTCAGGATCATGATAAGATGATAGAAGAGCCGCTCTTGAGCAAGCCTAAAGGTGGCTTCAAAACGATGCCCTTCATCATAGGTACGGCCAAAAACTCTACAAATAAAGCACACATGCCATAATACTAACATATATACGTCTATGGGTATATCGTTTCTGAGTTGACCATGTATATATTTGCTTTGGAATTTGATACAGCGAATGAGGCATTTGAGAAGGTGGCAAGCTATGGGCTTATGCCAAACATGATACTGTACTTAACGAGAGAGTATGGCCTGGGAGCCGCTGAAGCTGCCAACGCGCTGTTCTTCTGGTCGGCTGGCATAAACTTCACGCCGATTCTGGGCGCTTTTGTGGCGGATTCTTACGTGGGTCGCTATTGGATGATCGGTTTTGGATCGATTGCTAGCCTTCTGGTAAATTTCATTCTGAAAACTGAATTCTTCACCCTTCTGCTTCTTTGTCTCTTTTGTTATGGTTCAAACAAGGTGGCAAAGCCGTAATCTCTAACATAAGCACTAAAAGTAGCACCTAACTTGGAGGGTCCGTCAAGAAATTTAATTCTTAGTGGTTTGTCTGTTGTGTTTGGTCCCTTTTCTACTTTCTTCCAAGAAGAAATCGTCCTTCCTGGACTTGAGTGTTGAAAGAGACTTCCTCCTGGGGTTGGTTCATGGTCTAGTAAAAGGAAGACCTAATAACCTGTCTCCTTATTGGGGTTATTCTTTTGTAATTCTTACAAAAATAATTATTGACAGTTTTAAAAGATATCAGAAGAGCCACAATTAGAAGGAACTAAATGCATTATTCAAGCCGTGTTAATTATTTATAATTAAATACCTCTAGTATTATTCACCTTATTAGCTTTTGTATCTGGCAAGTTAGTTACATAGATAAAAGCATTAACCCATCCAAATCCTCATTGATTTTCACTTCTTTAGGGAATCTGAATTTGCCTCAAAACTTTATTTATTTCTACAAACTCTGGTCAACATTCTTGTCTCGGATTGACTTTTGACAATGAATAAAGCTTAACATTAAAAAAAAAATCAATGTAAATGTGATTTGAGTATCCATTAATGTATCATTTTAGGAATTGTGGACTAAAGTTCAAATTTATGTCATAACAAGATAAGTTCAAAATTATATGCAAAAGTTATGTTATTTTAATTAAATCTATTACTTGTGAAGTGAAAGAATTAACTATGATCTTGAAAATGTATAAGGGATTTGAAGCCAAAAAGAAATTACTGTAGAACGCTTAGAAAATTTGGTTGTTTCTTGGGTCATTGCCACTAATACAAAGTTAACAAAAAGAATAGCAAGGTAACTTACTGATGGGTAGTTCTCTTTAGATTCAGAAGTCTTAAATTTTAGCGTTTGGGGTCCTTTCAAAAACCTAGCGCTCGAAATGAAGTTGACAAGAAATGTGATCTGCAATCTAGTTGATAGGGCTAATTTAATTGACTGCACGCTGCTTTCTATTGGTTTAATGATTTCTTTAGCAATTTCTGTGCAAGTGATGGGAATCAATTTCTTCCTTAGATATACTATTTTAACTTTCTCTTAAGGAGTTTGAGCTTAATAAGTCCTTTTTAGAAATAATATTCTTTTAGAAAGTGAATTTATCAATGTACTCATTTCTATGCCTTCCCCAGTGTCTTGTAGTTATTTTTTAAATTTAAGCTACATTACGTAGTAACTGATGTCATTTATATTAAAAAATGTTTTAGTTTTATATGGTGATCAATGATACAATACTAAGAGTACCAAACGAATTATTCAATTTTCAGTTGTGACGATTATATTTGTCTCTAGTCATAATTCCTAAGTGTCTTATTGGGTGCGTAAGATATCAGCATCAGAAAAATTATAAATTTGAAAGAGAAATAAGAAGCCAGACAAATTAAGGATAATAGCTAAATAGCAATTATTTGATTGGCCTTTTTTTTCCCAGTGTTAATGAGACATTTATGCTATGTATAAATGCTTTTTATAATTTGTAATCAATCATTAATTGATTGAGATTCCATAATTTAAATTAGTAAGAATTTGAGGGAAAAAAAATTAAGGATACGCATCCATGGTGGAAATGGTAAAAAATACCCGTTAGACCTTTACATTAGAGGCTTCGACTACAAACAACAAGACTTTATATATATTCTCAATTTTTCCACAAAACAAAAAGGAAAAAGCATGGAGATTATTAGAATAAATACATTAAGTTCAGTTCTCTCAACAATGAAATCTAGCATAGACTAAAGTATAAACCATTTTAAACAATGGTGACATTTTTTTTTTTAATCTTTCAAAGAAATTGTTAAAAATTATATTGATAACTGAACGATACGATAAAAGTATTTCCAAACTTCATTTAGTAGAAATATTTTAAGCCAATACTAAACTAAACTGGTCTTTAAATGAATTTTTAAATATTTATTAAAAAATCTAGACATTTACATTTTTTGTGGCCTTAGTGATGTTCAAGGTTTTTTAAGTAGATATTTGAGTTAGCTCATGTACAACAAAGGACCCATTGGAATTTACATCTAAAAAAATCAAATGCCTCTCATCTATATTTCTGTTGGCTTCATTTCATTATACATCAACAACTCTAAACCCTCGTCATCTTTGGTCTAAACCCTTCCTATTCTTATCACTAAATTATTTGATTTGATATGTTTTGTTCATTACGAAGTTCTGCCAGGAACAAAAGATATATATAGTTTCAAATCCTTTCCTAATATCTAGCTCCCCCATCTTTTGTTGATTATGAAGGGGGTCTTCATACTATGGTTAACAGCTGTGATTCCAATAGCAAGGCCACAACAATGCACTCAACTTAGCTGTGAATCTGCTACACCACTACAATTGCTTCTCTTATATTCTTCGTTAGCTATCATGTCCATTGGGGCTGGTGGCATTAGGTCATGTTCCATGGCCTTTGGTGCTGATCAATTGATCAGAGACAACCTTAAAGATGCAGGGCTTCGTGAGACCTTCTTCAGCTGGTACTATGTTTCGGTTGCTGTCTCCATTGTTATTGCTATGACTATTATAGTCTACATTCAGGATGCTTTCGGGTGGAGTGTGGGTTTTGGTGTTCCTGTCTTGCTCATGTTTTTTTCACTTGTTTCATTCTTCATGGCTTCTCATTTCTATATCAAGTCTAAGGCTAATGAAAGCTTGCTCACTGGGTTAGTTCAAGTTCTTACTGCTGCCTATAAAAATAGAGGTATCCAGTTAGCATTCCAATCCACAGATCAAATACTATACCATTCTAGAAAGGGATCTGTTCTCTCTGCGTTAAGTGAAGAGTTAAGGTACGTACTTTACTGGCAATTGCCTATGTCCAAGCTTGGCTATGATAGGTTATCTTGTATTTTGCATTCTTCTAATTACGAGCAAGTTACAAATTACAATGTAGAACTTTCCGTTTTGTCTATGGATAAGAAAAACTGCATTAAGAAAATTCTATCGTTTTGTGCATTTTTCAGCAGATTTGCATTAAGAATTTTAAAAACAAGTATTTATATTTATGGTAACTTCTAATGAAGATTATCTTATATGTTGCATTAGGTTTCTGAACAAAGCTTGCATTATTAGAAATCCTGAGAAGGAATTGACCCCAGATGGGAGAGCTTCTGATCCGTGGAGTCTTTGCACAGTAGACCAAGTAGAAGAATTAAAAGCAATAATTAAAATAATCCCTATATGGTCAGCAGGAATGATTGCATCTGTGACTGTGACCCAGGGATCTTTTTTTATTCTTGAAGCAACCACCATGGACCGGCATATCACTTCCAATTTTCAGATCCCTGCTGGCTCTGTTACAGTCTTCATGGTCGGTTCTATAGCAGTAGGAATAGCCATATACGATCGTGTAATAGTCCCTCTAGCATCAAGAATCAAGGGCAAATCATGTCGACTTAGCTTGAAACAAAGAATGGGAGTTGGGATACTACTCTCCTCTATGTCTATGGTAGCATTTGCAATATCAGAGAGGGTTCGACGGGAAACTGCAATAGAGGAAGGGTTCTTCGATGAACCGAATGCAGTGGTGAACATGTCTGCGATGTGGTTATTGCCAGGTCTTATCTTGAGTGGATTTACTGAAGCCTTCAATGGCATTGGACAGAATGAGTTCTTCTATACTGAGTTGCCAACGAGCATGGCTAGCATAGCCACCACTCTCTATTGGATGGGGTTATCAGTTGCGAGCTTGGTAGCAAGTTTGATAATGAGTATCATTGATTATGTGACTACAAGAGGAGGCAAAGAGAGTTGGATATCAACCAACCTTAATAAGGGACATTATGACTACTATTATTGGGTTCTTGCAATCATGAGCTTGGCAAACTTTGCGTATTACTATGCTTGTTGCAAAACTTATGGCACTTGTAGGGCAGATGGAGGCATGGCAGTAGAAGAAGGGAATAAAGAATGAGGGATGACTAATTCATTCAAGGAACATGTGTGTGTGTGTGTGGATGTGTGGTGTTTGTAATATTAAATTGTTGTTCTCAATTTTCTCTTTTAATATTTTCACCCAATTAGAAACCTTTTGAATTATCAACCTTGTGCTAAGGATTTTCATAACTTTAGAATTATGGTATTTTGAGTTTAAATACATATTCAAGATAAAATTTAGATTTATATTTAGGTCATAGGGAGATTTTAAAAATCAGCTTAGGTTTGAATGATAGATCCAAGTAAATTTTTGTTTGGTTTAAAACATAACAAAATTATAGTAAAATTGAAGTCCTAAGCTCGACCACATTTGATCTTTTATCTTTTAGTTATAATATAAGGAAAAAATGAGATTGTCGTGAGATTGAAATAACTTAAAAAAATCTTAATCTTTTAAAATTTTTGAGAAAATCATGATTTTTAAATTTTTTAGAGAACTCTTCTTTAAAAACTTTGATTAAAAAAAAAAGCATGGCATAAAAATCACATGGATCCGATCACTCAATCTAACTTAACCAATTAAACCTAACCCAAACTAATAGATAATTTTAATAAATCATTAATTTTTATCAAATCTAATTAGTTTAAGTCTAAGTTCTAGAATTGAATTAGGCCCTCAACAAAATTTGATTGATTGATTTATGATATTTATTTCACGTTAAGAGAAAGAGGGTTTTTCAATTAAAAATTATAAGAATTTCTTTAAAAGATTTAAAAGTAAGTTATTTGAAGTATAAATGAGTCCCGTGCCTTTTACTTTAATATGAAATTGATGCCTTTTGGTCATCTAATCTAAACTAGTTACTTTTTTTTTATTTTAGAACTTATATATAATCATGTGCATTTTTCAAAAAAAGAAAATAATTATGTTAATATAGTCGAAAGATTTATAAAACTAGATTTTTGTTACAATATTTATTTTCCAATAAAATAAATCTTTTTTTAAAAATAAAATAATGATAAACTTTATTTTTATCAAATTTAAAATTCTTATCTTATTTTTATTTAAAGATAAGCATTATTAGCTTGATATAGTTTGAATAATTTACCCTCTCTAATTTTTGTTTCAAATTCTTTTAGTACTAAGGGAATGCTTCAAAAAATTTAAAAGTATTACAAGTCATGCAAATGAGTTTTGATGATTTAATTTTTTAAATATTAATTAATACTTTTAATTTGCGTTATTAATTTAACTCACTTTTTTATCATTAAATAACCAATATTCTTCCATAAAGTAATGCTAGTTGTTTCTTTTTTTTTAAAGCCAAATTTACAAATAACTCCTTATCATTTCTGAAAAGATATAAATTAATTTTTGTCATCATCATTAAGTACTTTAATATTTACAAAATAATACTATCTGTACCTTAATTCAATAGACCTCTAAATGCAAAGGTGGATTTTTTATTTTTATTTTTCAAATGTTTTCCCAGTCTATAATAATTTTAATTGTTAAACTATTATGTTAATAGCCTTTTTAGTTAGTTAAAAATCAATTAACCTGGTTTTGTTGTGATTTAGTTATAGTTTTTGTTTTTGTCTTATACAGAGTTTTATAAGCTAGATGTAGAATGACAATTTCTATTCCTGAAATTGCTACTGTTGGTTAGGATGGAAAATTATTAATTCCATTCAATTTTTTTAAAAATATTTTAATTGAATACTATTCAATATTAAACCTCCCTTAGTATTAGCCGCGGCTTCGATGACAGAGTTGACTCTTTAAGAAACAAGACAGCTCAAATTAGTCGTCAGAGGAGACCTAAAGCAACGAATTGATAGGGAACTCTAAAACCGAAGAACATAAGCCAATAATGCTTGCAATTATTGTCTCTCACGGGGAGTCTCCTACAACAAGTGCCCTTCAATAAATCATGTTTTTCACCAAAGAAGACCAAAACCGAGGACATGGTAAGGAAGTCTACAAGTGAAGATCCTATTCCAACAATGCTTATAATCGTTATCTCTAATGGTGAGTCTCTTGCTTCCACTTTGTTGATTCCAAGCCTCTCTGTCAACGTTATACGGATTCTTATGATCTCCTCAACTACTTCATCCACTGATTCCACACATAGAGCTCCGTCGAGATTCAGCTACTAAATTAAACACTGAAATTTTTAGAACCACAAAAAGGCAATAGTAGTGGGTGAGTTAAATTGACCTTCTTCAGACTTGTAAGAAACAAAATATAGACAGTTGAAATCCAATCTTCTTTTATGATTCTGGTAAAGTGGGAATGGTAAAAGAGAAGCAACAATAAACATTTATAAGAGTAAGAGATAGACAGAGAGATTGGGCGATATGATGAATAGGGTTAGCTTGAATACAAAGTATGCTAAGTGATCTTATCATAAATGCATATATTTCCACTCAAGAAAAATGTTACTGAAATTCTTTGGATTTTGTCATTAATATAAATTGGTGACGGAATTCACCGACAGACAAAGGCGTCGTAAAAACAATTGTAGGTAAGTTTTCCGACGAATATTTTATATAACCATCAGTGAATATAGCGATGGTTGACTGTGACCATCGGTAAATTTACCTACAGTTGTTTTCTTTCCATTAGAATATTTGTAGAAGGTAATGGTTATTCCGTCGGTAACATTACCAACAGTTATGAATTCTCATCGGTGAGTATACCGACGGTTCAACAAATCCTGACGGTAAAGTTGGCAACAGTTGTCAATATTACCAACAGCGATTCTTTGCTCCGTTGGTAAATATAATGGATTTTACCGACAGTTTATGATGTAATATCGGTAAATATAATGGATTTTACCGACGTACTTGTATTTTTTGTCGGTAAATTTTTTTAAAATCTCAACATTAAATTTTATTTCATGATCTTAGATTAATGCATAATTGCAATAGTTATGAATTATCTGTGCATAGTATTTTAATTTGTTTATATATTTAATTTGTTAAATAGAAAGTTGATTGATGATATAAAGTTAAAATTATCTTAATTGATAATGAAAACATTAAATTGTACATAATAAGTATTTGTAATTCAAACGAAATGATTACAAGTACACTATTGTCCTGGTGACTGTGGATGCTCTGAGGTACGACCCCTCTCTTTCAACTCATCCACTTCATTGTGGAGCTAATCTATGTATTCCATCAATGTCTGCACTGTGCTCCGAAGTTCGTTGACTTCATTAGTTGTCGACCATCTACTAGATGTTACTGTACTGGATGTGGAGGATTGTGAATAATATGTGTTCGCAAATGAACCTAACTCAAAGATCCTTCCACGATGGTTCCTACCACCCATTGCATCAAGATATGTCTGACTCTCATTAACAACTTGTTCGTGCTAAGATTGTCGTTGAATGCTTTCTTGTATTTAGTCCTATTAGGAGGTAACATTTATATTAGTAAATGATAATTATTAAGAATTAATATTAAAGCATAAATTTCACATACATTAAGGTCTCTATATCGGGTGCTAATGAATGTCACACTGTCATACTTCTTAGTGTGAATGTGCAAAATAGCTAACGGGGTGTAGGCCTCATGCTCATAGACTTTTCCTACATAATAATAAAATGTTATAAGTGAACTAGAATTTATAAAAATTTTGTTAGAGTTTTCTTTATTTTTATTATATTTACAACCTATTGAACAAAGAAAATAATTGAACACAGCCATTATAGCATCAGACATTTATACCATTATCATTACCCATAACACACATATTTTCATTCCAAAATTCACACATCAATTTAAATTGAAATATAACAAAGTAAAACAATTAGAATATAAGTGTAAAGTTTAGATACTTATAAGTATCTCTACATGCTCGTGGTGGATAATAGATCCTTCCGTATATATAGGAAGACTCTCTTCCCCCGGTCCTCCTCGTCTGTTGGTTGAATTACGCTCTAAAATGGACATTGCCTCAGGTGATGTCCAATACTTTTACTAATGACTCCATATTTGCTCAGAATATAAGGATGTCGTACATCAGTCTTGTGTATCGCATTAACAAAGTCCTGATAATGTGTACATGCTCGTCTCTCTCATACTTTATGTATAATCGCATCAAATTCAGAATCTCAACAAATTCTTTCTGAAATAAAAGGAAAAAATTTCGATAAATACTTATAATGTAATAATATTTATCTAATTAATGTATAGAAATCAATGAAAAAAGAAAAGAATATTTTTTAATGTAACTCAAACTCCTAATAGTAAAATTCCTTTGGAGACTGAGAGATATTCTTCCATAAATAACTCTCAAGATCAATCTTCTCTTTAAATTTGGATGTCATGTTTCTAGAGCACGGTCTAGACGAAATCAACCTAATATAAAAACAATAATTTTATACCATTTTTAAAATTTAACCTATAAGTTTATTATAAATATATAGTGTTTCATGTATTTTGCTTACAGATTATTGATAATTGTGATGTTATTTCTTCCAACAGGTCTCTTAACTCCAGGTTGGCAGCGGTCTCCTTCATCCACATTGTTTACCTCTGATATCTCTATCGCTATAGGGGTAGTGGATGATGTAGGGGTGATGTAGTCCAGTTGATTGCATCGATAAATGACAATGATATAATTATTTTTGGGATTCCAAGTGACTTAAGAGTCGATAATATAAATGAGTCCCCAATATCTGGATTCCCGAGAAGGGTCCTAACATGTTCGAAGACACCAATTGAAACAGTGATAATTCTTCCCTCAGGTGTAGGTATTTCACACCTTCTTACAACAATGCTTCCGTTATAGTTAAACTTGTACAAGATACAGTGAGTGAGTCGACAGATTTAGTATAGAAGACAAACTCTCCACATAAATTGCCAGTACAAAACGGTTTATGTAAAACACAATCAATATAGAACTTAGATATTGTTAAATTAGTAAACTATTAAATGAACCAAAATTCAAGTGATATACATATGTGAATGTCCAGACAAAGTATGTGGAATTGACAAATTTTCCAAAACAATCAATTTTCTTAATCCTTTACATACCATTGTGACATTGCTCCACCTCCATAGGCATACATGTCATTTTTGAGATTCAAGGAAGCTTAAACACAACATGTAGTATGTACCATCAAATGTGAATATATATAATAACTTCATAAAAGGAAATGAGATGTACATAATAAGGAAAGTGACGTTGTTCAGATGATACTAAACATCTTGAAGCAGAAGATCAACTATGGAAGACAAACGATCATTAGTGTATGAAGTGGAGATTTTTTTCTGCATTGTTTATTCCTTCAGTAGGGACAATTTTATCACATTCCTCCTAACGGAATGAATTAGTACTATCTAGAACTAGTCACCATGTCAACATTCCTTGATTAATAATGTTAAGAGGTATATTCTGCAAATATCCATTTAGAATAAAATGATGATATGTTCAACTCCAATTTCAATGATAAGTGAAAGTACTCCACTTTAGCACTTATACATCTTCAATGTGCCTAATGATATGAATTAAACTATCCACTCTAGACATCACTTAGTAATATTTGATTGAATTTTTTAGAAATATAAGAATTTGAATTCAATATTTTACACAATATTTGAAAAGGAAATAATTGATTTGTTGAATATAATATTCAATTACAAACATAAAATAACTGCTATCATCACTTAATTGTAAATTACAATTATCTTCTTTTTCTTAAGAATAAGAATCAAACTCAAGCTCCTCTTTAGATCTCTAGCCCTCATCATTCTCTCTAGATGAAATTTCAACATATTCGTTAGATGGATTGTTCAAAGGTTCGTTATCGTCAGATGTGACTGATGCATTTATTTCATAAACATCTTCCTGAAATGCTTCACTTTCAATTCTCTGTTCTCCTTTTCTATGTGATTCAAAAACACCTTTAGGTTTAACTTTGCAAATGGCTAACCAATCTGACTTATCTTGTTGTAAGCTGGGAAAAAGAACATAATATACCTGAATCGCTTGCATTGCTAGCAAAGGTTCAAATTGTCTTAATCTTCTTCAGTTGTTGATTTCAACTAGAATGTATCGGTTATGTATTTTTGTACCAACATTTGGAGTCGGATCAAACCAATCACACTTCGCTTTATTAACAACGTAGGGTACTCAATTTCAAGTACCTCAATAATTTTACTATAGTAATCCATTAATTATCCCTGTATACAAACTCCACAATTTATTATTTCTATGCTATGACTATGATATTCTGTATGATATTTGTATCCATTAACGAAATACACTGGATACGATCTAATAGTTCACAGAGGTCTCTTTGCAAGATCACATATGAACTTGTTCTCTATTAGATTTTCTAAGGCTTATATAAAAGAAATTATCATATCAAAGAGTATAATGTCATTTGAAAACTTAAATCTTATAATTCTTACATTTCAATATTTGTAAGTGAAAACTTACATATTTCTTGAACCATCGAGGAAAGTGTCTTCCAACTTCTTTATTGATATCTTCCTGTATTTGTCTAACATTAGCTCACGTAACAATTCCTCGTATAATCTAAAAATATTATTATGTATTTCAGTTATGAACAACACTAAATTTCAAAACCTAAATAATCAATTTCAACTTAATGCATGAAAGGTTGAATTTCTTGACAATTCAATAAAATGTAACCATAGGCAGGTTCAATTTCTTTCTCTGTTAACATTCTTTTGTTGAACATCTATATGTTCGTCCAAGATATATGAAAATGGATAAGTTACCATCAACATCACTCGTTCCTCCCTCATTGTCATTTGGAAAAACTTTTCTTTCTTTTGTGTGAACATATGACTCAAAATAATGTGAACAAAATGTACTAGCTTCCTCCACTAAATAAGCATTACATATCGAACCTTCAACTCTAGCCTTATTTTTGACATTTTTCTTCAATTGATGCAAACACCTATATTAGCGAATAGGGTTATTACAATTTAGTTGTCAAAACATGTTATTACTTTAATTACAATCATTTTTGTTGAATTAACTCTCAAATGGATACATCCATCGATATTGAACTGGATCGACTAGTCTTGCCTCATATGTTAAATGCATAAGTAGATGCTCCATACAGTCAAATAATTTTGGAGGAAAATTCCCTCCTAATTGCACAAAATTACTTGAATTTTTATTTCTAATTTTTCCATTTCAGCCAATCTTTTCAACAGGCAAACCAAGATCCCTAATAAGTTTCTTCATATTGGAAAAAATGTTAACCATTGTATGATCAGGAGGCAATGATTCATTATACTATTCAAGAATTTTATCAAAACTACGATCTGAAATATGCCCTTTAGACTTTATGTTCCATATTCGAGCAATTAAAGAAAATGAGTCATTGTCATACAATTTGGCCATAATTCTTGGTCAGCTGAGTGTAGTAACTCAAAAAATTGTTTTGCATGTAGGTTTGATTCTTCTTCAGGCTTTTCTATATTTTCCTAAAAGTTATAACCGATTGCATCATAAACCATTTGCATGTAAGGATTTTCATTTCCATCGACATTATTTGTTCTAAATCCAATCCTCCTTCAAACTCATTTAAGTTCATAAATGATTGTGCTTGATTACCCCTTGAAGTGGTATAAATAAATGGTTCCCCATGTCGTGTCCACTCAAAATAATTAGGGACAAGCCCTTTTTTCAGCAAATGCCCATTAACTTCATCAATAGGAAAGAAACGAATGTGTTTGCACTTTTTACAAGGACATTTGATTTTTGGATCATCCGTGCATGCAGGTTAAGAACATGTATAATGAATAAAAGTTTCAGCTCCCTTAACAAACTCATGATTAATGAAACCATCAGGTGTTAATCGTCTATATATCCAAGATCTATCAACATTACTCATTTCTACAAAACTGTTAATTTCAAACAGTGATTCAATAGTTAATATCATTCATGTTCGCCAAAGTTTACAGAATATCTAAATTTTATATAACATCCCCTCGTATTACCCAATTGAATTAATCACCAAAGATTACACTCATGAATCAAGAAAACAAATTCTCGTTGTGACCTTAGGCTGGTGGTATTTTTCACAGAAAAGCCTTATATGACCTGCATTATGGGTTATGGGTTAAGGTCGATGGGTTAAGATAAAAATTATTTATTAACTGAATGTCTATTTTTTTGGTTTGTAATCATATATGTTAAAAGAGAATTCAAAGACGCACTTACTGCTGTGAAAAGGAAAATTCTTGGTCAACTTGATTTGGTACGAGAACATAAAATGAATTACTTTTACAGAACATGTAAACTTTACATAACATCCCCTAAGTATTAACCAATTGAATTAATCACAAAAGATTACACTTGTAAATCAAGAAAATAAGTTCTCATTGTGATTCTTAGGCTCATTTTTCATCGATAAGCCTCATAAGAGCTACATCACAGATTATGGGTTAAGATCAAAATTATTTATTAACTGAATGTCTATTTTTTCGTTTATAATCATAAATGTTACAAGATAATTCAAAGACGCACTTACTACTGTGAAAGGGAAAATTCTTGGTCAGCTTGATTTGGTACAGGAACATAAAATGAATTACTTAATTTTATAAAGCTTGAGTTTTAATTGAATAGTTTAGATATTGTTATTGAAATTTAAAATTAATGTTAGAATTTTGATATTTAACCTAAATTAATTATGTACTAGTAACAAATATAATAGGTATTCATAAAAATATGAATACTTTGATTAATAAATTATTATAACATATACAAATTATCTAATATGTTTAGAGGAAAATTATTATTATATTAAAAAAGATCCGTGTAAAGATTCGCACATGAAAAGTAAAGAGAACCTAATCATTTCAGAGAGCATCAATGAAATAACCCAATGACATAATTCAGGTATTTGGAACTAAAAGTCAAACTCATCCTATATTAATTCATTGATAACTGAAGTTCATACCACAAATAAGTTTCGATTAATGCAAGCCATTTACATTTAAAATGCAAGAAGTTCAAATGGGAGGTTCAAACTGCAAACAAATACCCAAATTAAAACCAAGTACACAAAAACCTAGTAAATAACAAAATCACTTACCTCAACTGACACACAAAAGAAGTCACTGAAGCACATGAAGGAAGATGATGATGGAGCGACAATGAGTTGACGGCCAAATAAGATAACCAAAACAAAACAAAGAAGACAATGAATTTCAAAGCATTACGTAAATTGATATAAATTCATGTTCAAAAGTTTTAGTTATAGCATTTGATGGTGGCAATGTCATGCAAGAAAATCTGGTCATTTGCCTTTTAAAACATAAAAAGGATGATAAAAGTTTTATTTTTAATGAAGTAAAGAGATACAAAATTACTATGCTATAAAATATAGAAATAGATACAAATTCAAATAAAATGTGTGGAAAATCATTGTTGACATTGTCAATAAGTAAAGGAAATGAATGTAAAAAATGAATACCTGCTGAAGCTTCTCTTCAATCTCCTTAAAAATGAAAATACTACCAACAAATGAGTTCCTACAACTAAGCAATAATCAATAAGATCTTAGCCAGTAAAATTACAAATATATCCCATACAAGACCTAACTCTTATTGCATGTTATAAGTTGCAATGTGAAAAACATAAATCTTTATGATATTAACACAAAAACAAAGTAGCGCAACATTGAACATTTATGAACCTATGGTTTGTGATCATCTTCAGAAATTGGAGTTGTTTAGTTATGAATACTTATTTGTGCTTTCTGTGGGAAAATCCAATACTAGTTTGTGTCTCATGAATTGCTATCCATGTTGTTGTTTGTTATTTACATTTTTTGTTGATCTTATATTAAAGTTATTTGTCTTAGTGAAAATTATGCAATGACAAAGTGTTTAGATTTACTTGGTTACTTGTTTTTAAGTGATAGAACTATTAAAACTTGTTCACAGGAAAACAATAATCTTCTCTCTATTTAGTTACTAATCATAGGACATCGTATGCTATCATCAGGCATTTAAGCCCATGATGTAAGTCGTTGGAAACCAAGTTTGGGTCTTAACTCTATAACTCGTGGAGTTCAATATGAACCTTTATGACATCCATTCTAAGGTGTGAGAAGATAAGTTTAAGCTACTTTGAAGATTGATCACAACATTTTCATAATTTCTCTAGTTCATCTTTTTGAACCAGATACTCGATGTTTAGCTAATCTCCTTTGGGTTTCTGCCCTTTTAAGTAGTGATACTATTCTGTGATCTAAGAACAGCAACATAATTGACTGAGTTTGGAAGATAAAGATCTTACCATGAAGACTATAGTTCTAGCAGGGCTTGTTTTAATGGTAGTGGAGGTAAAAGGTTTTTAAAAAGGCTACTACATAGTCCATTATAGTGTTATTAGAAGGGAAATATAGGTAAGCTTTGAAAAATAGATTGCATTTAGGTTTACAAACATTACCTTGAGGACACTTTCAAGCATCTTTTCTTTAGCATCTTCCTGATAGATTTGGATAGGCATATTTATTATTCTTTTTATTTTCCCCTTCTTTGCATGGTCAAATTTCATTTGTTGGGATTGGTCTTCATTGAGCTTACTTAAATCTTGGCATTGTTCATGAGTTGGATTGTAGACAGTTTTACGATTCATTTTAAATGAAAGAAAGGACTTGGTAAATTGATCCAAGAATATGCGAAGGTACAATTGGGACTCGGGAGTTATTAATGATGATAGAGAAGCATTTCAATATCACTGAGTACAGATTGATGATAATTAAGGGTGGCCCCTAGTTAGAACTTAGTACTACCCTCATAGGAACCAGGTTCCAATTTGA
Source organism: Erythroxylum reticulatum (assembly GCA_025504915.1). Classification (NCBI taxonomy): domain Eukaryota; kingdom Viridiplantae; phylum Streptophyta; class Magnoliopsida; order Malpighiales; family Erythroxylaceae; genus Erythroxylum; species Erythroxylum reticulatum. Next base: position 22,061,896 of record JANSVA010000008.1, on the reverse strand, counting down.
AACATGTTTCTTAATATGGGTAATTGAATAAGTAAATTCATTGATGAAGAAACAAACTAAAAGAAAGTGATTCTTTGTTCTCTTGGGAGTTTATGTTTAAATTCTAATTTCATCATGAAACAATGTCCTCTGTCATCCTCTTCCATCCATTAAAAACCACCAGCAGAATTGGATCAACAATTGAAGAGAATGGGAATAAATATCAAGGGGGAGGCTAAAGAGGAAGAAGAAGGAGAATGAGGGTTGTGCTTGTTCATGAAGGGGGTGTCTGCAAAGAAACTTCTTTACCGTGGGAAAATTGCATCAAAAAGGGGGAGAAGAACAAGGATGACATAGTGGAGAAGTGCTTTGAGGTTACTGCAGATTTGAGGAGGTTTATAGATGTAAATAAGGATTACTATGATTCCATCTTGAGGTGATAGTCAAAGAATTGGAATTCATTTGTTTTCAGCAAATGAAGTCACTAGGAAATTTATTCATTTTAGTCTATTTGAAAAGCTAATATCCTTTTTATTTTTCTGGCTTTTTGTTAAAATAGACAAATTGTTGAATCTAAGAAAGGTTCGGTTTTGACTGTTAAGCTAGAGACAGGAAACTATCTTGACAAACTAAAACTTGTTTGGTAATTTAGTGCTTTCTTTGGAACATATCCATGTTCATGTCCCACTCATTCCTATCCTAATCTCATAGAATTTTGAAGGATCCCTTAGGGTACTTGCCTTGGCAATTCTAGAGCCTAATCTCATAGCCTTACCCATTGTAATAGTAGTAAATGTAACAACAAATGTAGGCAATTGCTTCTCTGTTCTTTTCTACCTATGGTTAAGGGTATCAAAATCAATATACAACCAAACATATTAGATCTCGCTTATAAGATAATCATTACCCACTCACTTCAAAGATTTGATAAACTCTACTCTAATTAAAAAAATAGAAAACATATATGGTCAAATTAACCATTATTCTGCTAATCATCTGCCTAAATTGTTGACTTAATCTCAAACTTGTCTCTGGCTAGTTAAGTATGGCTAGTGACCGTGTTGGTTAAGTAAAGCCACATGCGAGAATGCAACACCAAAGATAAGACTTCTATCCTGTACATTCGAAACTCCAACACTGATGCACCTTCGTTTGTGAAAAAGTAGAATTAAAGAATGTTGCTTCTACCACTAGAATCAGCAACCAAATTGGATGGGACTTGGGAGGCACTAACCATTGAAACTTCTCAAAGCTGTTTTTTGCCTATCAATCACCCATCCAAAATTTTAGTTTGCTTCTACACAATCTATCTACACTATAAACCAGTTGCGTTCTTGAACCAAAGTTGTTCACTTTCGTTGTTTATCATAAATTTACCATATAAGTCAACCTAACTGTACGATTTGAAAACCAAACATTTACAGGACCTACATAAACTTTGTCCATAAAATGGGTACGAGAAGCAACATAAGCATAAATCAAAATAAAAGGAGAGGAATGTGAGTAACTCCAACTTACTTGATCCAAGCCTTGCAACAAAAAAGCTGAAAAGGACGGTGACGAGCGACAACGGGGAGAAAATGATGAGCGACGATGAGGAGAAGATGAGCAACGCCGAGGGAGGAGAAGAATGCTCGAAAACACAAAGGAGAAACGAAGGGGGGAAGGCTATGATGGGTTTATCCCCGATCGAAAACGACGTCGTTTGATATTAAACAAAATGACATTATTTGGTTTTTCAAACTATTAATATGAAGATAACGACAGAGTGGTCAGACCGTCAAAAATTCACCGACAAAATACATCACCGTTGGTAAACCGCAATGCTTCAGTGTAAATTTATCGACAAATTGTTTATACCGTCAAAAATTCACCGACGAACCCATATTCCGTTGGTAAATCCCCGATGCTAGTTTTTTGCGACAAATATTCCCGCCTAATTTACCAATGACTATAATTTTTCGTCGCTATATTCCATCGATAATTTTGCGGGATATTTTCCCTCCACCTTTGCCGACATAAAATTATGTCTGTCTCAAATAAAAATTTTCACGATAGTGTTACCAACGGACTTTTTTTGTCACTAATTATCTATAGTAATTGTTCTGCGATAATTGTTTTGTCAATATTCATCATTTTCTTGTAGTGTTCTATCTATCACATAACACCACTGCCATATGATAGGGTGGAAAGTTGAAATGATAGTGGTGTTGTCGGTTTATGAGTGAGGAGGTGGTAGGTTGAGAAAATGAAACTGTGATAATGAAAAAGATATTCAACATTTTAAAATTAAAAATGAATCTCAAACTCATTAAAGCAAGATTTAAGTTTTAAATTTTTAATCGGTGTTAAATCGTTATAAAATTGTATATAATGTATAAAAAATAAAATTTTGTATCATATATTATCATTTATTTAAAAACTAATAAAAATTGAAGTATATTTTAAAAGTTAATAGAAAAGACTAACTTTATTCTAACTTATTTTTCAATGTTCTTTAAGCATATTTTTTATAATTTAAATATTAATTTTAATATATTCTTAAATTATCTTAAACAAAATTACTCATATATACTAATTAATAATTGAATTTATTAAACGAATTTATGAAAAAAATAATTAGTACGATGATAATTTAAAATTTTTTAATTAAAATATAAGGAGATAAGTAAAGAACTTAAATTTTAACAAATATAATTTATTAGTAAGATTAAATAAATTTAAAAATTTTTAAGGATAAAATAGTAGTTCATTTTTTAACAATAATAGTTTAAAATTTTATTGAAAGTTTAAAATATTTAAAAGTACAGCGTATTAAAACTCAAGAATCGCAAAGGAGAGAAATCCATGATGGGTCACACGCATTAAAGAACAATGTGGTCCCACGTGCCGCAAAAGTCATTAGTCGTTACTTAAACTTAAATGGGTTGTCAAAGAAGAGGGAGGAAGGAATCAGAGGTGGGGTCCCACCATAAAGTTGGCTTAGTTATTACTTAACCGATTTGTTAAAGAAAACCGTCCAGTTTTTCTAGCGGCTCGTTACGTGATCAGCCGGGTTTTAGTCATGTTTTTACGTAAGGAAATATAATTCAATTACAAAAGAATAGTAAATTAAAAAAACTTTGAATTAATTTCGAGCATTAAACATATTTACATCAATAACTCAAAACTAATCCATGAATTAGTTATAGGAATAACCGAATAAGAACACCACACTCTTTCACTTATCCGAAGTTGCTAAGCGAAAGCGGAACTCTGTAACTTCTCTTTGCATCGGTGTTCAACAAGTGGAAGGAGATCTCCTCGACTTCGAAGTTAAAGAACAATTTTAGAGGGCACTCCCTTAGACGAAAGACGATAGAGAGAGATGCTCTAACGTCTCTCTAACTCTCTTTCTTAACTTTCAAATTTGCTCTTACTTTCCTTTCCTCTTTGCCCACCACCTATTTGTTAAAAATCCTCATTGGTGATTTTCACAACATTGTAAAGCACTCAACGGCATTGCTACAGTACTCAGCTCTATTATGGACACTGCAATACCCTCACCACAACCTTCGCCCAATCCCCTTGAAGTTGATCGCCAAGCTGCTAAGAAAGTTCGTTTATGGGAACGCGAGGAAGATCCCCCACCTCCTACACCTGCCACCCCATCTAACCCCATTAGTTATAGCGCGGTGGTCTCTGGTCAACCTACATCCAACAGTAACGCAAACGTCATAGCATGGCCGGAGGAGGACCCCATCGAAATCACTGAGGGTGACATTACTATTATCCAAGGCAAACAT
>JANSVA010000008.1:22029969-22058032 GCA_025504915.1 Erythroxylum reticulatum | reverse complement strand
TTTATTGTTTTTTATTCTAATATGATAAGTCCTTGATTAAATTTATACACTTGCCATCATAATAGAGATTATGATAACGATAGTCAAGTCTTTAGGCTTTAATCTAAAAGTATTCTTGATCATAGAATCATCAAATAAGGACCTTAATGATCCAGTTAAATCAATACGTATATAATAGTATCTATTGGATGGATATTAGTAGATCTCATTTACTAAGTTACATATATAGATGATGTATATGAAGATATGAATTGAACTGACCAATCTGAGAATTCCCAATGGTTAATATTACCTATGAACTGTCAAGTGGGATATTCTCATTTAAATGTATATTTTTCCTTTGACCTGAGATCATCATAGTAATCAATAGGTCACTAATTATGTTTTAATGTCGGACACCTAGTATGTAAAAATGCTAGCTGAATGATAATTGGATATAATTAAGTACCTATCTGATTAGTGGTGAGTCAAGATGGGATCCATCAACTCTAGGTAATGAGTTTGAGCTCTATGTTGTCATTGATCTTAATGGTTGTTTCAAGACCTCAGCCAGGACAATTGAATGAGTTAGGAAAAGAAGTTTCTTAAGTTATTCACCAATCATTAATGATCGACATGTAACATAGTTGGTTATCTAATAGGGTTTGACAGTTAACCCATACCTTAGGATAATCCAAAGTTGTAATGATGGAAGGTAATAAAACATTATCCTTAACCAGGTTCCGTTTTTGTAAGGTTTTTACTTTACACTATCTGATCGTTGAGGAGTGTTGTTAGACGCCAACCTTAATTAGTAATTAATTACTACCGACTTAGTGATGAGCCTATATGGTCACATACTGACGACTGTAATATTTCCTATTTATGATTATTTAATTTATTATGAGATAATTTATTAAATAATTTATATGGAATATTATTATTATTTTTGCTAGCATAGAAAATATAATTAATATTGAAAATTCTCTTGTACAAAATAAGTGAATAAAATAAAATAGTTTATTTTATTTCATTTTATAAATAATAATAATAATTAAAAAGGAAAAGAAGAAAGAAAGCAAAAGGAGTCTGATGGTAAGTGTTAGAAGACCCAAAATAACCAATGACTATGGGCACACGAGACAGCAGGCCTTGTTTTAAACCTTTTGTCTTTTTCTTCTCATCTGACATTGTACATAGTGCTCATATAGGTAGTATTGTATAGCCAGTGTTTTTTTCAGTCCTTCTTGTCCTAGCCAATATAAATAGAGATACATAGTCCGAATGTTCAATACAAGTATGAAAGAATTCTCTTTCTTCACCTACTACCTATCTATCTATTTTCCTTCATGGTATCAGAGCAGGTTGCTCTTATGTTAATTATTAACACCTTGAAATGATAGATTATGTCACGTGTTAGACCCACATGTGAAGGGGTATGTTGAAATATAAAGAGTGGGAGTTTGTCCCACATTGGAGAAAGAGAGGAAAGAAAACTAAAATATAAGTCTAGTGGGCTACTCCACCTATCACCAATTGGTTTTAGGATGGAACCTCACTTAAACTTATATGTGGTCTAACTTTTCTTCTCGTATAGGCCCGTAGTCCTATTGTATTTTCCTTCATGGTATTAGAGCATGCTCTTTGATTCCTCGACCCTAACCTAATATGTCAAATAAATGTGACAACAATGGCTCTAGTGCCACAAACACACCAACAACACATGAATATGAACCCTACTCTGTCACTAATACTGAAAACCCAGGAGCTGTGCTTGTCACTACCCTTTTCAACGGCAACAACTACATTACTTGGAGCAAATCCATGACCATAGCCTTATGTGCCAAGGATAAACTCTCCTTCATCGATGGGTCCTGCACCATACCTATAGAAGATATGATTTTGTCTGCAAAATGGAAGAGAGCAGATAGCATGGTAAAGCTATGGATTCTCAATGCCATGATTAAAGAACTAAGTGATGCTTTCCTATCTTTTCCTATAGCTAGAGAACGTTGTGTGGAACTACAAGAAAGGATTGGAGAAGCTAATGGGCCACTACTATATTAAATAGAGAGGGAAATAAGTTCCCTAAAATAAGGTACCCTAACAGTATCTGTTTATTATACTAAACTGAAGAAATTATGGGATGACTTGTCTAGCTTAAGTCCTACTCCCATGTGCACTTGTGATGCTTCAAAAATCACCGCTGCTAAAGAAAACACTCACAAACTTGTGCAATTTCTAATGAGACTCAATGACGAGTTTGAGCATATGGTGAATTAAATCATGCTAATAAAGCCACTACCTACTGTAAACAAGGCTTTTTCAATATTACAGACCGTTGAAAGACAAAGGGTGGTCAGCTCTACTGTGGACCCTAACATGACAATCCTGGCCAAACAATCAAGTAGCTGGAAGAAAGGAGGAAAAAATAATACTAATGCTAGCAAAGGACCCTATCCTAAGAAGGAGGACAAATACTATGAAAAGTGTAAAAAGAATGGGCATACCTTGGAAACCTGCTTCAAAATCCATAGAGTCCCTGACTGGTACAAGGAGCTTACTGCATAGAGGGAAAAAGGAAGGGTAAACTTGGCACAGACAACTGATAGCCCTGTAGAAACCACACAAGAACAAAATAAGGAGAAATCATGGAATGGACAGATCTCTTCTAGTCTTGCAAAATTTGTTCAACAGGAGATAAGTAAAGCTCTCAAAGGCAAAACTATTGGGGAGGTAAAATATTCAGGGTACCAAAATTATGCAGGTAATGCTACACACTCAGTAATCACGACTTCTAATTATCCTAATTCTTGGCTTATTGATTCTGGTGCCTCTACACACATGACAGCAGATTTGAGTCTTTGCACTAAGTATGTAGCTAATAATAATGCTTATGATCATGTGACACTACCTGATGGAACAAAGCAAGCAGTTGCCTACATTGGCCACACATAGATAGGGGACAAAATTACCCTAAAAAAAATCTTACATATGCCTAATTTCTTCAAGAACTTGTTATCAATTAGTAAGCTTACTACATAAAATGAAATTGCTGCAATTTTTCTCTCTAGCAAGTTGTTTTTGCAGGACCTTCGGACTAATGTTGTTATGGCTATTATCAAGGCAGTGAATGGACTGTATGAGTTGAACTCAGAAACCTTTCTACCACCAAACACCCTAAAAGGTCCTTTAGATTTTTAAAAAGCTGAGAATGTCGCTCTTAATGTTTATGTAGTTTTTGAGTTGTGGCACTCTAGATTAGGGCATGTGTCTAAGGAAAAGTTACAGTACATTAATGAAATAAAGGTTTCTGTTCCTTACCAACATGAATGTCAAGTACGTCCTTTGGGCAAATAGCATAGAAAACCCTTTCCTAAGCATGAAATACATACAAGCAAACCTTTCAAAATCATCAACATGGACCTATGGGGACCTTATAGTGTTCCTATAATGGGTGGTTCACATTACTTCCTTACAATTGTAGATGATTTCATTAGAGCAGCATGGACTTTTATACTAAAACACAAACACCAAATCCAACAAACCATCCTACAGTTCCTTAAAAATACTGAGAGGCAATTTAACACCAAAATATTGAAGATACAGACAGATAATGGAAGGGAGTTCACCAACCAGGAATGCATTAAAATTTTCAAGGAAATGGGAACCCAACACTAAAAGAGTAGTCCATACACATCACAATAGAATGGGGTAGTGGAAATTAAGCATAAACATCTTCTTCAGATCACTAGAGCCTTACTTTTCAAAGCTAAATTACCTAAAGGATATTGGGGGGAAGCATTGCTAACAGCTGTATACTTGATAAACCAAATCTTAACCAAAGTCCTAGGGTGGATGAGTCCTTTTGAAAAACTGTACAAAAGAAAGCCTAATTATAAACATCTAAGAATTTTTGGTTGCCTCTGCTTTGCCTTAGACTGTGTCAAGAGATGTCATGTTTTATGAGAGCAATTTCCTTTATGTAGACCAAAATCTGAGCACTACATAAGAACCCGAAACTGTGCTCTCAAATACCCTAACCAATGAAGATGCAGATTATCCTACACAAGCACCTGTCATGATTGCTACCCCACCATCAGAACAAAGTTCCCAGCTACCTGATTATTCCCTACCCGACAACTCACCAAACCAAAATGCAATACCAATTATCTGCACAAAAAGGAAAAGCAATAGAACACACATACCCTACAAATACTTGCAAGATTATGTCTTTCAAACCACAACACAACAATCCATTCATTCCCTTGATGATTGCAATGTAGCATTACAAGTTTGTTGTCCTGCAGGAATAAATGAAGAAAGGGTTAAAGATAATGAACATCAAACACAACAACAGTTACAGTAATTTTATAGGTAATGTCTCTAGAACTTTTGAACCTTTATCCTATGAAACTTCTAGTAAAGATGAAAGGTGGAAAAGTTCTATGAATGAGCAATTGTCTGCATTAGAGAAGAATGGAACTTGGAAACTCACAGTACTACCTAAAGGGAAGAAGGCCATAGCCTTTAAATGGGTATATAAAGTAAAGAGCAATTTGGATGGAGCAGTTAAGAAATTAAAATCCAGACTTATAGTCAAGGGATTTTGTCAAAGAGAGGGGGCTGACTATTTGAAAGTTTTTTCTCTAGTGGAAAAGGTGGTAACAATAAGGATATTCTTGGCTATAGCTAGCTCTAAATAATGACCAATACATCAATGTGACATTAATGATGCTTTTATTCATGGTTATCTAGAAGAAGAGCTATATATGCTACCTTCACAAGGCTACAATAAAGCTAAGGAAAGATAGGTATGCAGACTAATCAAATCAATCTATGTCCTAAAACAGGCTGGGAGACAGTGGAACAAAGAATTATCCTCTAAACTATCCTCAATGGGGTTCATAAAATTAGAAGCAGATCATTGTTTATACACTAGGGGCACAAGGGATGACTTTATGGCAGTAATCATATATGTAGATGACATTTTGATAACAGGTGCAAATGAAGAACAAATTGTTTCAGTTAAGAAAACATTGAATGTAGAATGCACTATCAAGGATCTTGGATATGCAAAGTTCTTCTTGGGAATTGAAATAGAAAGAGCAGAAGATGGAATGATACTTACCCAAGCAAAATATATCCGAGACATCCTGCAAGTGACTAGGCTATTAGATTGTTCACCTTGTGCAACACCCATGGTTCCTGGAACAAATTTAAGCATTAAAACAAGTGAGTTACTTGAAAAACTAGAAGAGTACAAAAGACTAGTGGGGAGATTACAGTACTTAGGGTTTACAAGACTGGACATCACCTACGTTACTCAATAACTTAGGCAGTTCATAAGTAACCTTAGACTACCGCACTGGGAAGCAGCCAAAAGAGTACTGAAATATCTTAAGGGAACTCAGAACTTAGGGATTTTCTACGCAACAGAGGAAAACCCTCACCTTGTAGCCTTCTCCAACTCAGATTGGGAGAGTTGCGTCTTCTCCAGACGCTCCTTAACAGGGTTCTGTGTATTCCTCGAAAAATCGCCGATCTCTTGGAAACCAAAGAAACAATCAACCATGAGTCGTTCATCAGTTGAATTGGAGTACAAAAGCCTAGCCTCGACTACTTATGAATTAAAATGGATAACTCAAATACTATGCACCTTTCAACTTCATATTAAGAAACCCACACCTTTATATTACGACAACCAAGCTGCGATCTACATCTCAAGAAATCCAGTCTTCAACGAGAGGTCGAAGCACCTTGAAATCGACCTTCATCTGGTTCGTGACTGCGCAAACTTAGGGTTCCTTGAGTTGAGACACGTGAACTCAACTAAGCAACTCGCAGATCTCTTTTCAAAGGCTTTGACTGCACGGATGTTTTTGGATCTCGCTTATAAGATCGGAGTTGTTGGTTTTCAACCACAACTTCGTCTTAACCAAGGTGTGTTAGAAGACCCAAAATAACCAATGATTTTAGGCTTCACACAAGACAACAGGCCTTGTTTTAAACTTTTTGTCTTTTTCTTCTCATCTGACATTGTACATAGTGCACATATAGGTAGTGTTGTATAGCCAACATTTTTGTTAGTCCTTCTTGTCCTAGCTAATAGAAAAAGAGAGATGATTGTATAAATATGGTCCGAATGTTCAATACAAGTATGAAAGAATTCTTTTTCTTCACCTATTACCTATCTACCTATTTTCCTTCAGTAAGCTTTGGCAGTTTTGTTTTTGGTTATACATTTAAAACCAAAAACGGACGTTATGTGAAAGGTGGTGGTATTCAAGTTTTAAAAACACAACGTTAAAAATAAAAACAATGACGTTAAAAATATATGTTGGTGATGGGTCCGAAGTATATATGTTGTGCGTTACCTTTTGGAATGACTGACATATATATGTTTTCGTTTTATAGTACGTGCAAGAAAGAAAATGAAGAGAAATAGTGATACTCTTTCAATTGTTTTTCGCTTTTTTTTCTTACATAAAAGATAACAACGAAGAGAAGAGTGATATATAGATATACTCTTAGATTTTTCATTTTCTGTTCATGAAAATATACAAGAGAAAAGAGACAAACCTGTTTTGTTTTATTCATGAAGAAAAAATTCTTCAAAATTTAACCATAGTCATATCAAGTGTTGAAAGCTGAACATATTTTTCAGTATAGAATACATAGAGACTTTGTATTTTCGAAGTTTAGTATCGATTAATCATCACAAATTTCAGGTATTTATTTTTGCATGTTCTCACTATTAGTATGCTTGTTAAACGCAATAGATGAATATAAGATTGCAATTTTTATTTCCGTTGTGTTTGTGATCCTTCAATAACAAAAATCCGGTTGTCTCCGAATGTCTTAAAGCAATTTACTAAAGTGCTCTATTGAGCAGTAGCTATTCCTTCAACCCTGAACTTAGGTATATAGTATGATGAATCATGTTTAAGAAAACAATTAAAAGCAGCTTAGTTATTTCTAAAAAGATTTGCCTTCTTCATATTGGTCCAAAAAATTACATAGATATTATGTCGTTAAAGAAAGAAAACATTTTTATAATACTACTATTAACCTTGTCATGCTTATTTTGACATATATTTTCTCTGTGTGAGTAGGCCAAACTTGTTTTCCAATTGGTGTTAATTCCTGAGCATTCTTACACCTTCAATTATTTATACATACATATATATGTATGTATGCATATCAAATTTTAGTTTAAAATAAAACATAATGTAAGTGAATTTCCAAGTGGAATAAGGATAATACTCGTCCTTATCAAACAGTTAGATATCTTTATTTAAAAAAATGCCATTTCATTTATTTCTAATCGTGTTGGTAGAAAAATTTGTTTAAATGTAAAGACTAGAAGGAAGTACACCGACTAATGGGTGCGATACAAGTAAACACGAGCCAGTACTTTCTAATTGGCTAGGGTTGGCAAAATAGTATATTCTCCTTTTGTAGGTGTTGTTTTATACCCTACAACCAATCGCTTTGGTTGTATTTTAGTGACAAGTTATTTAAAGACATTTTTTATCTTGTATATGTTTAGATGTATATGATAAAGTTCATGGGATAATTATACATTGCAAATGAAATTATAATGAGATTATAATTATGAAATTCATATTGCATTTATATATTATTCCTAAATATTTTTAGTCATTGTTCTATTAAAATTGGACATTAATAAAATGTAAAAATACTAGCACACATTTTGTTTTTCCTTATGAAGGAAGTAGTCGATCTCATTGGCTAAAGTATAAAGATACTTAAATAAACATATGGGTGCTTGCTAGAGAACAAGTTCACTGAACAGACCTGATATGAGAAATCTATTTGGAACATTACTTATATGTCTATGAAATTCTCATTGTGATGATTGTATTAGTGATCCTTTAACTTGAGGTCATCAAAGTTATCTTGTATGGGGATTGCTATATTTTGATTCTACTTATGATCTATTTAATCATAGGTCGTTTAATCGGTAGTCAGTGGATGTAGCATGAACTATATAAAGATAGTTGAGTGATCAAGATAGGATTCATCACCCTAAAGTAATTAGGGAGAATATTTCGTTGTTCTCGATTAGTACTAATTCAAGAAATCTTTGCCCAAGGTGAAACAATGCTTTGTAAATAATTTACAAATGTCATTAATTGAATCGATAGCTAATGGTGGATAACTAATATGATTAGACTCAAAATAGAGTAGGCATTAATTTTATGTTCTATGTCTAATCGAAACATTGTATGATGAAAGGATTGAATTATACGAAAAAAATTATGTACGGAAAGATTAATCAAAACTACTTTGATATTCCTAAATATTTGGGTTGTCATGATGCGTTGCTAGATATCAATCTTGATCTATGATTATAAATTATTTAATTGGAGAATTAAAGATAAATTAAAAGGAGTGATAATTTATATTTTATAATCATTGCCAACATATTTAGGAATCTAACGGGTCTTACATATAGAATGAGTTGAAGAAAGCAAAGTTAATTTAATCAAATTGGAATTGATTGTCAAGTTTGAGAAATTTTATTATTAAATATTAAGTATTTAATAAATAAAGATCAATATAAGATATTAAATCTTATATTAACATAATTGGTATTTAATTATAACTATTTGTAATTCTAATTAAAGTTCAATTAAAATTAGAATTTAATTTTAATTAAATTATTAAAACTTCCAAGCTTATTATAAATAGACTTAAACTATATGAAATTATCACTTTTTACTTAACCCTCTTTATAAGAGTCATATAATTCTCTCATCTCATTCTGTAGATACCGTTAAAAGCCAGACATTTGTGTAATTATAGTGGTTAAAAATAGATCGATTTCAAAAACGGTTCAAAAGATATGACAAAATAAAGATCAAGTTTCGAAATAAGATACGAATTAAACTTCTACTTTATTATAATTTATGTTGATCAATTTATAAAATTAAATAGACCTTAATTTTCAAAAAATCAAAAAGTCACGAAAAAATTTCAAGATTATTTCGCTGCAGTCGAAATCGAATCTCAAACTGATTTCCTAACAACAGAATAATTAAAAAGGCAAAAATTACTTTAAAAACTAAAAACTCATACTTAACAAGTGGATAAGACTACGAAAATGAATGCCAAAACCTTAATCTAAGCATTTACAAGAACAATCTGACCGTCTATGGAAAAGATGACCAATAAATGAGAAAAAAGAGATGACTTAAAGCCTAATTAATTCCTATCATTTGTACAGCAGCAAAAATTCCAATTGCGTCAAGTAAATCAGGGGGACAAGAATATGCTGCAGATCTAGATTTTCCATTACTAGCCTACTTTCTCCCAGTGTCATGGCTCTTAATCTCGGGATCGCGATTAGAAGCGGTTGGAGCGACAGGAGACTTCGCAATGCCATTAACATAAGACTTCAAATTATTTGCATTTCCAGCTTTTGAGTTGTCCCTCTCGAGAGGTTTCACCATATTTTTTGCCCGTGGAGAGTTCTTTCCTTCTGCAGGGTCAAAAGTGGAAATTATTATAATGTAAGCTAGGGATGTAAATAATCTATAGTGACCAAGATGAAAGTAAAAAGGGCATGAATATTGCACAACTTTTGTCTGGCCGTGGGGAAACTTGTTTAAATTTTCCCGCATACAATCTCAATTTTGAGTGCATATTGGGAAAAAAGCTTTCTGATTTCCGCAGCATACGGGCAAGTTTTTCCGGCTAAACTTATAATTCATTTTGCTACTCAATCTTACTATTGAGCGAGATCCAAAACCTTGGATAAACAATGGGGAAAAAGAAACAGTTCAAATTTCAGTCACCCCTCTACAGAGAAAGTAACGATAAACCTTCAGCCAATCAACGTACACAAACAATGCATAAATTAGGCTCACCGAGAAGAATAAGTTAGACAACAAAACCACCATATCATTGTTTGGGAAGTATATACACCAATCAACTGTGTACCAGTGTAACAAGACAATAAAACAATCTACATAATGGCTTTTATGGAGGAAAATCTTATTCACTTTTATTCAATCAACTGCCACATTTTGATCTGTAGCATTGTATCAATAATCTTACCTTTTATGCTTGCGCAAGCAATAAAACCATTCAGATGATCCCGAAACATGGCCAAGATGCGCCGCTCCTGCTCTGCATAAAGCTTTGAGCATTCAAGTTCAGTAGACGATTTCAGGGTTTTGGGGGTTTTGTTTTGACAAATGTTTGCCGCCCCAGTTGGTGATCTAGTTTCTGGGAATGTAGTCTCTTGTTCATGGCACATCAAATCAATCCCAGGGGACAGTGGCCTACAAATTTCCGCATCATTGCCATATGTTCCTGACACGGCACTTCTATCTATATCTGCTTTATTCCCACTCAAACACTCTTCAACCACTGTCTGTCTTTTCTGAATGTCTTCGCTCTCCAAGATGGATGAAACAGAAGTTTCAACATTCTCTCTCTGTATTTCACCTCCTCCTGGTGAAAAGACTAGACATCAGATGTTCACAAACAGAAGGCATTAACAAGCACCTACAAAACATATTCATATGTTTTTCTTGGGAATAATAACAATCATCCGGCGGCAATTTAAGCATTAAAATGAAATGCAAACAGTGAGAAGTTCACATTTTACTGTATAATCATCTAAACCTGCAAATGCCTTTCTAGTTTCTTCCGAAAGTACAACCAAGATAGAGCAAAACTCCTTCACCCTTTGCAGCTGAATTATATCTGACAACGGAGTCCTGCAATTACAGAGAATGTTAATCAGTCCTCGAAAGATAAAATGACCAAATTTCTGGAACAGTGGTCAAAAATATCTCATAAGTGGTTACTTGTATCTGACTTCGGAAGTTACTGGTAATGCTACATTAGGAGAGCGAGGAACAGGAAGAGAAAATGAAGAAGAAGCCACTGAGCTCCGAATGTGATCTTCCTGACTCAATAGAAATAGAATAAAGAATAAAAAAGAGAATAAAAATGCAAAATATATATATATATAATAGAGAGAAACATAAAGGAAAGAAACTAATATAAATTAATCAATATTTTATAAGAATAAAGACATTTACTAGTAATGGAAATCAGAATAAAATATACCCTAAAGTAAAGAAGCATTTAGGATCAATAACATTTCTAAAATCCTGTAGGCCCTTAAGAACAAACCTGCAGAAATTTTACAATACTATGATTGCCTTGAAATATGGTTGCCATGCTCAACAATTCTTCACTTTTTACTTTTCTGGATGCTAGAGGAGCCCCAAAACCAGAAGATCCAATGGCCCCACTGATGGCTGCATTTGCAGCCTGCTGTAGATAGGCCATTCCATTATGGTTACTACTGGCCATTCCATTATGGTTATTACTGAAAAGAGCTTTTCTTTCGTCACTTCCATCAAAATTCTTGCAGTCCAAACATTTACAATTTTCAGAGCACAAAATGTTCGCTTGGAAGCATTCACAATACTTTTTAAGGCATCCTGATTTTTTGCAGTGGCATCCTTTTTTGTGCTTTCCTATCATTTGAACCTCAATCGCATCTTCCTGAATTGGCATTACAAAGGTTTTAGATGCAATCATGACATAATGAAATTAAATAATTTTGGACAAGTACTAACTCAGACGTTGAACAAACCCCATGCATTTCAAGTTGCTAAAGGACTTACAAAGATATCCTTCCTTTTTCAAATGATTGCCAAATTAATTAAAAGGTTGCTTCTTCTAAGCACTAGGCTCTCACATAGAAAGGAAAAAAGAATGATAAAAAAGAATCTCAACAAAACAGTGGCATTCCAGAATCAGAAATTAATAATATTAGCATATTTTAAACATAAAATATCAGGATTGAGTGGATATTGACACAAACCCCAGCATCCAGAGAACCCCGTGGACTGCTAGCAATCTTTGGTCTAAAAGCATTGGGATTTCTCTCCAAAATCACTCCAATAGCCTCATTCCTAGAACGTTCATTCTCCTCATTATTATGACAATTTGTACAATTGCAACCGTTGCAATATACCGAAGCAGTAAAGCACTCACAATACCTGAAGATTACATAAATTTAACCTCTTAATAGCCGAAACAATCATGTAAACGCATTTGAGAGAAAGAAAGTTGGATGATCATGGAAGTGCTTCAGTGATTTACATTAGTTAGAACTGCAAAATTATGAACATATAATAGCACTAATGTAACTCAAATGGTAACTGAAACAAAAGTTATAAACTTTTAGTCAATTTATAAACAGCATTTAAATATATGCAAGGTGAGGAAAATTGATGTTGGATTGGAACCACAAAATTTAAGATTTTGAACACAAGCAGTTAATGAATAAAAATCAAACTCAAAGAGCATTACTTTTAAAATTTTGAAAGAGCAGTACTTCTCAAGATGGCTCAGCCCACGGATGATGAGACTTTAGGGAATATATTGCGAATATACAGATAGACCAGAATCACAACTGGAAAGAATATGATTTATTATCACCCTCATAATTAATTCTAGGGAGAAAGAAGAGGTACTAACAACTTCAAACATCGCGAGTGTTTGCAATTACATTGCTTTGCTTTCTTAGGAGTACAGTCCTTTACTTCAATGTTAGACCTTGGTCGTGATACAGGAGACTCTTGCCTGCAAAATAAAATAAGATTTTTCAAGTATTGAATATGAAGAAAATCTCTAAGTGTTTACAATTCAACTTCTAGACTAAGTTCGGAATAATAAAAGCAGGAAAAAGCTCTAACTTTCCACTTTAGATGTAAGAGACACTTCGCAAATATATCTATCAACATATATGCAGTTAGTTTCACTCATTTTGCATGAAAAACGTTAATCTCGATCAAAAAGATAAATCTTGTTTCTTTAGATTGTGTAATTGACAACACACAACTCATCGGTAAGGACATAGCCTCCAATATAGAATATGTAACTGCAGTTTCATCTCCATAACTTACGGGAGAGGCAGTTTCTGCACCGGATGCGGAATCCGATGCGGCTGCAGCTGCAGCATTGTCTGTGGCTCAGATTTCTTAGGAGGAGGCGGCTGCGACGTGAAATCCAGCTGTCGCGCCAATTTCTTCGGTCCAGATTCACAATTTGTTTCACTCTGCTCCATCACCACGCACTAACAACAAACAAATAAGCACTAAAATCTTAATCAAACCCGACAAACAATCTCATTTGGGAGCAGAAGAAGGATAGACTGATAGCGAGGAAGAACAAAGAGACATAGGGGAAAGAAAGGGGTGAGGTTTTTCAAAAAAAAAAAAAAATCAAATTTAAACGATATCGGGGTAAAAATTGGATGAGGACGGTACAAGATCGTACGGGAGAAATTGAAAGTTTCGGGATGAACGGTGGAGATTGGGTTAAAGGTGTAGGAGAGTCGAGGGCCATTGGATTAGCGGGAAGGCTTTTGATAGGTTTCAATGGAAGAGAGTGGAATTTTGGCGGTAATGGACTGCAATTGTGAGTTGTGACACGCATGCGGCTTTCGTTAGCATCAACGGGTTTTTCAGTTTCAAAGCCTTCCAACAGTGTCGTTTCTAATGGATGCGTTCCTCATAATTGATAACCACTAAACCTGGCATGGCAGCATAGGCAACTCGTTTTCGTTTACCAACTTTTTACGTAGCATTAACTATTCCTTATAAGTACGAAAATAATTATCTCACAATTTCATTTAGCTTCCATAATATTTGTTTTGAAAAATCAAATCGATAATCAATATTTTAAACTGTGGTTGATAAGATATTTATTTTGAGTAAAATTGGTACTTTCACTACTCAACTGTACAGTGGTTTCAATCCCTTTGAGGTTTGAGAGGTGAATAAACAAAATTTGACACGATAATTAACAAATTAAGCAATAAATAACCATTCATATTAATTTCTATTGTAGTATTTAAAGCAAAAGCATAAATATTGTCTTATACTCAACTGTAATTTTTCCTATAAATTTATTTCAGTACAATACAAATAAAAACAAGTGCTCAGATATCTTTTTTTTTTTTAATAAATAAAATGTTGTATTGGACCCAGTTTCCCCAATGCACTAATTGTATTTTGCCAAGTCTCACCTGTTTCCCTAAACCGATAGAATACTCATTTTCCTCTCTCTTTGACGTCCTCATTGCAGGTTCATTTTGGAAGTGATTGACTTAATTATACGCTTATAAGATTTTATCAATGTTAAAATCATAATTGGACGACATAATTGTAGCTAATACAAACAAATATAAATCGATCCTAAGGAAATTAGAAGTACTAATAATTATTTTTCTAATATTTAATCATTGAACCAGACTGTAGATTTAATTAGAAATTAAACTAAATAAACTAAACTAAGATTAAAACTATAATAAACTTCAAACAAAGGAAAATATTTGAAAAAATTCTCAATCTTAATCATATGAAATCAAATCATGAGCAAATATTTTGAATATATTAGAATAAGAATATAATAAATAATTGAATCACAATAAATCAATCAATATAATTGCATTAAATAAAAGATCAATTCATATTGTTATCACAACTTCAGGTTCATCATACTTAGGTATTAAACAAATTTAGTTCTTACTCATAGAAAAAAATTAAAGAAAAATATTGATTGCTATGAATATTAAAAATTACTGCAAGTATACAGCGTAACTGTAGCTAACACGGGCAAGTATGCGTAGATTCTACAAAGATTGTAAGTTTAAGTTATTACCCTTTTTCTATTATCTAACCTATGAATTAGATTTTGGATTTTAATTAGAAATTAAACTAAACAAATGAACTAAGATTGAAAGCAATACTGAACTCAAGACAGAGGAAAATACGAAAAAATGTGTAGAAAAGAAAAATATGTACAAAAGCTAATAGAAAACAAAGAAATTATAATTCTAAATCTCCCTTTCTCTTATATTGAATCTTCTTACAAATTTGGATTAGATGATGCTTTCTATAAGATCTTTTGACTTTGTCATTATGTTTTCCTCATCCCTTGATTAGAACTATTGCCTATTTAGGTGTCTTATGTCTCAAAATTGCTTAATGACTCGTCTCTCCTTATTTTGCCTCCGTTCACATCCTTTTATAAAAGAAACTAGGGTTTTTGGATTATACACGATCAACTTATATGAGCGTGTGAGTGAACATGTATCTCTAAAAATACTTGAATTTGCAATTTCACATGAGCACCAAGACTTATACATAGCCTGTAACTCGACACGACCAAAACTAAAATTCTTCAATCTTCACATGTTTACAGAGACTTACACAGTCACTGTACACAGTCAAATAGGTCCTTAGTTGCTTCAAATCTTCATTCCATGCCACGATTTCATCTGACTTCTTCTCCTTTTAGTCCATGGAGGCAATTATTACCTATAAATGCACTTAGAGCGAATAAAGTACCAAATATACGACAAAATTATAAAATATCAAGCAAAACACATTAAATATAAGTTTACAATTATAGTCAAATAAGCATTTTTCAAACATCTCCACATTTAAGCTTTTGCTTGTCCTCATGCAAATGATAATCTAAATCATTAATCTTACAAACATCTATCACTCATTAACTTCGGCCTGTCCATTCATATTTTAAGCCATTAAGTCATACCAATTAAATTAACATATAATTAAGAACTAAGTTGTCCTAAAACTAACCTTTATAAGCCAATATCAAGAACAATCACATCAATAATCTTTTCAAAATCAAAAGTATAATTCTTTACATCCTCATCAAGGTTTCACTCAATGCACTTAAATGTTTGTGGTAGAAAGTATAAGAACTCTCAAGTCAATACATAACATACCTCTTAACCATAAGCATGCAATATTATCATATCTCCACCACTTGTATGTAAACTATAAACAAAAATCAAAAGGTTTTTATAAGGGTAATAGGGCTTAGGTAAGGTATGATTAGGATAATTAAAAGGTTGCTAAAATTGAAAGAAATTTACAATAAACAAGATTACAAGAGACTAGTCTTTCACGATATAGGTCCTTCATAACATGAATCCATTGCTACCATAATTCAAACACTTTTTTTTGAATCAATCAATATTTTTTAGCATTCATCAAGTGCTACAATAAAAAGAATTATTGAACCTTTTCAAAATTTAAATTTCAAGCAATTAGGTATTTGTGAATACTTTCAGGGTTCACAATAAAAAAAGCCTTCAAGAAAAATAAGGCAATGATAATAGTTTGGTTATCATCAATGAAAAAGGCTAAGGCTAAAAAATGGTTACCCCTAAGGGATAAAATATGGTGGGGTAGCTATAAAAAAATAGGCTAAACAAATGTTGAATCTAATTGCCTTTATTATTTCAATGCTTCTAATGTAAATGTGGTCTCAATATGCATAATAAAAAAAGTTCTAAAATCATCCAACTATGCGTGGTAACACACATGGTAGAATAAAATAGCTTTAAAATGTATGTATTTTGCTCTTAGGCTCAAAAGCTTACAAAAACTGATCTTATGTGGTTAAATAATATGCAATTTTCATTCAAATTAACTATCTCAATGACTACTGATAATATGACTTATAAAAGCAATTTTATTCTAAATTTCATCCTTTTGCATACTAATTCAAATCAATAATCAATAACGAAATAAAGTATTTATGGATGGATTTAAACTAATTCATAATATAACTTAATAAGATTTAATAACAAAGATCATAATAAACTTAAGAAAATTATAATCTCCTTCCCTACACTTAAAATTGTACATTGTCCTCAATGTACACAATATAAGCATGTCAAAATCAAAAGTTAGAAAGTGATGCTAGTAGCATACTATGTGCATGTGCTTGAAATTAGGGTTTAGGAAAATTTTGGACATTGAATCAATCTCTTTAATGCCTAGCAGGTTAACTAATTTATCTTGATAATTTTAGCCCTCAAGATATTTTTTGATTTATGCCGAAATTGTTTTGATAAATATGAGATGACCTAGGGATGATTTAGATAACTAATTAATATTTGGGAATTTTGGAAACCTTAGGGATTAATTTAGAATTACTCCAACTAGAGCATTGTATTTCTAGTGTGACTAGAAAAGGCATGTGTACTAGAACTAAAGTGTTTAATTTGGACATCAAAATATTTGAATTTTAGAGTTCCTAATTGAATCACATTCAAAATTTGAATTAGACGAGACTAGCACTAGTACCCGATTCGGTTCAAGAGTTGAACTGAATTATAAACTTTTGATGCATAATCAAGTCACTACCTAAATTAAACCTCCTTTATGTGTTACATGCATTAGATGCATTTTTAGGGTTGGTTAAAAAGGCATGATAGGGTGATTATGGATATAGGCTCAACTTAATTGAAGCATCCATAATCATGCCATATAGTTACAGTGACTATCTAAATATATATGTAAGATATATATATATATATAAGTCCATCCAAGTATTGATGAGACCTAAGAACAAATCCCTTAACCAAAATATTAGGACTTACACCTTCTATTGATATGGCAAGAACTAGAGTTCTTTTAGTGTTAGGTTATTGGGCAAACCTAAGCTTGCTCTACACGAATATGTTCAAACTATAGAAATTAGATTTTTGGATTAATGGGTTGGTTATAATTGGAAGCGTTGATTTGATGGGCAAACCCAAGGTCAATATGGATAAAGGCGAAGTTAGGTAGCATACATGGGATGTATACATATCAAGAGTTAATAACCTAATGAGTGTGCTAAATCAACAATTGATGGCACAAGTTGATAGTTGAATAACTGAATGCAATTGGTACGAATAATACCTACCAATTAACCTAAGGTGGCTTGTTGGGCAAACCAAAGGTCATTCTTAGTGATGTTGGTTATCAACCTAATAGGAAAACTAAAAGTTTTCTCGGATTCGTAGTGAGGGATATGAATTTGGATAAAATATTAGGGCCTATAATACATATGATTAAATTCCTTATCAATATGCATTTATGTACATTCTAATGCTCTCTTTCATTCTTCTCAGTTATTGAATCACCACGATGTCTTCGTCTAGTGTGAACTTACACTCTCTACCAGACTCCAACATCACTAAGAATTTGAGAATTGTTCTCAAATATGAAAAACTAGGATATGTCGTAGATGAGCCACTTTTTGATCCCCCTGTTGTCAATGCCTCTGATGAGGATCATAAAGCTTATAAGAAGTTACTAGATGATAGTGAGTTAGCTATTGTATTATGCTAGCCTTTATGTCACCAGAATTGCAAAAACAACATGAGGCTATAGATGCTCATACCATAGTCTACCATTTAAGGGAACTGTTTGACAAGCAAGCTCGGTCTGAAAGGTTTGAGACCTCAAGGTTGCTTTTATACTTTAAGATGGTTGAAGGATCATCACCAGTGCAATATGCGCTGAAGATGAATGGATACATTGAGAGGTTAGCTTGTTCGAGTTTCATAATGGATCATGAATTAAGTATAGACTTAATTTTGACTGGTTTGATCAATAGTTATTCACATTTTGTGTTTAACTATCGAATGAACCAATTATCTACCTCGATACCTAAGGTAATTAATCTACTCAAAAAAACTGAGCAAACAGTCAAGAAGGATAGTAAGGCTATGATACTAGTGGACTTTGCTTTTGGTTCTCGCAAGAGGAACTAAAAGAAGAAGAAGTCCAAGAAGCCAGTGGGAGGTGTAGCCAAGAAGAAGATAAAGGAAAATACGTCAAAGGAAATATGCTTCCATTGTAATAAAGAAAGGAATTGGAAAAGGAACTGTAAAGCCTATCTAGAGTCACTGAAGCAGAAGGCATTAGATGCTCCACCATCTACTTCAGGTATGTTATTTTTCATTGAGGTTAATACTATTTATGGTCATAATATTTGGGTATTAGATACCAGATGTGGCTCACACATATGTTTTGATATGCAGGGCCTCAAGGATAGTAGACCGCTCAAGAAGGTAAAGATGCACTTACATGTGGGACATGGAGCAAGAGTTGTTGCATTAGCTATAGGAACTTATAATTTGTATCTTCCTAGTGGGCTATAGTTAATTTTGGATAATTGCTATTATGTACATGTTGTGACAAAGAACATTGTATCTATTTCATGTCTTAATAAAACGAGATTTCATTTAAATTTTTCAAGCAATGGTTGTTCAATTGAGTTTAATGAAATGTTGTATGGTACTGATAATTGTACAATGGTATTTACATATTAGATATGTGGAATCCAATTTTAAATATCAATGACAATAAAAGACGAAAATGGGATAACTTAAAATCATCTTACTTTTGGCATAGTCAATTTGGCCATATAAGTGAGAGACACATGTCTATGTTATACAGAAGAGGTAGCTTAGGGTCATTTGATTATGAATTATATCACACATGTGAATCTTGATTGTTAGGCAAGATGACTAAATTAACTTTTAAAGGAAAGGGTGAACAAGTGAATGGGTTATTATACCTAATACATTCTAATGTATGTGGTCTGATGTCCATTCATGCCAAAGGTGGTTTTATATACTTAATTACCTTTATTGATGATTATTCATGATATGGGTATATGTATCTAATGAGATACAAGTCTAAAGCATTTGAAATGTTCAAACAATTTAGACATGAAGTAAAGAAACAACCCTATCAAAGTATTAAGATACTTCAATCAGATTGAGGTGGTGAATACTTGAATGAGGAGTTTCTAAATTATCTCAGGGATAACGGGATTGTATCCCATTGGACTCCACTTTACACCCCATAATATAATGGTGTGGCTGAAAGGAGAAATCGAACCTTGTTAGATATGGTAAGGTCAATGACGAGTTTAACAGATCTATCAAAATCCTTTTCGGGTTATGCATTTGAGATCACTATTTATATGATAAACAGAGTCCCTTCAAAAGCAGTTGATGTTACTCTATATGAGATATGGACTATAAAAAACCCTATCTTTATCATATGAAAGTTTGGTGTTGTCTAGCTTACGTGAAGAAAATTCAATCAGACAAGCTTGAAGTGAAATATGATAAATGTCTATTTGTAAGATATCTTAAGGAAACAATTGGATATCAGTTCTACAATGCTTTAGAGCAAAATGTGTATGTCTCAAAGCATATTTTCTTTTAGAGAAAGAGTTTCTTCTAAGAGAAGACAACGGGAGCAAAGTCGAACTTGTTGAAGTTTGTGATGCTTAAACAGACGCAGATCAACGACCTAACCTCGAGATTGTTGTTCATAGAGATGAGACAACAGTTGAACCTTCTAACATAAAATATTTGTAGGTCAAGTAGGATACGTAATGTTTCAGAGAGATATGAATTTCTCGTAAGTGAATATAATGACATATTGCTTATAGGGGACAATGAGCCTACAACTTATCAAAGGGCTCTGAAGAGTTAAAAACTTAAAAAATGGCTTCAAGCGACAAAGTCCAAAATGGATTTCGTGTTTGAAAACCAAGTATGGACATTAGTTGACCCACCCAAAAGGCTAAAACTCATAGGGTGCAAGTGGATTTTTAAGAAGAAAATTCACATGGATGGTAATGTGATTAACTATAAAGTGAGGCTAGTCGCTAAAGGTTATTGTCAAAGACAAGGAGTTGACTATGATGAGACATTTAGCCTAGTAGCCATGTTTAAATCCATTAGAATACTCCTAGCCATTATTGCTCATTATGATTATGAGATATTGGAAATGGATGTGAACACGAATTTCCTTAATGGAAACCTAGCTGAGGATGTGTATATGATACAACCTAAAGGCTTCATATCCAAAGATGTTGAAAATGTAAGCAAGCTTTAAAAATCCATTTATGGATTAAAGCAAGCATCTAGGAGTTGGAACTTTCGATTTGATGTGACAATTAAAGAGTTTGGTTTCTCACAAAATTTGGATTAACCTTTTGTGTATAAGAAGTTTAATAGGAGTGTTATCAGATTCTTTGTGTTATATTTGGATGACATATTACTAATAGGAAACGATCTATCAAGTTTGCAATCTTTCAAATTTTGGTTGTCCCAGAATTTCTCTATGAAAAACCTTGGAGAAGTAACTTATATATTGGGAATAAAGATCTATAGAGATAGATCAAGGAGGTTGTTAGGTCTTTCACAGTCTTCATACATAGATAAAATGCTAAATAGGTTTAGCATAGAGCAGTCCAAGAGAGGGTTTCTTCCCATAACTCATGGGATAAAACTCTCAAAATCTATTATCCCAAGACACAAAATGAGAGGACTTAAATGAATTTAATCCCTTATGCTTCTGCAATAGGATCAATCATATATGCTATGTTATGTACAAGACCTGATATATCATATGCTTTAAGTGTTACAAGCAGAAATCAATCAAATCTTAGTAAGTGTCACTGGGTGGTTGTCAAGAATATACTAAAGTACTTAAGAAGGACTAAGGATGTATTCTTAGTATATGGAGATGGAGGTCTCTTAATGAGTGGGTATACAAATGTCAGTTTTCAATCTGACCAGGATAACTCCAAATCTTAGTCAGGTTACGTTTTCACATTGAATGGTAGAGCAGTCAATTAGAAGAGTTCCAAACAAGAGAAAACTACATATTCAATAACCAAGTCAAAGTACATTGTAGCTATGGAAGCAACAAAAGAAACTGTTTGGATCAAGAAGTTCGTTATGAAACTTGGAGTGGTTCTGAGCATTGTAGACCCGATATTGTTGTATTGTAACAATAATGATGCTATTGCTCAATCTAAGGAACCAAGGTCTCATCAGAGGTTTAAGTATATACTTAGGAGATATCTCCTAATCGGGGAGATCATTAATAGAGGTGATATGAAGATAGAGAGAGTTCCCATAGATCAAAACATCATTGATCTCTTGATTAAGCCAGTTCCTCAAATAAGATTTGACTCTAGTGTACTCGCTTATAGTATTAGATACAAAGGTGATTGGCTTTAGTGCAAGTGAGACATTGTTAAAGTAGTGCTCTAAAGGCAATCGCCGTTAACACTTTTGTACAAATTTTATTTTGATTAATAAAATGAAAGCAATTTTTGATTAATTTGATGTTCATTCATTTATGAATTGTTGTCACTCTTAAATTGAATTATTGAAGTCCATGATATAAAACATAGCATGAAGGAAATCATGATGAGATCATGATAATGAGATCCCTATCATGTGCAATTATGTTAGTATCTAAATTATCCCTAGTCATAAGATTAATAAGATAGGACATTGTTAATTCAGATAGACTAGCACATGTTATACTCCTCGATTTGATTAAGCAATGGATCTTATAAACTATAAGCATAAGATGTTTAGAGTTGGCATATGGATTCTTACTAAGAGTAGTAAGTACATCGAATGACCCGCTATGAGATTATCATATGGATGATCTATCAAATGTTAGTGATTAATCTCATCAAAGCAATGGTGCAAATATCCTTAGACTTGAGGTACTCAAGCATATCTTGGATATTAATCCTATGCTTTGACACCATTTCTTGTTGCCTCGAGATAAGGTTGCTCATAGGGTGGTGATTAAGTACAACTACTGGTATTCGAAGGTAATTGGGTAGTCAATAAAGGATTCTCCACTTTTGATAAAAAAGGAGATGATACCTACGACCTCTTATCAAGGTCATTACTTGGGAGTCTCTAGCCAGAGTAGTTATGTATCATGAAGAGAGTCTTCAATGACACATAGAGCAATGAGATCCCTAAGATGAGAACTAACATCACTTAGACTAGATATGACATAGTCAGTCTAGTGGGAGTTGACACATAGCCCATACTCCGAGCCAAGTGGGATATAAGATGGTGAAGGGACGAATTGCATGGTAATTATCTATAGAAAGGTTTGTAAGTTAGATAATTAACAATCGACGAGTTTATGTGTTAATTCAACTATGTTTCGATAAATTGACATCATGAAACCCTTCATGATTTGTTTAGATTAAGAGTTAATTCAAGTGACATAAAACCATTCATGATATGCTTGGATTAAGAGTTAATTCAAGTGCCCAAAATAATTGATAACCTAAGGGCCACACGTATAAAAGATTAGATGAAATAAAATATGGGCATGGCTATCACTTTAAGCAAGTCACGATCCTGACTTATAGGTCACAATCGTGACCTGCTTTATGACAAGTAGTACATAAGTGAGTTCTTCACTTATGTACACATGAAATTAAGCTAAAGCACACACAATTGAGAGTCAAAGGGTCCAAAAGAGTTCTGGAGGTTGAGATGAGTGATCTTGAGGTTTGTTCATGCAATGTTATGCAATTGTTGTGTGAGTTTAATTGCATGTAACTAGTTTATGATCTAACTCTTAAGTGAGAATCTACTTGAATTCATCTTGTATGGTGCTCTAACCACCCATACATACTGATTTTTCTTCATCTTTGTGTTTTCTTCACTGGCTGTTGAAGGTTTTTAGTGTATGCTACATCCCAAACAAATAGAAGATTCAATAAAGGAGGAGCATTTGTAAGGTACATATGATGCAATTTCATGTTCTTACATTCTACTTATACATACATATAGATTCTGGATCTTCTAAAGATGTCGTGGTGTTGGAATTTTGATTCCAATGCTTCCTCTGCATAGTTATGCGTGAGATACATGGACCTACAGCTCCCCAATAGGAAACTGTGGCTAACAGATGTGAAGCCAACATCTATGCATATTCAGTTGGCAGATTAGTTGATAAAGAAACCGTTTAGCATCGTGGAAGATGTAGAAACCAACTTTTGTAGCCTTAATTCTTGTTAAAAAACAAAGAGAAACTGATGAAGATTTGCATTTGTCTGCTACTATCCAGGTTCTCTCGGTTTCTCACTTTCATCCGTTATGCGCATTCCATATCCATGAAAAATGGTTGTCTCAATTCTACCCTTTTTTTTCCCTAGCCATCACAACATTCTAGGTTCTTGTCTTTTTAACAAAAGTTAGGTAAAAAGAAGCAGACAGATGGCCTAAACCAAAGAGAACAAGATGATGAAGCTAGTGTCCACTCTCTCAGTTATACCTTCTTGCACCCCTCCTTCCACTTTTTCATCACAACTGTTCTTTTTTTATTCAAAAGCTACGTAAAAACAAGTGAGGTAGCTAGGTTAAAGTTAGATAAATGGATAGCTAGTGTTTAAATGAGACAACTAGCCTTATCACCAAAGGACAAATGATGCAGCTCTCCTTTTTGCTCCTTTAGTTGCTCTCCTTTTCTCTTTGTTATAAAAAAGCAAAACTTATTCATCATATCTTCCAAAAGCTAGGTTAAATGGAATGGAGATATGTCATTTTAATGCAATCGATAGTTTAAAAGCTATGTAACATTTTAATTCTTGTAGCCCTATCTTGGTAATTTATGGTGTATCAAGCCATCATACCATTTCTTTATATTCAAAACTAGGCTTTAAAGTGATAGCTAGCTCATTCTTAACATTGTAAATAAAATGTTACAAATGCATGAAATTCATTTAATTGTTTATGTCTCACGTGTATGCTATTCATGTTACAGTCATGAGATAATGCTCATGACAATAACATTTTAATTGCTTAGCCATGAGCCACAATACCTCACTCTCCATTTTTATGCTCTATCTTGTCTCCTCTTCTTATAATCTTCTTATTATTATTGCTCTATGAAGACAATAGAGTTTGAATATTGAGAAGATGGCTCAATAAGTATGCTTTCAGCTGACTTTAGTTGTTACATTTTTAAATTGTACCTAAAATCAAATACGAGCTAAAGTGAGTGTCCCAAGCATTTTAAGGCATTAATCACTAAGTGTAATGGATTAAATGTGTCAAAATTTAAGCACATATCACAAGCCACTCATAATTGGCCCAGGTTGATTGTGGAAGGAAGAGCACATTAAGCTAATAACGTTAACTAAGCACTAATTAGGAGGCAATATAAGAGTTAGGATAAGTTTTATTTGTTTTGTTTTATTTTATTGCTATTTTTATTTTTATTTTTGTTTTGTAGGGAAAGAATTGCTAGAATTTCTTAGCCAAAAGTATCTCCAAATTTCGTCACCAACACCATCACTACCTCAATCTCCTAGTTTTGTGCTCTTAACCTTTCCTTTTGTTTTTTCATGTCATTTTTATTTTTATTTTTGTTTTGTTTTCTCTCACATTGAGCACAATATGTTATCTACATATAGGGAGGATTTTGCATTTGCATGTCATAAGTGTGAATATTTCATACCATATTGTTAGTTTTTTATTAGGTTGATATGGTGTGAACATATGTTGCATATTTGTGAATTATGTGAATGTGTTAATGTCAATAACTTGATGGAAGTAGTTTAGCTTTGAAAATAGTCATTGAATTTGTAAAGTCATATTGGCTTGTGCATTATAAGTTTTAAGTATCTTTGGTTAAATATGCATGCTAATTAGGATATGATGTCAGTTTGTTCATCATAGAAAATTTATTACAAGCATTTATAATTATAATTCAATTGAATATATTAGTATCATTAGTATTCTTTCATGAGGATGATTGACTAAAAGAAATGAGGTAGGCTATATGAAATGAAAGAAAATTTGTATGTATCTATTAAATGAATAACTATTCCGATTTCCCTTTTAAAATAAATATTGGGTTATGAATAAAGCTAATAGCTAATTGAAATATGATATAGTTGAGTAACTGGGGGCATTCACGATAAAATGTTTGTCTTCATGTCAAAAGGCTAGAATGACATTTCAACCAAGCTAATTAATAAAATGTGGCTTAGTTGAGTAACCGGGGGACATTTATGACAAGGTGTTTACCTTCAAGTCAAAAGACTAGGTTAACATTAAAGAAAATTAAAAAAAGTGGTTTTTTGATAAATAAATCCTACTAATCGTTGAAAATAGAAAAAAAATTCTTGAAGGGATATTTAGTGATAGTTGCAATTTTGGTTGATTACTAATTATCAATGTATGTATGCAAGCACATTAGGTGAATGAATATGATGTTAATGTCTTGATTAGTATGTATAATCAATCCAAAGTGCTTAGCAATAAATTACATAGATTAATATGTTGGAACGACTTAAATGATTTTTGTTTCGCTTCGTTATTGTCCGTTCCAACGTCATTCTCAAATATGGAATGGAGGGTTGGCTTCCACTCTAAAGCCATCAGAGTAGCAGATCCACCCAATGCCCGCGTCGATGTCCTCCTGGAATCTCTTCTCTCCATCAGCGACCATGTTTCTTCTGACAACCATCTTCCAGGCTCATGCACCTCTCTGTGTAAGTTGTTGCTGCAGCTAGTCCCACAACGCATTAAATCTAAAAGAAACTTCATCGTTTAAAGTTTCAATCTACATATTATCTTACTTAATCATATCCTTTTTATCCTAATACGCTTTTCTTTTTCTGAAGAGTTTGCAGGGTCTTGTGCTCAAATCTGGCCAACTAGTTCCTGTGAAGTTGTTTTAACGTCTCTGGACCTCAAATGCTTAGAATAACATCACGTCAATTTTTGTATATCACTTGTAGCTGAAAATGCCATGTTTGGACTCCGACGTCTTCATAGTCGACCATGCATGGACTTTTCACCTCTCTGATGCTTACAAACAGGTAGGGTGCATTCAGAGTGTGGTTTCGTGTAGGGAGCAATCCAACAATGGGTAGCTTAGAGAGTCCGAAGCACGGAAAGTCTGGTTCTTTTGAAGGAAGCCAGAATTAAGCTCAGCTCATGTTGTGTTCCAGGTTTGATTTCTTGTCGAAACCTATCTTCTTCTATGTGCAAAATTGGTTCCTTTGTTTTTGTTTTTAAGGTACATAGAGTATCTAGAGGAAGGTGGACTGTAGGGTACATGTCATATTCAGTGGCCATCTTCATGAGTGGCTCCCATTCGTTGGTGGAGGTAAGGGGTGGCAGTACCAGCCACCCTTGTATTTACTTTTGTGATTACATTTTCAAGAAGAACGATATATGTTTTGAGTATGTAGTTGATTTTTTTTTTACTTCAAGTTTTCTATGTGGTTTGATATTTGTGGTTTCCATCGTGGTTGAGGTTGGAAGCCATGTCCATTTGAGTTTGGATTTCCCTGTCTCTTGGTTACTTTGGTCATTTTTCATAAAACTTTGGTAACATGGGTTAGGATCTCTTACTCAACGGAACAACGTGTGTAATTAGACTTAGCTCTTGAACAAGATTACTATGGGTTATAGAAGTTAGGCATGTAGCACATAGGCGTGGGCAAGGTCGATAACGCAGGGCTACATGCACTGCAAACAATAAATGGATTGGCATTTGCGTAAGGTCTCTGACACATCATTGTCTCCGCAAATTCTCTTGAGCATCCTGACAAGCTCTGTTACTGTCCGTAAGAAACTGCCATTCTTTACTGTTGCGACCCGTTGGGACTCCTCGTTATAAGCTTTGATAAATCTCTCTTCGCTAAATTGGTACATCAACCTCCTACAGGAAGTGCTCTCCTTTCGAATCACTCATCTCTGGTACTTCTACCACTTTCACTAGCTTGACTATTTAGTAAATTCTCTTTTGATGAGCGGCGGTTATATACACTCCTGCTTTCAATTGGTTGGTGATTTATTATTAGTCATTTTCTTGTTACTATTTTAGTTGTTTTTGGTTATCTATGTATTGAGCTTTCTTTTGATTATTACCATGACCTTCCTTATTTTATTATTATTAATATTATTAGCAGATTAATATTATTATTATTTTAATTATTTCTAGTCGTTGCATATTTGTATTAGTCTTTACTATTATTTTTATTAGTATTATTCGCATTATTGTCATTATTTTTTAAAGTACGTCTACATAATCATTACGGTATTGTCTCAATCTATGCCAGTGAATCGACATATTGTATTATGCTGGTTTTCCTGTTGAATATTACTAGTATTATTTGCATTTATTTTCCCTTTACCTTGAGTTTTGGGTATTTTTTCGGTACTCTTATTATTGTTATAATAATTATCATTAGTTTTATCTAAGTTAGTAGATTTTAATGTTTTTTATATTTTACATATACATTTTTTTATCAATAACTATATTTTAGTTTTGTTGTTAGTATTAGGACCAGGTTTTTAGAGGCTCCTTAGGCGTAGACCTGAGGGACGAGTGTAGGCCCGAGG
>JANSVA010000008.1:22018950-22029869 GCA_025504915.1 Erythroxylum reticulatum | reverse complement strand
TTTGATTGTTTAATTTTCTATTTACTTTTCATTTTCATTTCAAGTATACTTTCAGGCCTTAAACAAATTAGGATTTGATTAGTTCACTAATTCCTCATGGGATCGACACGTCATATACTACACTACAACCGTTGCACTTGTAGAATATTGAGGGTTTTATAAGATCAAAACTTGCTCAACAACTTTATGGCTCCATTAACAGGGAGTTAGTTAGTTTTAGTTGGATTCCTTTAGTCTAAGGAATTTTTTCCCCTCTTATATTGTTTTAGTTGCATGAACACAAGAGTTACTAGAAGTTCAAGTTAGGTAGCACATCACTCATCTGGAACGAGCAATTCGATAAGTAAGACAGCAAGGAGAAGAAATTGAAGAATCTATGATAGAAGAATTTCACCAAAAATTTAATCAAGGAGGAAATCAAAAGGTCCTTTGTTTAATATTAAACGTCTCCTTTCATTCCTTTGTTTTATACCAAAATGATGCAAAGTTTGTTTATGCTATTACATCCATTTAGCTTAGAAACCACAACAATTAATAAGACAACAAAACCATAACTCATTCATGCATAGTTGATTAAAATAACTGCATTAATCCTTAAGAAAAAGATTTATCCTATTATAGGAAAAACACAGTTCAGCATCATCAAATATTTAAATCCCATATTCAAGAATAAAAAAGAAGTATCAAAGTAATAAAATAGTAAATACCAAAATGGACTATCAATCTTTAGCAAGGAAGACAAGTTCAAAGGACGAAGATAAAAGAGTTCAATAACAATAATAGAGATGAAACAAGAAAAGACAAACAAAATAAACCCTCGGATGAGAAAGTTAGCAGTGGATCTCCTGCCTAGCTTAGAACTCTAGTGGTGACTCTCACCTTCTAGCTCTACTCTACTCCTCACCTATCTGCTCCCTGTTATGTTCTTCTTTTTCTCTGCCTCTACTTTCTTGTTTTTGTTTCTGTCTCTCTGCCTCAGCTCTCCCTCTGTTCTTTTTGTTTTACCCAAATGTGTCTTCTGTAGTGTCTCTGTTGTGTTGAGTATGAAGAGTGTAGAATAGAATGAATGATAGAATCGTGAATACTATCACCCGCCACCCTCCCTTTCCCTTTTGTAGTATGCTCCTAGGTTTAAGGTTTTGTGCCCTTAACCTCTACAGCTGCCACATAGTAACTAAAACGATTATGAAAATAAATGTGTGAAGGGGGGTCACGATTGTGACTTATAACTTATATGTCATAGTTGTGCCATATTAGTCACGGGTTGTGACTTAAACATGCATGACTGTGCATGTAAGTGTGACTTATATGCAAAATTGTTCTTGTTTAGGTCATGCGACATTCACAAAATAATTCGATTAAGATTTATGCAACATTCATTTAATCAAGATATGAACGCAATTGAAAGCAATATAAACTAGACACAACAACAACATACAACACTTCACGAGCAAAAAGGAGTTTTAGTTATTACCCCAATCATGGAAATGCAAGCTAATATTGATAACTGAACCTGAAAGCTAAATAATATGAAAGCCTCTTCTTTAGCTCCTATGAAATCTATTCAAAATAGATGTGAGCTATATGGACAAAATAACCATGACACTATTGATTGCCTTTTGATGATAAAACATGAATTAGAGCAAGTTAGATATACGGGAGCGCAATTTGGTTGAAGAGGGGGAACAACCCTTACTCAAACATATATAAACCTAGGTGGAAGAATCATCTGAACTTCTGGTGGTCAAAAAATATGAGAGGTCAATTCTGACCTCAAGAACCACCTAGTTTCCAACAGAAGAAACCAAACTCAATGGACTCTAAGTTGATAAGATTTTAGAAAAGATTGGTGTCTTAGAAGATGCTCACAAGAGGATAGAAGCAAAATTTGAACAAGTAATAAAGAACTACGCCTCATCTATCTGTAACTTATAAGTTAAATCAAGCAATTAGCAGACTCGTTGTTGGCCCTCTAAATTTTTTTCTTGAGAAATAAGCATGATTTAAATAAATTATAAGGTCTTTATGGATTTATTTTGTGGATTTAATTATCATGTTAGTGTTGGTAAGATTTTATAACATAGGTTAACTGAATTGAAGTATTAAAGTTGTAAGATTGTATAAGGGCAAATTGGGCATGACACTTAAGGGTATATAAGGAAGGGGTAAAGTGGACTTTTTATTCTCATTAAGGGTATTAAAGGAAGAAGAATTGTTGTCTTATAATTGGGAGAAGAAGAAAACGTGAGTCAGTGAAGAGAGAGGAGAAAAATACAAAGAGAAGAGGAGAAAGGAGAGAAAAGAAGAGAACATTCGCTAGGTTTCAATTTTTCTTAGCTTTCAAGAGAGATTTTGAGGTGGTGCAAGAAGAGAAAAGGGTAGAGGCAGAAAAGAGCTTTCTTTGGAGCCAAGAAAATCATTATTCGGTGAAGATCAAGTATGTTGAAGGAGCTAGGGTTTCATGATGTTTGAAGATTTTGAAGCTAAACAAGTAAGTATAAGCATTAACCCTTCTTGATTTATTGAATGGAGCATATTGGGTGATAGTTAGAAGTGAAATGAAGTTAAATGTGTGTAGGAAGCTATTGACAATGGGTAAATGTATATGTCTAGCATTTAGGTTAATGATCAAAGATAAATTATGAATTGGGTTGTGAATGATATTGAATTGAAAAGAAGTTGAAAATGAAGTAGAAAGGATGGTTTAGGTATAAGATGGGTTATTTGTGAAACGTTGGAAGTGAAAATCTGGGAAAATGTAGTTGAAGCATTTCCTATGTTTGTTTCCGTCAAAGTTCGCTATGGCCAACTCGGGGGTTGCCATGGCGAACTTGTAAGTTTTCAAGGCGAACTTTCCAGCACAAAGCATATGTAGGTATTTTGAGCATAACTTTTTATGTAGTGATACAAATGGAGTGATTTTTAATTTGAAGTAAACTAGAGACATAGGAATACAAATTTCATGATGATCTCAAGTTCTAATTCAGTCTCTAAGAATCTCAAGTTTTGGATGGAATTTGAATATAGAAAATTTTTCAATATAAGAATAGTCCGAAAATGTTTGGGCTACAACTTTCAGATTACTGGACCAAATTGAATGATTTTGGTGTCATTAGAAATTTATGACAATTATGAACATTTTTATAGAAGGAAGTGTTACCAAGTTTCTTCTTTTACCAGATCAGAATGATCATGGAAAATTGACCCGAATGTTTGGATTTTTGGAAGTGTTTGAGTATTTAGAATTTATCTTAGTAAATATTATATATATGGGTCCTCAAATTGTATTCCTATTTAACGGTGATGTTTTTAATTGATAAAGGGACTCAAGGAAGACAAGAGGAGCAAGATGAGAGGCACCTTTGAGCAAGTTATAAGCAAGGAAATTAAGGTGGGTTTCATGTTTATAATAGAATTAATGAGCCATAAATGTTTTCTTTTAAAGCAAGAGAATAAAATGATTTCAAATTGCTTCATAATTGTTGCATTATTGCTTTGAATGATTTGAAAAATTGCAATATGATTGATATGTGAATTTGGTTGATCAAATGTGAAATATTTTATGTCATGAAAAATTGTATTTCCAGAATATGCCTTTGTGGCAAAATGTCAAGAAAAATCATGTTTTCGAAATGTGCCATTTGGGCAATCTATTTTGAAGTCACGAATTACATGTTATGTCGGTTTGGTGCAATCCATTCAAGAATGTCACGTGCACGTTGACCAAGAAAAGGCTTCTCCTACCTGCCCGACAGTGGCATGGAGCTCCTTCATAGACTCCCTCAAGTTTGCGGCTATGCAAAACTACTATGTAGGATTACGATAGTGCATCAAGTTTATGACTACATTTGACCATTGTGTGGAAATGTGTAGTTCGTCATGTTCGTGGATTTACCCAAACCATTTTGATGTGCTTATGTGATTATGATATGTTAACAAGTTGATACACACCTGATTTGCATTATTGTGAATTGGTTAAGAATTTTGAGAAATAAGTGTTTTGTGATTTTATTGCGGAATGACTATGTTTATGAAAATGTTCAATGGAAATGAGCTTTATAAATGGTTTTGCTTATTATCTGTTATAAACTTGATACCCACGAGCTTTTAAGCTCACTGCCTTCAGTCCCATCTCCAGGTGAAGAAAATGAGATTGAGTGATCAAGAGTGAAGACATTGATTCGAGTTCTGCATGTTTGTAGTTTAAGTCAGATTTTATAAATGCAAGGCTTTCGTCACATTTCAAGGATTATTAGTTCATGTAACTTTGGTATTTTGAAATTCTGAGACATGGATGTATTATGGCTTGGAATGCCATTAGAGCTTGTAAAACTCTATTCTTTGATGTTGATGAATTATGAATTATGTTTGGATGATGTTGAAAAATTAGATATACGTGAAGGAGTTATGAAATTGAGGTGATAAATGTTGAACATGAATAGTTATTATATATGTATATAAATGAGATGTTAAGGAAAAGAAAGATAGGATTTTTGTGAATAACGAGAATTGGTTGTAAGTAATGAGTATGATGAGATAATATTGGTAGTGGAATGGTTATGCAATGATGTTGCATTAGTTTTCCGCATTGCCTCATTTTAGCATTATAATAATATGGAGTTTTGGTTTGGAAATGAATTGAAGAATTGAAGAAGCTCTTTGTGTTTAAGATGATCTTTGTACAGTTGTTACGGATTTTAGGGAATGGTGCATGCATTTAGCATTGTGAGTTATTGGGGGTCTATGTGAGGCTTTTAGGGGTTTCGCCATAAGGATCACCGCGGCGAGCCTTTCCCAATAGCTATTCTCGTACAAATCTTCAAACTTCATTGTGACAAACTTTTCCCAAAGGGTTTCCATAGAAGGGCTCATTTGTTTTCCGAGGTGAAACATAAAGTTTGCTGCGACGAACTTCTGATACCAGGACCCAACATACATGGTATCGAGGCATGAAGATGAACCGACGATGGTTAAGCTTACGTTTTTATGACCTCTAAGTTGGACTCTAGAAATGGGGTCCAACAGTTGTGGTATCAGAGCGCTCAAGTTTAGCATCTTCTATGGGCGTTTCATGATATGAGAAAATGAAAGTTTGTGGATGTTTAAAAATAAGAGATATTACGTAGTCCGATATGTTAGGCACAAATTTAGCATTTTTGGTTATGTCAGTGAATATGATGACAAAATTTTGTTGTGGATATGTACTTGAATTGACATGGATGTGAAATTATATTCATGGATTGATCGAGAAGAAATAGAGACATAGGAGGAAATGACAAGATTTGAGATGTTTTATGCAAAGTGGAATTGAAAGGTTAAACTAGGAATTTAAAATGATTGTTTAATTACTGTTATAAGAGTTATGATCTGGTATAGTATTGTGAGAGTTATGATCTAGTATAGTATTGTGAATATAAGATCAGAATTTCAAGATGGCTATAAGTTTATAATTCTAAATTGATTAAGAAAGTACGTAGGGAAAAGGAAACAAATGATAGTGATACATGTAGAAGTTCTCAAGGTTATGTCGACCAGTTATTATGAGTACATATCCAATAATATGAGTACATTGGTGAATAATGTGATTGAGTACATGAGATCTATACTTGGATATGGTATAGGAAGTAATCTATTATCCCTATAGATAAAATCATGAGATTAATCAGAGTAACACGATGGAAGTATGGTATAAGTGATTTTGTTGAAAAGGTAACTACTATGGAGGAGTAATTTTTTTTGAATAGTGGTAGAATATTCAAAGGCTGTTTAGAATCAATTGTGACTGACATATCATTAGCATAAGATATACATTAGTGAATTGTCGGAGATAAATCTTTGGGCAAAATGGGATGATTTTGATGATACACACCTAAGCATATGCGGTAGTACTTATGTTTACTACTTCATTGAGTTTTATTATAAGGAATATTTTGATCATGTAAGGTGCGACAGAAATTGAAATTGTTGAAATATCATGAACAATTGAAATTGATCTTATTGAGGTATTAAGAATAGCTGAAACAGCAATGAGGAATTATAGTTGATTGAAAAAGATTATGGAAACAGTCTAGATGATTAAGGTAAGAAACCTTTTTGTGATAGAGATGTTTTATCGAATCATATTGCTTGAATCAAATGTTTCATTTTGAGGAACGAATGATTGTTAAACAAATCAAAAGTAAATATTGGAGTCATATCTGTAGCAGAGACTCAAGGATAAGAGATGGAATATACTACTGAGAATGTATGTATCTTGTTTGGTGTAAAGTACACAACTATATAAGTGGATTTCTTAATTTGAGAAGACATTAATTGCAAATATGAAGAGTATATAGGTCCATGTTATATTTTGTGTAAATATGTTCGGGAAATACAAATTTGACCTGATGAAGGTGTTACAAACATAGGAAGTTAAGATTGCAAATAAATTGGAGTGTGTGGAGAAACAAAGTATGAATGAGCAGACATTAGAATACGTCAATGTGAAATATGAGGAAATCTAAAGAATGGAGAAAATCATTTGAGAAAGATAAGTCAATTAGGAAATTGAAAGTAACGTGAGATAATGTTACCTAATTGAGGAATTAGTTACTTAAGGAATTGTGAGAAATAATCATAGGCATAAGGAGTTTTAGCAATATCAGTTGAGTTAACAAATGCCCTTGACAGTACTATGATATTGAAGATTAAAGCGATCCAAGCAAGTTTGATGATATATTAAATATATTCGAAAAGTTGAGAAGAATAGTTTGAATACTTGAGAAAAAACTTGTAAATCATATGAGTAATGAAGAGTAAAGAGAATTTCAAGGAATTGTAACACTGATATTAATTATATCGTCTAGATTTGGAGATTTATAGTATGTAATGATGTTGTATAAGAGATTAGGATAAAATCCAATGCAGTATAATAAAGTGATTTCATATGCTTGGAGATAGTCAAAGTCTCATGAATGGAATTATTCGGAATATGATTTAGTACTTGCTACAATAATAATTGCTTTGAAAGCTTGGAGAAATTTTTTGTACAGAAACATTTTGGATAAATATAAATATATAGATCAGCAAAGATTGGGGTAATTATTGAGTTTGAAAGGATTGTACAAATGAGTACCATCTCGGTAAAGCTAGTGTTGTAATCTAATGTATTGAACACAGTGTATCACAAAATTTGGATATTGCGGTTATCAAATCTAGTGCAATAAAGAGTGCAAAATGGAGTTGAATTTAGGGCAAAATTAAGCATTGATAGCTGCACTAAAAATTAAGATCAGTTTCACAAGAACAAAGCCCAAATTGAGGATTCAGGAATTGTAAATCTTACTAAGAAATTGGAAATGAATACGAATTTTGAGTTTGACTAGGAAGAATGATACTTTGTGATTGAAATAAGAGGCATGTGTACCAATAAAGATGATTGAGCAAAGAGATTGTTAGAGAAACATAAATAATAACCTATGTTATACAACCTATTAGGAATACGCCAGGATAGCGATTGATGGCTAAAGAGGTAGAAGCAAATGACCACACTTGTCAGTTACCAGTAGTCTTGACTGATGTAGATATGCTTAAAACTTATATGTTTGGAGTTCATTTACAATGTACAACTTTGATTGACTTTAAGCATAACAATCATTATCAAAATGATTTCACTAGAATACTGTATGAGGAGTTAGAGAATGAAAAGAGTTGTTCTCGTTTGTATTGTGATGATTAAGGCCTAAAAATGGTTGAAGTCCAAAATTGATTGAAGAGGTAGTTGATAAGTGAAATCGATCAGTATTAGAAATTAAGTAATTCAAGAAAGATGAATAAATTAGGTGGATCAACGCCAAAGGCATAGAATACAGTGAGATAGATGTAAGAGTTAATTGTACTAACACTAAAGAGATGTGAACTATGAAGCAAAAGATGAAATGTTTATGAGAGTACCACCTCCCCAAGGTGTGCTTACATTAAGTACAAAGTGTGCTCAGGTTAGGAAAAAGGATTAGTTAATCCTGATATGAATTGGTTTGTAAGAAATTACTATTAGTTAGTGCTACTGATAAACCTAGATTCATAGTTTGATATACGTGAGTATGTTAAGAAATATTGATATGATATGATATTTGTGTTATCAACACAGGAAGTGGAAAAAAATGGTGAGTGATCTAAAACATAATGAGGAACTAGTTAAGAAAGTGAATGACTAAATAAGTAATAGAAAGACTTGGTAAGTCTATCGACTATGGTCAATTGGAATAAAGCATTCAAGTGACAAAGTTATGCGGAAACGGTGGAGCCAATGAGGAAACAATACCCGTACCTCTTGATCAGTTAGATAAGAATTTCGAGGACGAAATTCTTTTAAGAGGGAGAGAAATGTTGGCCCCCTAAATTTTTTTTAAGAATAAGCATGATTTAAATAAATTATGAGGTCTATATGGATTTATTTTGTGGATGTAATTATTATGTTAGTGTTGGTAAGATTTTATGACATAGGTGAATTGAATTGAAGTATTAAAGTTGTATGATTGTATAAGGGCAAATCGGGCATGACACTTAAGGGTATAGGACATAAGGCATATAAGGAAGGGGTAAAGTGTACTTTTTACCCTCATTAAGGGTATTAAAGGAAGAACAATTGTTATCTTGTAATTGGGAGAAGAAGAAAACGTGAGTGAGTGAAGAGAGAAGAGAAGAGGAGAAGTGAGAGAAAAGAAGAGAACATTAGCTAGGTTTCAATTTTTCTTAGCTTTCAAGAGAGATTTGGAGGTGGTGTAAGAAGAGAAAAAGGTAGAGAAAGAAAAGAGTTTTCTCTGAAGCCAAGAAACTCATTATTAAGTGAAGATCAAGTATCTTGAAGGAGCTAGGGTCTCGTGATGTTTGAAGATTTTGAAGCTAAACAAGTGAGTATAGGCATTAACCCTTCTTCATTTATTGAATGAAGCATATTGGGTGATAGTTAGAAGTGAAATGAAGTTGAATGTGTGTGGGAAGCTATTAAGAATGGGTAAATGTATATGTCTAGCTTTTGGGTTAATGATCAAAGATAAATTATGAATTGGGTTGTGAATGATATTGAATTGAAAAGAAGTTGAAAATGAAGTAGAAAGGATGGTTTAGGTATAGGATGGGTTATATGTGAAACGTTGGAACTGAAAGTCTGGAAAAATGTAGTTGAAGTATGTTCTATTTTTGATTCTATCAAAGTTCGCCATGGCCAATTTAGGAGTCGACACAGCGAATTTGTAAGTTTTCAAGTGTACTTTTCCTCTCTAGAAAAGTTCACCGTGGCGAACTTTCCAGCACAGAGCATGCGTTGGTATTTTAGGCATACCTAAATGGAGTGGTTTTTGATTTGGAATAAACTAGAGACATAGGGATACAAATTATATGATGAAATAAGGTTCTAATTCAGTCTCTAAGAATCTTAAGTTTTGGATGAAAACTGAGCATAGAAAATTGTTTCAATATAAGAACAGTCCAAAAATGTTTGGGGCATAACTTTCAGATTGTTGGATCAAATTGAATGATTTTAGTGTCATTAGAAACTTAAGAAAATTATGAACATTTTTCTAGAAGGAAGTGTTACCAAGTTTCTTTT
This sequence comes from Erythroxylum reticulatum, assembly GCA_025504915.1. Taxonomy (NCBI): domain Eukaryota; kingdom Viridiplantae; phylum Streptophyta; class Magnoliopsida; order Malpighiales; family Erythroxylaceae; genus Erythroxylum; species Erythroxylum reticulatum. The sequence goes on along the minus strand of JANSVA010000008.1, from coordinate 22,020,280 downwards.
ACCTGATCAGAATGATCATGGAAAATTGATCCAAATGTTTGAATTTTTGGAAGAGTTTGAGTATTTAAAATTTATCTTAGTGAATATGATATATATGGGTCCTCAAATTGTATTCCTATTAAATAAGGATGTTTGTCATTGATAAAAGGGACTCAAGGAAGGCATGAGGAGCACGAGGAGAGGCATCTTTGAGCAAGTTATAAGTAAGGAAATTAAGCTGGGTTTCATGTTTAAAATAGAATTAATGAGCCATAAATGTTTTCTTTTAAAAGCAAGAGAATAAATGATTTCAAATTGCTTCATAATTGTTGCATTATTGCTTTGAATGATTTGAAAAATTGCAATACGAATAATATGTGAATTTGTTTGATGAAATGTGAAATATTTCATGTTATGAAAAATTATGTTTCCAAAATATGCCTTTGTGACAAAATGTTAAGAAAAATCATGTTTTCGAAATGTGCCATTTAGGCAATCTATTTTCAAGTCACGAATTACATGTTACGTGGGTTTGGTATAATCCATTCAAGATTATGACATGTACGTTGACGAAGAAAAGACTTGTCTCGCCTGTCCGCTAATGGCATGGAGCTCCTTCAATAGACTCCCTCAAGTTTACAGCTACACAAAACGACTATGTGGGATTGCGGTAGTTCGTCAAGTTTACGACAACACAAGACCATTGTGTGGAATGTGTAGTTCATCATGTTCATATATTTACCCAAACCATTTTGATGTCTTTATGTTCTTATGATATGTTAACAAGTTGATACATACATGATTTGCGTTACTATGAATTTGTTGAGAATTTTGAGAAATAAATGTTTTATGATTTTATTGCGGAATGACTATGTTCATGAAAATGTTTAATGGAAATGAGCTTTATAAATTGTTTTGCTTATTATCTGTTATAAACTTGTTACCCACGAGCTTTTAAGCTCACCCCCCTTCCGTCGCATCTCCAGGTGAAGAAAATGAGATCGAGTGATCAAGAGTTAAGGCATCGCTTCGAGTTCTACATGTTTGTAGTTTAAGCCAGATTTTGTAAGCGCAAGGCTTTAGTCGCATTTCAAGGATTATTAGTTCATGTAACTTTGGTATTTTGAAATTTTGAGACATGGATGTATTATGGCTTGGAATGCCATTAGAGCTTGTAAAACTCTATTATTTGATGTTAATGAATTATGAATTTATGTTTGGATGATGTGGAGTTGAAAACTTAGATATACTTGAAGGAGTTATTGAATTGAGGGGATAAATGTTGAACATGAATAGTTATTATATATGTATATAAGTGAGATGTTATGGAAAAGAAAGATAGGATTTTTGT
>JANSVA010000008.1:21977662-22017916 GCA_025504915.1 Erythroxylum reticulatum | reverse complement strand
AGCTTGTACATAACTTGTTTTCAATTAGGTTATGCCTTAAGTAAGTTTGATTACTCCAAATTCATCTCTCATTCATTCACCAATCCCCATTTTTTTCTAATACTTTATATTCTCATAATTTCCAAATTCTTATTCATTTACACCTAGTTCACATTGTTCATATACTTTGAATCATATTTGCATTCATAAGAACATCTTTATACTATTAACAACTCATACTTCCCAAATTCATATACATTGTTATCAAAACAACCCATTCCTTAAGTTTCAACATCAATTAACAACCTAAACCTATCAAACCCTTAACCACTTAATCCAACATCAAACTAAGTTCATTTTCAGGCCTCATTAAAGTTCAAATACGCCAATGTAAAGTGTCTTGCCCTCATGTGGTTCAACAATTGCACAAAACATAATTTACCATGTCAAAACATTGCCCATGATTGTGGGGTACCTTCCCACAATCGTGACAAGCTAATGGATCTACCCACAATCATGGGACAAGTACCATGATCGTGGACTACCTATTTTCTTGCAAGTTTCCATATTCAAACACCTTCATTCCAATGTCAAAACACCTTCATAATATTTCCTAAATTATGCCTCAATTATACCTTAATTATATGTCAATTCCACACCAATCTCATCTCTAATTCTAACTCAAAATCATTCATTTCAAAGATCATAACTATTGTGTTTCATGCATCAAAACAAAACAGAAACTATCCAATTCACTATCACATTCCATCACAACCTCATCATCAACATAATATACAATTCATCCCAATATCATCATCATAAACTTTCTATTATAACATGCCATAAAGAATAATCTTTTACTTACTTGTCTAGCTCAAATTCTAGCTTAAAGATAAACTAATTCAATTCTATATGCATGCAAAAGTCATCACTAATTCAAAGTGGGAATTGAATAGATTTCAGCTTGGATCAAAGGCTATAACAAGAACAACTATGTTCTTATTCTTTACCTAACTTTGTGAGGGTAAGAGCATGGATTATTGGTGTAGCAATTGGATACAAACATAGGCACGATACAGGGATGTACAGGTGAGAGTGTTTCGATGATGTGAGACGAAGAAATGAACAAAACTAATTTTACTCCTGCAGAAACTTAAAACCTTATATGCTAGGTGTCTCCATATTACCATGACATATGTCCCTAAATATGTTCTCCATTTGTCCTAAATATGCCAAATGTCACCTAGTTATTAGTCCATTTTCACTCCATAATCAATGCCATTTGTCAATTAATTAGCTATGCCAAATGTCACTCATTTATCTATTCTAAATGTCACTCAATTGTAGGCTTAATCATCCTAATTTTCCATGTGTTCACTTGTCTTACCACTTGGCATTTTTCCTAGACCAAATGTACATTTTAATTCATCAATTTTCTGATTGAACCAATTAATTCCAAATTTACTACTTGTAATCAATCAAACCAAAATGCAAGGAATAAATAATACACAATTCACATTGTGATCACTTTAAACCTTTCATACCTCGGAATAAATCAATTGAATGTATATACATTCTTTGTAATGTGTACTAAATTATAATTCATGTGTGTATGCTATCATTATACATGTGAATGAAATGCAATTCATGAATTTTCAATGATACAGCTTCTATACAATAGTCTAGGGTTCTAATCTCTCAATTTGAAAATTTGGCTATTACAGTCAGCGTAGCATTCATATTGTTTTTTTTCCCCCTTCTAAGCAGTGGTGTAACGCTCATATTAATTGAATGCCAGTTAAAAAGAAAAAACATATCAATTGGTTCTCTACTCATTCATGCACATTAAACCTCATGATCTGCGATATCTCTGAAGGATATGTCCAATCCACACATTAAATAATTGCCTTTGTATAATGTAGTACAAAATTCATATTGTATTCTCGGTTCTTGTTTGTTTATTGTTATGGTGTTTTTTCAAATCTCTTATTTAAAAATTAGGCTCGAATTAATGGTTATGTTGTTCTTGTTTCTTAGCTTTATTTGATTTGAATGATGTTGTTTCTTTTCTTTCTTTTTCGAGATTGTTGATTATGATATAAAGAGGTTATAAGGTTTGTCTAATCTTAGTAATCACCAGTCACTACCTATCTATCTATCTATCTCCCTATATTTGATCCAACATTAGGTGAATTCTTGTGTATATCTATGCTATAAATTTTGGGTTTTAAAGTGCTGTAATTTCTTAATTGCAAAATTCACTAGTTCTCTGATTTATTTACTAGGACTTGTAATTTACAAAACTTGAATCATACCTTTTGCTTTTCTCTAATTTAATAATTTGTTGTGATCTACCATGTTGTAAAATTCTAGACTTAAGATTTATTGTGTTATGAATTGTAAAAGCTTTAAAATACTTTTTCATTCATGTAGAAAAAGGAAACTACACTAGTTAATGACTAGTTTTTATTTCTATCATCGATAATACCTGGAAACTGTTCTTTACTAGTAACTTAATAAAAATTGCCAAAAGCATTAACATTCCTGAATGATTATTATTATCTATAATACTTTTGATAGGAATTTTCTTTATTTCTAGGAGAACTAGTTGCACTTCTAAATTCACATTTCTAATCTTATATAATGTAGAATCCATAAACTTTAGTTAATGATATTTATTTACTACTAGAAAATAATTAATTATAAAAATAGTTTAAAGGGTTGATTATAGATTTTATTCTTATATTACTCTTGCTCCCTTCTATTTAAGAGTTTGAGTTTTTCTTTTCAATCACCATCATCTGCATTACTTAAGAAACTAAGTCATAGCCTATAGTTCTTTTACAGTTAAAATATGATCCACATCACCTCTCCATCTTCTCTGTGGTGGTTATAACTTGTAATAATACATTTCATAAATCAGATTTTGAGGTTGTAGTTGCTATATCTCATCTCCATTCCCATTTTTGTCAACTTTTAGGCTACAAAATTTGAAAATAAATATTACCAAGTAGAATAGAACTCTACTTTACACTAGTTGTAAATATGATTGAGAACTATTGCTTTGATAAACAAGTTAATTTATTTGTAATTTATTAAAAAAATTGTATGTTTCACGTTGTAAGTTATATGTTGCTAGAAAAAGAATTTACTTGTTGATGTAAATGATAGGAATGGTATAGTTACTACTTATAACAACGGTAGTCATATAGTAATGCTTTACATGAATGAAAATTGTGTGTTATCATTGATTGGATGGCCAATTAAATAAAAAAATCATCATAAACTTTACTGTATATTATCATAGATTTATGGGTTAAAACATAGTGAAAGTGTAAACAGAATTGGATGGGCATCCACAAGCTAGAAATGGACCACCATAATCTCACTTTTTGTAGTTAATTTAAATTAATTAAAGGGCTATGCAAAACATAATTACATTTTTAAAAGCTCTAGCTTTATGCTTAAAAACAAATACATTTTTTAGTATTGCTTTCTCAAATCAGACATGTTTCATGAAAGAACAATAGTTGTATACATTGTTCATTGTTTTCACGTCAAAGATTGATTTTCCTTTTGCATAAGAAAATTTTAAATTCAATAATTGGATCTATGCATAACTTCCCATGCATCATTAGGCCATAACTGACTCTAAGAAAATATTTAATTATTTCTTTTCATATGTATTATGTGAATTATTGAATTGCTCTTGATTTATATTTTTTAAAAGAATTTAATTATACAATCTATTACTTTCATGATAACAATATAAATAAGTTCATTGTCCGTATGTCTTCTTTTTTACATATTATAGAATTACTTTGAAAGCATTTGGAAACATCTAACTAAAGTAAAAACCATAATTGAGAAGCTTACTACTAATAGCTCCTTTGTGTTTAGCTCAAAGTTTTAAAATTAATTAAAGTTGCTATACCGCAAGTATACGACTAATATAAATAGTATAGAAAGGTATCGTTTCCTTGAGGATTGTTTAGTCACCTTGTAATTCAAATTGAATTTTGTTTGAGTAAACCAAACAATGAGAGAATGAAATTGAGAAATTTCACAATTTAAAGGCTTGCAAACTAATGTTACGAATATTGTATTGGACTTGGTACCGAATTGGGTTCTGGTAGGATATATATCGGTATCGGTTAATTCCAGGTACCGTTTCGGATAATTTTTTAAATTTATAAAATAGTCCCTAATTTTTTTTTCAAATTACAAAATTGTCTATTGTCATATTGTATAGTTGTATTATATATTTTTAACCATGTCTATAAAGTCATAATAATAAATAATAATCATATTTTTAATTTAATTTATAAATTAATTTAATAATTATTAATAAAATAATTAAATTTAAAATATATTTTTAAAACATATAAATTTCTAATAAATTTTGATTTAATAATTAAAAATATATAAAATAAATATTTGTTTATAAATAATAATTTTAAATTATTTATTTTAACAAAATAAAATATCTTATTAATACATTATTAATAAATATTATATAAAATTTAAATAAAAAATTAATTTTTTATATTTAATTTATAATTATTATTAGTAATAAAAAATATTATTTTTATTTTTAAAACAAATTTTAAAGATTCACAATAATTATAAAAGTTGAAGTAAATAAAATAACTAATTAAAAAATTTTGAAAAAAAGAGGGGGGAAGAAGAGGTGGGAGTGAGGGAGGAAGACTTTAAAAACTTTTGAAAATTTTACAAAAAAAGTCCCTTTATTTTTAAAATTTCTGGTACCGATCGGTATTTAAATCCAGTACAACTGACCCCCTGTTTTGTATTGGTTTTGGTTCAGTACGGTATGTACCAGTATCCAAAACACTGTTGCAAACACACTTTAAAATGTCACAAAAATAAGGAACATAATTTTGGTTTAGAGAATTCAATTATAAAGTTAGGGTCATTCTCTTCATACCATGTAATCTCTCACTTTGGTAATGTAATCATGCTTAGTCCTAGGCATTCTAATGTATTGGCCCTTTCTCTCTCAATATTCAAACCAGTTAAGCCCGAAGTAATGATTAAAGTTCAGCATGTGATCTCTCAACCTACGCATTTTACTTAACTGTTTAGTGAATATGAAGTAACCTATTGGACAACCATCAAAACATCGAAGATCTCTCTCTAAATGTCATGTTAGCTTGATGTGTGAAGTGTTCTCCAGGCTGCACACTCTCATGGTACATCCAAATTGATTTCATAGCTCCATTTCTCAACGTAAGCAAGACATATAAAGTCCACACATCATAAGCATTAAAGCAAACTATACGTTAAACCAAGGTCATTTCTTACATAGTTATAGTAAGAATAACCCTAAAATCTACATAAAATCCGTTACAATCATTAACAACATCCTCACAGCAAGTCCATGCATCTTCTCAATACAATAACTAAATTGAAACAAATGAGAGAAGAGAGAATAGAAGGCTTATAAGTTGAAGAGAAAAGTTCAAATTTGGTGTGGTAGCTTTGAGATCTCTTGAAATCACTTGATTCTCCTTGAAAATCCACCCAAAAATGTGTCCATCTTCTTCCTTTTGGTGTGCTGGCCAACCCTCTTCCTTTTATAAGGTTTTAAATGGGGTTTTTATACCCTTTTAGGTGCCTAAATTAACTTAGGATGCAAGTGGAGCAAGTTGGAATTGTTAGCTTGAAAGATGGAAAATTCCAACTTCTGCTTGGGTGACAATCGTGACCTGTTATTTTTCAGCCTTATTTTCTTCTTTTGTTTTTCTTTGATACCTAAAATAATTCCACATGGAAGTAAGTTGATAATAAAAAAATAAGGTTCAAATCTTACCCAAACATTGACATACAACCTTGCAAAATGTATGTACATCAAAACACATGAAAGCATGCCAAATCTAAACGTAAAATACTTTATTTATAACAAAACATGAAATTTATCATATACAATCACATAAACATGCATGTTATATAAAAATAACACAAAACCTAGGCTAAAAATCCTTGTATGTATAATAAACATACACATTATCATATAAAATGACTTAGACAATCCTATAACAAATATCACCTATCAACTCCCCCGTACTTACACTTTTTCTTGTCCTCAAGCAAAATCAAATAAAACATAACACAATGCACACAACTTCGCATAAGCATGCACACATGCATCATAAAAATTAATGGTTCAATTGCCTCAACATTATATAATTAACTTGGTCTTAAACAACAATTATTCAACAAGTTCCAATATATCAGCTAATTCCATCATGTTTAAGCACTTTAATATAAACATACATATCAATCAAGATATAAACAACTTAGTCTTACACCTATGAGACTTACAAATATATGTTTACTATTATCGATAAATTAAAAAGGTTAACTACCACTTATTATCCTCCCATGAAAATTGTTGCTATTTTTACAAGATCAGTAGGTTCTTATTCACGCACATCACTTTTTCACGTTTTTTAATGCTAACCTATACTTTTGACCTGAAAGCAAATAGTTTATGGTTAATGTGCCCCAGTTACTTAACTAGGTTGCATTTTTTATTTAGCTTAGATGGAGATTCATTTTAGCCTTTTAACATGAAAATAAACATTTATGTTGAATTTCCTCAGTTAGTTAGCTATATTGTTACTCACAACTGGCTACTGACTCTATTTTTAACCCTACTGGTTAGCATAATAGTTATTTATTAAAAAAAACACACTTTTTTTCTTTTTTCACATTTTTAACCTACTTCATTTCTTTATAGACAATTATTTACTTAAAAGGTAACTAGGATTATTTACCTATTTAAATGACTTCTGATGATAAACACATGAAAGCGAGTTATATAAAATATAAAACTAAGTTTTATATCCTAATTAACATACATATTTATATTAAAGACACGTAACAAATAACTTCCTAAGTTAATATATTTTCACAAGTTAAACAACTTTTTTTCAAAGGTAGGCTAATTCTCATTAAAATTTCAACCATTACATATTCACACAGCCAAGCATATGCAATCCAAAAGACAAAAGGAAAAAATTAGAAAAATCATGAAAAAATGCACATTACACAAACATGGGGAGTCACATATACAAGCAACATGCAATAAGTCATATATATAAGCAACATGCAATGCAAATATAATCAGATACCACTCCCCCATATGTGCATGACACATTGTCCTCAAATGTATGAAAGTGATATGCATTGGGACAACTAAAAATATAACATAAATAGGAAACAAAAATAAAATAAATAAAAAGTAAAGGCAAGAGAATGCTTATGGAGATTGTGGTGGAGAAGGTGATGATGACGACATATGTACTCCTTAAAGCTCAAAAACCTTTAAGGAGTTTCTTAGTCTGATAAGTTTGTTGGTGCTCCATCTTTGCCAACCATACCTTAATCTCTCTTTTTTGCAACAAGAAAAGAAAAACTCAAAAAATGTTAATTAGACAAAACAAACAAAAATAAAATAGAATAAATGTATATACAAACAAGTGCATAGAGTGAGAGGGAAAGCTCTTCCTTATCCTGGGGCAAACTTCCTCCAAAATAAGGCTTACACTAGTGGCCATTGATCTTGAATGTCTCACTTTTGTTATTGGGTAACTCTAATAAACCATGTGAGAAAACTTTAGTGACTTAAAACAGGCCACTCCATCTTGATTTCAACTTATCATGAAACAATCGAAGGTGAGAGTTGAACAATAAAACCATATCTCTGACCTTGAACTCCTTCTTTTTCAGACGAGCAACATACCATTTCTTAGTTCATTCCATATACAGTTTGGCATTCTCATAGGCCTGCAATCTTAGCTCCTCCAATTGTTTTAGTTGCTTCAATCTTCTCTCACCACTACTTTTACGTCAAAGTTTAGCACTTTGATTATCTAGTACACTTTATGCTCTAACTCCACTAGTAAATGCAAGCCTTGCCATAAACTAATTAGTAGTGTGTGGGGCCAATCATTGTCTTAAAGGCTATCTTGTAGGCCCAAACTGCATCATCTAGCTTGGTTGCCCAAACTTTTCTTGAACCATTGTCATCTCCAAGATCTTTTCAGCTCTCTATTGACCACTTTTACTTGCTAACTTGTATAGGGGTGGTAAGGCATTACGACTCAATATTGCACCCCACATCTTTTCAACATAACCTCAGATCGTTTGTTACAAAAATGTGTACCTCTTTCATTGATTATGACCCTTGGCACTCTGAACCTATTAAATATTCACTTAATAAATCTTTAAACTTCTTAGCCATCATTTTTGGGCTTGTCATAACCTCATCCCATTTTGATACATAATCAACATATGATATCCTATTTTCTAGAACATGCTTAGAGTTTAACCCTAGATTAAGTATTGCATATACATGCATAACATTAGCATTCATAAATGAATTTATCTTTGTACACATTACAAAGATAGCATAAGCATTCAATTGACTTATTCCAAGGTATGAAAGTTGTTAAGTGAACATGATGTGAATTGTGATTTGGTATGTCTTGAATTTTGGTATATTTGGATTTCAATTAGTAAATTGGGATTAAATGTTATTGATTGGGAGATTGATGCATTAAATGTACATTTGATCCAGAAAATTTGATATATGAAAATTAGGATGATTAAGTCTAAAATTGAGTGACATTTGGCATAATTAAATTAGTGACAAATGGACTAATAATTACATAAAAATTGGATCAATTAGTATGTGACATGTGGACTGACTACAGAGTGGATTAGTGGCAGCATAATTGTTGGAAAAATGGCTAGCATGCTTTAAGACATATGTCTTTGTAAGTTATTGACACCTAGCATATTAATGAAGCAAATTCCAGCAGCAACATTTCTGCTGTTTTCCTCACCTTTCTCCATCGAAATTGCCTCAAACTTTTCTCTGTATTCTAATTTTTACTCTAGCTAAATTGGTACAAAAAATTCACACCTTAACCTCTCACAAAACATCCAAGAAACTAGTTGTTTGTCGTCTTGTGTTTTTACCGAAACTAGCTCATCTTCACCTTGAGTTTGTGATGAATTTTGCCTACTTGGAGGACAAGTATAATATGGAGTTTTGAGCAGAATTGTTAGCCTAATAAGTAAGTGGCAATATGATCTTTATGTCATGCTTAGTAGTATGTGAATCATGCTTGAATTGGAATGAAATGAATGTTATAGTTTCTTATTTGATTTTTGATGCATGAAAGACAATGAGTTGTGATCTATCAATTGAATAATTTTTGAACTGGAATTGCAGATTTTATTGATGAGGAATTGGAGTATGATTCAGGTCTAATAGAAGTATAATTGATGAACTATAAAGAGGTTGTTTTAACTTTGGTATAAAGTGTAAAAACATCTGGAAAAGTGAAAGAAGAATTACTGGAATATGTTAGTTGTAGTGTTTCGCTGAACATGCATCAGTATTTTGGCCATAACTTAATCTTTAGATATCCAAATGGGATGATTTTAAATTTTGATTAAATTAGAGACATATGAATATATTTTTCATGAAGGAATAGAATTTTAATTCTGTATTTAAGAGTTTCAAATTTTGGCTTGAAATTTCGGTTTTAGATTTTTTCACTGTTTGAGAACAGTCTATAGAATTTTGGGTATAACTTTAGAAATAATGAACCAAATTGTATGAATTTTAGTTCATTAGAAACGTAGGACATATGGGAACATTTTTTAGAAGAATGTATTTCCTAAATACGTCATTTTCTGTGTCAAAAGGGCCATGCCAAATTGACCCAAAATTTTATTTTGAGAAGAGATGGAATGAAACTTGAATAAGAGGTAGTGCACGATCATGCTTGACAGAAAAGGAACATTAGGGGGTTGCACAATGATGACAGATAGGAAACACTAGGAAGTGCACGATCATGCACAAGCACGATCGTGACAGTGAAGGTGCACGATCGTTTGACAACTTTCAACACCCTTTACTCTTTTGACCATAACTTCTTCTCTGAACCTCCAATTGACTTGAAATTTGAACCACAAGTTCCTCACACATTCCTCTCTACCAAATTTTATTTTCATATGAATTCATTAGGAAAGGATTGTTAAATGATTGATTGATGATGTTAATAATCAAGTGTATTGAGCTATGAACCATAGTGCATGTTGAAGTGATAAACTTAGAATAAATTTGTATTATTGAGGTATAAACCTAAGTTCAAATTAGACATATATGCGTTTTGAAGTATGAATAATCATGAGATGTGAATAAAGGAAACATAACCAAAATAGTCAATTGAGTATGCATTAAACATGAAAAATGTATATATGTGCACAAATGAATAAGTATTTGATTGATCGACTTTGTAATGTGAATTATGTGTGAATTGTATGATTTTAGACGCTCAAGTTAGATGCCATTCAGACATTGGTGGACTATCCAGGCAATAGCATAAATTGGAGGGTACTGTGAGTCAACCTAGATGATCTTCCTAAGATTGATTTATTCTGTTTAACTTTCAATTATTGAACTGTTTGTGATTTGTTTATGAATTCCAGACTTTAATGGTCCAAGGAGTTTGATATTCAGGAATGTACTGGACGTGTTCTATTTGCATCTAAAATTTGAACAATATATGTATACACAACGATAATTGAATGCCGAACTTAGGTTCGATGAATATGAGATTATGTTTGTGTATTAAAAGTGAATGTTATACATGACATATTCTGTTATCTGATGCATTTCATAAAATGCATATTTAGATAAAGGTATTGCGATCAGAGTAGCCAGTCTGAAAAAGCTTTAAGCTCAGAATTTTTCACATAGAGTTTTGCTCTGTAATTTCTGTATCTGATTGAGCCTAATGGGCCAGTATCTGTATCTGTATCTGAAAGGCACTCAGTCACAACAAATAATAACTAATCTGGAGTCTTATATCCATCTGCATTTGTATATTTATGATTATGAAATATATGATTATGAAACATTTTTTGAAATTGTGATGATAAAGTGATGTGCCATAATAATGCGATTGATTGGGTTATACATGTTCTAAAAGAATGTATGTGAAATGTGCGTCATTCATTATGTCTTATTGAGATGAAAAATGTTTATAAAAATGGGTAGTTGTGTGATATTTGTGTATTTGACCTTAGTAAGATCATCAATGATGGTTCACTCATTAAGTTTGCAAAACTCATCAAAAATTATAATATAGCTTTTCAAGTACGAGACAGGAGACCTAATTCCTAAGATTTTCTATAGGAACATTTTGAATTAAGATATGATTCAAAGGTCTGTTAGCTGACATTAGAGGAGTTATAAATTGTAATTTGTAGTTTCTTTGACATATAGAGCTTTTGTATAAGGGATTGTAAATTTTCTCATATTTGTTAATGTAAATACTTGTTTCAAAGACTATAATGTAAACTTTTGTCAATGAATGAAATGAAGTGTTGAGGTTTTAAGTATTGTATATTCTTTATGATATCATTTAAGAGATATGTTTGGTCTAACATACCATTATCATATGATATGTACTTAAATATCCTGTGAATGCTCATGTATATATTCTATGGTAGTGGGATGTTATACAACACCCACCAGGATATAATTATTTTTGAATAAAGATGAAAATAGGCACATACATCTAGGTCTCAATCATTAAAGATTTTAAGTTTTAGGATTGTCGACAATGGCATCTCATCTCTCTTTGAAATATTCTCGACTCTCAGGCATCTGTTGCAGCTTTTCATAAAGTTTTATGCATCCTTGAATAATGTTGCCCAAAATAATTCACACTCCAACGCTCTTGCAGCTTTCTTGTTGGCCCTATAATGCCCTGCATACAAATAACTATGACAGCAAATTAAAACAACATGAAATTCATTATCTGGAACACAAATCTAATTAATCCATTAGCACAATTTTTTGTACAAAATTGGCTCCTCCCATATATATTGTGCACAATCATGTAAAATTCTCTTTCTCTACTGGTATGAAAAATTAGGTGAAAAGCTACCACCTGTGATGTAGTTCCTAATGCTCACAAACCATGGAATACTTGATTCATTTACAGAGAATAACTTCTCAATGGGGAATTTTTCATTGATTTTTGCTTATGGGTGCAACACCCACCCTTCTAACTTTGACAAGTGATTAGTTATCATATTTTTCACTCCTTTTTTATCCTTGATCTCAATATCAAATTCTTATAAGAGTAGCATCCATTGGATCAATCGTAGCTTTACATCCTTTTTTGAAAAAAGATACCTTAATGCTACATGATTTGTAAACACAACAACCTTCACACCCAATAAGTAAAAATGAAACTTGTCGCATGAAAAAACTTGAACGAAACATGTCACATGCAAAAACTACAACTAACATATCTTTTTTGTGGTTGTATAGTTAAGTTAAGGTCCTATTAAATTTCTGCTGGCGTAGTAGATGGCATGCAACTTTTTATCTTTATGCTACCCCAATACATCAATTCCAATGGTAAACTCTAGTCTGGTAGTTGTAAAATTGGCATTGATATCAATGCACCCTTTAACCTATTAAAAGAAAGTAAGCAATCATTATAAAAAAAAGGTACATCTTTTACTAATAAATGAGTAAACGATTTGGCAATTAATGAAAAATCCTTTATAAATTGTCAGTAGAATCCGGTATACCCAAAAAATGTTCTGACTCCTCAGACATTGCTTGACGATGGAAGCTTATCAATGACTTTGGTCTTTTCTTTATGCACTTTAATACCATTACAAGAGATCTTGTGTCCCAACATAACTCCTTCCTAAATTGTGAAGTGACATTTCTCCCAGTCTAAAGCTAAATGTGACTCTTCACACTGTTGGAAAACTTTGTCTAAATTTTTTAAACATTGCTCGAAAGAATCTCTAAATATTGAAAAATCATCTATAAATACTTCCAGAAAATTCTTAGTCATGCCTATAAAAATTGTCATCATACACCATTGAAATATAGTTGGTGCATTACAAAGTTTGAATGGCATCCGTCAATATGCAAAAGTGTCATATGGGCATGTAAAAGTCATCTTCTCTTGATCATCTGGACATATAAATACTTGATTAAAATGCATGTCCAGTAACTCGCTATATCATTTGATCAACAAAAGGCATTAGAAAATGGTCTTTCTTTGTCGCCGAGTTGAGCTTCTTCTAATCTATATAGACCCACCACTCGATAATTGTTCAGGTCGGTATTAGCTCACCCTTCTCATTTTCCAACACTATTGTCCCACCCTTCTTGGGTTCGCATTGTACTGAACTCGCCCACTTACTATCTAATATTGCATATATAAGCCTTGCATCAAGAAGCTTGATAATCTGCTATTTGACAACTTCTTGCATGTTTAGATTCAATCGTCATTGTCCATCCCTCATTGTTTTACATCCATCCTTAAGATTTAATTTATGTATAACAATACTAGGACTTATCCCTCGAATGTCTGATATTTGACACCCATAGCTCTCATTCTTCTCTTCTCTTTATAATCTCAAACACTTTCTTTTCCTATTCCTTATCCAACTAATTTGAAATAATTATTGGCAGTGTTTGATCCTTGCCCTAAAATGTGGACTTTAAATGTGTTGGTAATGGTTTGAGCTCAATGGTTGGTGATTTCTCACAAGAAGGTGGGGTTTGTGACCCTGGTCTCTCTAAGAGTTCCTACTTTGATTGTCATCTAACTCCCCTTCTTGTAAACTTATCTATTATCGTCTACTTTACATTTCTGCTCAATCATTGCTCTTTGCTATTCCTTTACATAATCATCCACCACATCAACTTGTATACAAAAGTTTTGCTCGACCTTTCTTTTCAATGTCCTATTGATGACGAATCAACCTTTTCATCACCAATACATAAAATTAAGATCCCATCATTAACAACAATGAGTGCACACCCAGTGTTCAAGAATGGACATCTCAGAATGAGTGGACATTGCCTGTCTTTTGTACTATGATGAATTGCAAAGTCAACAGGAATAACAAATTTATCAACCTTTACTAAAACATCTTCCATAACTCTAAACGGTTTCTTTATTGACTAATCTACTAACTGAATTGTCATTAAGGCTACCTTTATATCGACCAGCTTTAATTTCTTAAAAATAGAAAATGACATAATATTAATACTTGCATCAAGATCACACAAACATTTAGAAAATTCCACACTATTAACAATACAAGGAATAGTAAAATTCCCTGAATCTTTTAATTTTGATGGTGTATTGTTGGTGATCATTGAACTACAACTAGTTATTAATGCTACTGTCTGCTTCAAGTCCCAAGTCCACTTGCTAGAAAGTAGCTCCTTAAGAATTTCGCATACTTAGGATATGTTCAAGCACTTCTCGAAGTTAAAAATTCAAATGTAGCTTCTTAAGCTTTTCAAAAAAATTTAGCAAATTAGGATTCTGAAGGGTTCTACCTTAATCTATGTGGAAATGGTAACTTGGGTACATATGTGGAGGTGGAATGTAGGGGGTTTCTCCTCTTCTGTTACCTTATATTTGCCTTTATCTTGACTTGTCTTAACCTGATATTTGGCTTCCTTCTAAACTTGTTATGCTAACTCATTCCGACTCCTCAAATGTATTACTTTCACTTATTCCTTTAGGTTGGATTCAGTAATACTGGGAAGATTACTTGAATTTCTGACTATCAATATGGTTGCAAGCTTACCCACCTATACCTCTAGGTTATGAGTGGAAGACGCATGATTCTTGAGCATCAAATTAGTCCTTGCTTGTGTCTTCTTTTGTTCTTCATCCATACTATTATCCTTGGAGCCTATGGAACCTATTGCATCCATTATTTTAAAAACTAGGATTCCATTTTGACTATTTCATATTTTGACTCCCAATTTCTTGATCTATCTTGGAATCTTGGCGGTCTTTGTGGTCTCAAATTTGCACCTGCATTGTTAGTCTAAGAAAAATTTAGATAGTTTTTCCATCTAAAGTTATAAGCATTTAAGAAAGGATAATTACATGAATGTTGCGCCACACCCAAATAATTTTCTTGTTGCGTTCCATCATTGTTCATCAAATAACATTATGATGATGTATGGTCATATTGTCTATATATTTCACAAACATGTTGCATTACGTTTACCAAACTGGATGAGGCATTGATTTTCTTCAATTTTCTTGTTAATTTCGTTATCTGGGCCTAATGATGATAATTTAAGGCATCCTATCGATGGCCCGGTTTAGATAGATTTTGAATCATTGTATCATAATTTTGCACGATATCCTTATAATGTCAGATTAGCTCTTTCCAGTGATGGATTTATTCCTTTTCATATAACAAGTGTTTCGCATAATACATGGCTGATAGATGCATATTTGACTATATTTATAAACTTATATTTGATGTATTTTGCTTGATATTTTATATCTTTATTATATATTTGGGACTTAATTCTCTCCAAGTGCATTTATAGGTTATAATTGACTTCATAAATTAAAAGGAGAAGAATTCAGATGAAAACGTGTCATAAAACAAAGTTTTCAAGCAAACTAGAGATATACGACTGTGTCTGTGCTCGTGGAAGTCTCAGATTATGTGTAAAATCACAAATTCTAGAGTTTTTAAATATTCACGATCTCTAATACACGATTGTGTTTGTGCCTGTGGAAGTCTTACAGCCTATGTAAAATTGTAAATTCTAAAGTTTTTAAATATACACGATCTCTCACATGCCTGTGTAATAGTCAGTGTATGTCCCAGAAACCTTAAATTTTACTATAAATGGAAGTGAGAAGAGGAAAACAAGGGTGAGCCAACCTTTTCAGTAGATTTTAGATGTAAAGAAAATAAAGAAGGGATGATTTTGACCAAGGAACGTGTAGAATGTGAATAATTCATCAAGAGATCTAATAAATTATAACATCAAACTTTAAACTTGTAAGAACATTCAATAAAAGAGAGAGAGATTTAGAATCATGACTTCTTTGTTTTCTATCCATTTTTCTTCCTGTTTATTTTATATTTCATTTTATGTTATCTGTGACTAAAGGTTTTTAGTGTTTAGGTAGGATAACAATATGTCTTGGTTCTTTTATTTAATTCAATTATTTTGATTAATTTATTATCATTCAATTATGAGTTTTATGCATGTTCTAATATATCAAAAATATTAGTGCATGATTTAATTTAATATAATTAAGATTGAGAAATCTTTTGTATGAATAGATCTACAATAATTGAAAGAAGTTAATTATAAACTTAGAGATAGATCAACATAAATCCTTTGAATTAAGATCAAATTTAATAGTGGAATTCATAAATCGATAATGCAATCCTAGGAACTTCAACTAGAAGAATTTCGGTTAATCAAGCTATGGATTAGTTGTAGTAGTCTTGAAAGAATTATTAACATAAGATAAGAATTTTCACATTCCAATAATCAATAAAATAATTGCATAATAAAGGGTTAATTATTTAATGATTTTTAGGTAGATTCATCAACTAGAAACCAATCTTTGATATTGAGTTTTCTAAGTAATTTCCTCTATTCTTCGTTCATTATTGTTTCCTATTTTATTTTATTTATTTATTTCTAATTAAAAACTAAAAATCAAATTTTGAGGCTAGATAATAGGAGAAAGATAATTACAAGTACTTACTGTCTTTATAAGCTCGACCCGTACTTGCCTGTGTGAGCTACATCTACATTGTGCACTTGCGGTTAAGTGAATATTGGTCTAAAAATAAACCAATCAAGCTTTTGGCACCATTGTCAAGAACAGTAATATTAGAAACACCGATATTTTATTATTCTAGCTGTTTTATTTTATTCTGTTTTATTCTTATTTTTACTTTCTTTTATTTTGTTTTATTAATTTGATTAGTTTTCTCTATTCTTTTTTGTAGATTTCGAATCTTAGTCAATTTATGACCATACTGACACTACAAATGGGCATATTTGATTAACTACAAACGATGCAATAGATAGGTACCATGGTGGCAACACATAGGCATGGTCCGCAGACATCAAGGACCCACAAGCAACATATATAGACTTATTGGGGAGCCTAATGAACTAGCAGAGGAGGATCGAGATAGAGTGGATTAACATACTGTGATAACATCCATTGCCACCTGACATAGGAGATGGAGTATCAGTGGAGGACAGTTTGAGAGCTCCCAGAGTCAAGATACCACATCCAGACAAGCTAAAGATAGCACTGCTGGAAAGATGGGTAGCTTAGCTTTTAGGTACTCGAAAGACTCTTTGACGATGGTAAACAGAGCTTGTTGTTAAGCAAGTTTTATATAGAGTAATAAAACTCAACACTCCTTAATTATACAGATCGTATTTTGTAGTACAAGAGATTATCGTTCCTACAAAGATTATATAAGAGTTAACAATATGAACCTAAATTTATTTAAGGTACTCACGAATTGATTTGAATTAATTTTAAATAACAAAAATGAAAACAAATAGTAAAATAAAGCAAATAAATAATGAGCTACTAATAAAATTTAGGGTTTTTGACTAAGAAAGAATCTTGAAGACTTATTCTTTCCTTATTTTGTTTCCTTAATCTTGTTAATCCAATTATGTGTTTGATCTTAGTTTTCCTAAGATATTGATTACTCCCTCTCAAGATCTAATCAATTAAACCTAATTAAATTTGAAATTTTCAAATTTGCAATCTCTCAATTCACAAAAATCTCCCTAACGTTTTCAATTAGATTTAAAGCTATCTGATAGAACATTAATTTCTCAAAGAAGATATCTCTTCAAATAATTTGATAATTACAAGTCTATTAAAATGCCAACTCTCGTTGCACAATCTAACATTGAGTACTTTGACTCACTCTCTCGATTTATTGCTAAGTTTAAGTATAAAAAATTATCACAAACATTCAATATGTATTGAAATAAACAATAATTAAAGTCACATAATAATTCCAGAAATATCCCAATATGAAATTTAGAACTTCATGAACATGTTTAACATCTTAAAATTTAGATTATACCTCAAGAAGAATGAAAGAACTAAAGGCAAAGAAGAAAACTCTAATTTCTCATTGATCTGGAAAGATGGAATTCTTTGATGTTCTTCTTGATCTCCCACTTTTGATTCATTTGTAATTGTGGTTTCTACTATTTTTTAGTGTGTTTCACATCCTTATATAGTGATTTAGGCAACTAGAATAAGATAAAGCTGATAGAGAAAAAATGATGAAACAAATGTTCTTCCTTATTCAATCTTAGCTCAGGCAAGCTACCGCTGCTTTATAAATTGATTGCACCTAATCAATTAAGAAAGGAATATTCTATTCCTCCAAGCCATACATATCAACATGAAGAATATCATGTGACAAATTTTCTTAATTCACTTTGTTATCCATCATGTTTTTATTTTTTATTGAGATTAATTAATTATATTCATGGTTTCTGAATTTGTTCATAAAAAGAATTGAATCATTTTTTTGTTAGATTTTAGACTATATTGCTTTTCTTGATTAAATTGAGGATACAATAAAGTAGTTAATACTTCATTCTTTAAATATATTAACCTGTTTATGAGTATAATAGTTTTACAATTATGATCTACTTCTTTTTTTTTCTTTTTTAGGAAGGTGCTAATTAGGAGTGAAGGAGGTACTTGGTGAAGAATTTTAGAGTGCCGATACATATTGGTTTTTTATTATTTAGATTAATTCACTTATATTTTATATGAAATGAAAGAGGATAATGTAGGTGAATATTTTACGTAGTGATTTTTTGCTTTTGCATATTTAATATATTAAAGATACAAGTTCTTATGGACTATATAACATATATAAATGCAACTTTTTGGTTGTTTACATTTAATGGTATGTGCGCAATTAAGACATACATTAATGTATGTATATTGCTTTTAATATATATATATGGATGTTGCCAACTTAATGAAAAGAGTTGCTTTTACATTGACATGTTATTGATAACAAAAGAATAAATTGTTGCTTTTGCTATTACAAATTGATGTCTAAAAAAATCACTTTATTGCCTTATAAAAACTTAAATTGTCATAACATCTATTCAACATTGTTAGTATAGTTCAAAACTTTTGTGATGCCTTAGTCAAAACTTAAAGCAACATCATTTACTTTGTTGTCTTATATTTGTAACAGCGCCACTTTATTTAACGGTATGAATTATGTTATCTTAATAAAAAAAGTAACAATAAATGTAATTACAATTATGCTTTTGTCTACTGCTAAAAGCTCTTTTTACTATACTATCTTCATATAAAATTATTTGTTTAAAATGTCAATTTCTTCTTTAATTTTGAATTTATAAAGCTTGAATTTTATCTTTTTTGAGATTGTATATAAGACACATACAAGCATTAAAATGATATAAACTTTTAGAATTGAGTTTGAGCTAAATTGTCTATCCTTTTATACAATAATACATTAGTTAACTCTTGAGGCTTGTATGGAGTTTAAACCTTTCTTTGTACTTTTTCTCAAAGAACCTTAAGCCTAAAAAGACAAAAAAAAAAAGTAATAAATCTCTAGGTCAAGACTAGTTGTTGAGCTTTTGCTTGAAATTTATCGTGCTTGTTGACTACATTACGTAAAAAATCAAATGTCAGAAAGATAGTGACACGTATGAAATGGCAATGTAAAGAGGAAAATTTTTATGTCAATTGACAAAAAAGAACTATTGAATAAGAAAAAGTTACTACTGTGTAATGAAAAAGAAAAGAGAAAGTTTTTAAAAATTAATTGGTATATATTCTTGCCCTTGAAAATAATAAAGGATGAAAGGGAATTTTACAAGACATGAAGAGGTTTGTGGAGATTTTTTTAATCATTTAGATGATTTACTTGCTCATGATTTACTTGCCCTACTTATTTTTCATATCTTTGCTTTTCTTATTCCCGTTCTTTGCAAACCTAATTATCTCTTTAGCCCCATTACAAATTAATTTAAAATATTTTTGATTTTTTCTCATAGACATCTATCGTAGTAGCAGAGATAAGATGATTTTCAATTCTATGGTAAGTTCAATTTCATAGAAAGATTACACGTACCTCACTGAAATTTTAAACATTTATGTGAATGAGTGACACTTTGCAAGGACATATCAATTTGAAGTGTTTAAAGTTGATGAAGGAGGTTGAACAGTATTTGCATTATCTTTTTTGTACGGTGATTTACTTAAAAAAAATATCATGTGCAAGCTTTTGCAATTCAATTGAGACTTGAACGTGTACATATAATTAAGATAACTAATGAATATAGATTAATGTTTGTGAGTATTATTATCATAGTAAATCTTCAAGATTATAACTCCTCTATTAAGGACACCTAGAAGTTTAAAGGTTTGTGTTATATGTTAAATGTCATCGTACACTTACAAAAATAGGATTGATTCTTGTTTCAGTTAGGGCTTACGGTTATCAATTTCTTAAGAATAAGCAATGAGCTAAGTGAGGGAGAAACTAAATTAATCATGATTTAACATTTTTGTAGCATGTTTAAAAAGTAACAAAGCGGTAGCAGCAGACTCTTATGCCATACAAAGTTGATAACCAATGAAGTAAGAAGAGTAGTCAAAAACATCATGATACTACACGCAATACCTGAAATCAAATTTGTAGAATTAGTTTTTCTAATCTAGAAAATGAAAGAAACGTGATCTAAGTTATTCATATATCTTAACCTACATCATAAACAGTATTTAGTCAACAGCAACAATAATAAATGCTAATGCAGGTAAACCAGAGCTCCCAATGAGATCATCACACCACATGCTTTTCATTGGGCCATCGGACAAATATTCAAAGTCTTTTTGAAGGATAAATATGAGCTTTTTGCGAGAATACAGATGAGATCATATTCCTAAACATCAATTCATTTTTATGTAGCAGAAAAGTGCACGAGTAAATAAAACTTGAAAAAAACTCTAGTTTTTTTTTCTTTCATATCTTCCCATAGAATTTTGTTGATTCCAACACTGATGTGTTCATTTAGCAATTTTGGAAAGAAATTATTTATTAATAACCCAATTAATCAAAGTCATGGTAAGGGAAATGGAAGGTTAGTTCTTTTTCCTCAGTACACACCTATCGCATGCTTGCTTTTAAACTTATACCTAGGGGCTTATCACTGCAGACCCATAAGTCATTAATGCATCAAACAACAGCCTCCAAAATTTCAAACATTGGACTCATGATGTCCTGATCAATAAATTAAGCTTCCCATGTATTATCAGATTTTAATATTACAATCATAATTTGTATTCACCAATTACGGAAAGACTTGACGTTACAAAATATGTGTAGAAGTAGAGAAGACTAACCGTAAGCATTTCCTATATGATTAGTGTCTTGAGAACCTACTGTAAACAACAAACAACGAATCATAAGGATCCAATTTATTTCAGGGATAAGTATCTGGAGATTACTCCAATTTGATTTGCGGACAATTTTGATGCTTGGAAAACATCCTAATGTATAGCATTGTTTGACAAGTAGAAATGTTGCTGGGATTGCAACTTGAATGGCAACTATTGCAATTAAAGTTTCCATCACCATGATTGGCCAGGAGAATGAATTTGACAAATAGGATAAACATAAACATGAGAAAAATGGACTGAAACAGCAAGAAGAAAACCAAACTTTCTTACCCATTTATATTTCTGTAACAAGTATCGAAAAGAAAATGACATCAAGAACCAAAATAAAGTACATTTTTGTTAGACAATGGCAGTGGTAAGAAACTAAAATTCCCAGAAAACTGCACTAAGTTTGCAAATCAAACATTTGCAAATCTAAGCTATTGCGCCAATGCCGAATAAGAACATACCTTGACAAATAAGCAAACAAAATCACCAATTTGTAAATTTTCAGCAATATAATAATATATGGTTAGAATCCATGAGAAGAACTAAGGTTTTGGATCTCAGGAAGTCACATATGCAGGTTTGAAGATTGTCAAAGGAATCAAAGCTTGCTCTGACAAAGAGGTAGATCAACTTTATGAAAGCTTACCAGGAACTGACATATGGAAACTCAAGGACACTGCTGAAGGGTTTCTGGAAAGAAATGCAGTCTCATTCCATCATGCTAAAATATATGGTAGATTATGTGAGTGAGCACAACAAAATTCTCCAACAATTAACACACACATGGATTTTGTTAATATGCATTGCATAAGATAATCAAGCAATGTCAAAAACATCTAGCTTATTCAGTATATATTGAATAATAAATAGGCTTAGACCAGTGCTCGCATTGTGATCTGCTAGGCAATCTAGATGAGGCACTTAGAGATCTAGGGATTTCTTATTCAAAAAAACCGATAGAAATCTAGCACTGATTCATCAACAGTATGTTGGAAAAGAGTTTCGAAAGGCTCAATCAAACACAAGAAGCAGATCTACCCAGGTTACGAAACTGAACTGGAATTCAATCTCGGGATGACTTCATTTAAGAAACCTCACTTTCAAAAGGGGAGGACAAAGAAGTGTATTGTAAAATTAGTGAGCATATTTCCTTATTCAGTATCAAAAGCCAAATATTAGAATCTGGAATATTAGTTGACTGGAGGAATAGACATTCGTACCTGGAATTCAACATAAACAGAAAATGTTGGAGAGATGAATAGGAAAGATATGTAATCCATCAGATCACAGCCAGGGAATTCGAACACGAAAGTTGAAGACATTTGCTTATTAACCTTTCGTACTACTAGTTTTAAGCAATTTCGAGAAATGAAGAAACCTAGAAAACTCGTGAAAAGGCTAATTTAACTGACCCAGATCCCGCTTGTAGTATATCTGCGAGGTCTTCATGCTAATTCCTTGATCTAGCAAACATGGAACAACGATTAAAGGAAGACTTAGGAAGAAGAGATGCACCCATACTGAAATTTCTCACCTTTGGCTAAAAGGTTACGAGCTGAGAGGACAATCGTCGCTGAAATGTCTTTGTTCGTCCTAGCCCTAATTGGGAAAGAAGTGAAGACTGGATACGCAGATGGGGTGAGTATTTTACCCCTTTTACGATACGACAATATTAATTTGCTATACTAATTGTGTTTCAAAACACGTCGTTTTGTGTCACTCTTGATGTAGGAGAGTATTCTCCAAATGTTTTGTCGTTTTTTACTAATTTTCTATCAATTAAAATTTATTTTTTAAAAAACTTTTTTTTGAAAATATATTTTTTTAAAAAAAATTACCCAATATTTCATGAAACCCTATTTGTGCTAATCGAATTCATGAATACCCAATGAGAAACTTTTGCAGAGGAGATTGGGTGGAAAAAACTAATTGAATTCTTCTGTTTACCCAATAAGGCAACAGAACAAAAGAAAGATAAAAGGACAATGGAACTTTTGTGGAGGAGAGTCAAGAGTGGGAGGGAAAAACTAATTGAATTCATCTATTTATCCAATAAGGTAATAGAACAAAAACAGATAAAAGGACGATGGAATTTTTCCAGGGGAGAGTGAGTAGGAAGAGAGATTCGCATTCACGATGGGCACTACTATGCCTTGGTGGGCTTTATCGGTGGGTAGCTCAAAGGAGGGATTGGCACCTATGGATGACGGCTGACTACTAAAATGGGTGGCATCGGAATCGCGGGGAAACTAGAGATGGTAGTAATCTGGCGTAGGTTGTAGGTTCATCGACTTGGTTGGTTGTCGCCTGAACCTCAAAATTTCGCTTATGTTGTCTTTTTTGTTCCACTTGAAAACATATTTGTGTAGTGTGATGTTAATTAATTTTCTGCTTTAATGATATAATATAATATCTTTATAATTATAGAAACAATTCCAAATGTCTCATATACAAGACTTTATTGTAATTTTTTAAAATTTTGTTGCCTTTTTTATATATAATAACAAATTTATTATTTTCATTACTTTTTAATGTTATTAAAGATAACATTTTAAAAGTTATTGCATTATATTAATTTTTAACAAAACATTTTTAAATTGTTATAAACATGTTTGCTGCCTAAATCACTCTGCGATGCAGTGTGTGTCTTATAAGAGATGATTTTTAGAGACGTTACTTTTACGAGTGCAACTTTTTTTATATTTATCCCATCGAAATATTTTTCAAGTGAAAAGCTAAATCGGAAAGCAACAACTTTGTAAAACACTTTTATATGTCAACTTCAGAAAAAATTCTGGGGTTAGCCGCAAAATAAATACTGAAAACCAAAGATAAAATCAAGGATACAATGATAGATTCAACAAGCTGCTCCTTGTGCAACCTAGAAACTGTCACAGCCGTTTGGAATACCACGAATTGAATTTAATCTTGTAATTGAATTCAATTTGTTTGTTTGGAACAAAAAGAAACGCATGAATTCAATTTATGTGTGGATTTAAACCCCACTTCCTTCACAAATTCAATTCACGCCAGAAATCACGAAAATTCAACTCCAACGCAACCGACTTCTCTTCTCCCACGTTGAAACTCAATAATACCCACACGCAACCCTAATCTTCAGTAGCCAAAGTACCCAAAAAATCAAGCAGTAGTTATGGGATCTCTTTGGACGATACATGAAACGGGTAAATATGGTAAACAGATCGTGATACAACACCTAAAATTACAAAGAAGAGTTCGTGGGTATAATCGAAATAAAAAGAGAACCTTAGATATGTCAGGGAAAGAATGAAATCAATAAGAAAGCATACATTAATTTAGTTCCCAAGGAGTGATGATAAGTTCTGAGCTTTTCCCAGAAAAAGTCTGAACTTTGAACAAGTTGCTCATACCTAGCAGTTGGTGGATGGTAAGAGGTGAAGGATGAGCGATTTGATGTGGTCTGAGACTATTGAGCAACTGGTAGCGTTGGGTCATAGGTCGGCATAATTTCTTTCTCCTTGAAGAATACAGTGTTTTAGAATATATATTACATACTGATATTATATTGTCATAAAATAGGTATATACAATAAAATATTGTCATAAACTAGGTATATACAATAAAAATTATAAAAAATAAAAAATATAATATGATAATAAAAATTTATTGAAATTAATAAAATACACCAATATATTTTAATGTATAACCAATTAATAATAATTATAATAATTATAACTAAAATTAAATATAATATAAAAAATTAAGATAATAGTAGCAATTAACTAAACTATAGTTAATAACATTATTTTTTAGTCAGGGGTAAATATTGTCATATAAAATAATTGAATTCAATTATGATCTTATTGGATTTGTTCCAAACAGTGTCATTGAATTCAATTCTAATATTATTGGATTTGTTCCAAACAGTGTAAATTGAATTCAATTCAATCTCATTAATGTAATTGAATTCAATTCAAAAGTTTCCAAACAGCCTGTTAGTATCAATCTTGATATGGTTCAAATTCTAGGCCTTACGCAATAGCCTGTGCAACAAGCAAGATTGGAACCGAATAATAGATTTTGGTAGCAACAAAAACTTCCGGAAAAAAAATAAGACTTTACCATATTTAGGCTTGGATTCAGTTGTATTATCCTTGGAAAAATAGAGAAAGAAATTAAAGATAGTTCAAGATACACCTAAAACTCAGCTACTGACGGTTTCTTTCTCATCAACATTAAATTAACTTTCACTTAAAGACAGTCAGCTTAAAGCAATCAATAGTTTACTACTCTTACTCCGATCTTTTATGAAGGTGCTAATTAGTTCCAAGAGGATAGAAGTTAAGCCATCCTAAGAATTGTATCTAGTTTTGGCTTTTTAGGCCTATTAATCAATTCTTTTTAATTTAAAAATATAAAGTAAATATTAGATTCTTTAATTTTTAACCCTGTAATTTTATTTGCTGGAAGCTTCTAAACCTATCAAAAAATTTTACTTTTTTTAGAATACCATTGTTCTAAGTTAATAAAGGTTCTTTTGTATTAAAATGTTTAAATATATTTTTATAGAATTATTTAATACAAGTTATTATGTGGTTAACTATTAAACATATAATAGAGCTTATATGAGTGCTTTGAATTGACTTTGATAACAATATGCTAAAATAACTTAATAGAAACTTAGTAAAAAAAAAACTTTTCGCTATTTATAATACCTCAAGACATTTTTAAAAAAAATTTCAATAAAGATTTTTAAAAATAAATAAATAATATGATAAGTTTTTTTTTTTAATCCTACACAAATCGACAACTCGAGTAAGTCTACCAGTGTGATTAGATGCAATGAAGTTTCTAAATAAAACGACAACATATTTTTACTAAACCTGTTAATGACAGCACGAATTCCATCATAAGATAAATATGATATTAAAGTATGTGCATCATCACGGTCATTGAAAGGTGCCCCATCACTAAGCAGCCATCTGCTAACATGTAATATCTTTTGTTTCCTTTCTAAAATCTACAAATAGCAACGATAGAGCTGCCGATTCAAGTCGTTAGGCCTACTTGTCCGCTAAAACCTTGTGAATAATGAATGGATTTTTAATGTTAACTAATAAGAAAAAGATAAGTAAGATCAATTTTGAAAGGTGACATTAAGGAAAAGGATTAAATTTAATGAATGATTACCAAAATCTTACTCATGCTACTTCTGTATACGAATCAGAACAAAAGCACGAAAAGGAGCGTTTGGAAGAAGAAGAAATAGAGAAATAAACAGAAAAGAAGTTGGATGGGGCACATCATTAGAAATTAGAGAGAGCAAAAGGATGGGAACGTGGGAATTGGGACAGAGTACGTGTATTAAAATAAAAGTCCAGCAACTTCGGTAATAATGTAAGGTCACTTCTGAGACGTGACGTCAGAAATTCCATAGACGCCTTAGAAGGAAAAGGGGACAAAGTTTACTTAATTAGCTAAAGGAAAGCAACAATATACACCTGCAGAGACAACCATTTATTAGCTACATGTACATTACCGGGTCAATCTTAATCATAACGCCTGCTGCAAGGCATAAGATGTCAAGTGATGCCATGCACTTAGCTAATTCTTTGTTTTGTTCTTCTTTTCTTCTTTTTTATCTCAGAATGAATAAGCTTGTATTCATTATGATATACCTCTTGCTTTCTTACTCGAGCCATTATGAAATGGTAACTATGATAATCTTTGACATGAAATGAAGGAGAGTAGTGGGCATTCCAAGATTTAAAAAAAAAAAAAAGAAAACAGAGAGAGAGAGAGAGAGGGGTTCTGTCACCTGGTGCGGAATGGGGAAAACAGTAGCTAGTCAAATGTTCTGCTTGCAGGCTTTCTGGTAACCAACACTGCTACGTGCACATGATTTTTGTGGGGTTTCTATGCCAAAACAAGTACTTTCTCTTTCAACTCTCTTTCTTTCTTCCTTTCCCTTTTCCCTTACCACCATTATCAGGAACCTGGAAATATAAAAGCCTCAGATTGTTTTTCGGCTTCTACTACTCATTATTTTCCTTTTTTTCATTTCAGTTGTTTAGACAACGGATAACTCTTTTAAGTTTAACCATCCGACTAAAACGTTTCATATAAATGTGAGCCGAACACAAGCATACTCAATACAAGTACTATAGGTCAATTGAATAAATATACTTTGAATAAGTTGGATCAAGTAAAAATTATGAAAATTATTTATCGACAAGATATATTTTCAGCATACATTAATAATTTAGTATTGACTAACGGAAAATAATTGACTGCAAAATACTAATCAAGTGATAAAACTTGGTAGGGTTTTAGAATGCAGGCTTATGCATTTGGTCATCATTCTTCTGTTATCGAAATCCCAATAATTCAAAGTTTAAAGAATATAACAGAAATGCAGAGTACTGTATGGGTTAAAAATGAAGCACTATTAGTTCACCTAGAATACGTGATTTCAAAATACTTACCCTAATATCTGGAGAAACCCTTCATTAAATTGCTGTTAGAAAGGGGGCATCTTTCTTCTTGTACTCTCTCAGTTGGTGGTACAGGCAGCATATATGGAAACTTAGGTGTGTTTAAACGACGTGTCCAAAACAAGGAACGGATATGGGTTACATTGATATTTAATGAAATTAAGCACTGTATGAATTAGGCATGAGCTGAGGAGTTGATTGGAAATAACGAGGACTTTATATAATTTGGAGGTACCAATAAAGCCACATCTGATTCTACGGGGAGGAATGTGAACTTGTGGCTATTGGGCCAAGCCAACTTCTCAGTATGACTTATTTGGACAAAAAAAAAAAAAAAACTTGAAAATAGGACTATCTTACTTCACTGAACATCACAGTCACACCACAAATACAACAGCTACTCTCTGCCTACTAGTACTACCACCGCCATTATCAACAACATTACCGTCAACCCCGGCATTAAGTTTCGGTGTGGGGATTAAGTCGTCGACATCAAAATCTTTGACCCAATTGTAACTTTTATCGAAATTTACTTTTTGGCCTTCTGAGCAAGTCTTTTTTCTCCGAAATTAAAATTGTTCAATTTCCACTGAGTCTCTGTGTGAGTGCCTTACTAGCTAGTGTTCAGCAAAAGATCTGACTTTTGATTCCGAATCTAGTCTTCCGTGCTACTGTACTGCTAGCTTTTTGATTACCCGATAGTTACCTTTTAAATTATTACCAGTCAGATAGAATTAGCGTACCGAAACATCCCAAGAAGCAAGCACTAATGAACATCAGTTAGGAATCTTCTTTGTTCATGATTACTGTTTGTCGAGCACAGCATGCACCGGCCATTTCCTAAAAAAAATAATATTGGATGTATCTGGCGGATGTTTTTATGCATGATGACAGATGATGTGAAGCGAGGGCCCCTTTTTACTTTGTCAAGAAATGTGAGGTATCCCTTTCACGTTTCAACCAAACTAAACCCAACAGTTATTCTACATGGATTTTATTTTTACTGACCCAGATGATCAATAGGATAAATATGCTAATATACATTTACATACATTACCACTCACCCTCTCCACTCCACTCCCAGTGGGAGGATGGATGTATGTATGTAAGACGAAGCTCATGTTTCTTGCGATTTCAAACATACTCTAAGAAGTGATAAAACGAGCAAAAAGTATAAGTGACATTAAGTTTGTAAGTTATAATAATTATTAATTAGTTTTGTAAAATTAATCAAACATGTCTAATATTCAACCCCAGCTTGTTTAAGCAATACTAGTTGTACTGGAATTTAAATAATTATACATAGTCATGGGTGTTGATCTGCATTTATCAACTCAGGAGACAATTGACATTGATTTATTAACTCAACTTCAATCTCTGTGCTCTCAAATGTACGGAAGATTGAAATTTTTTGACATAAAACTCTATGCATAAACCTTGTTTATGGTATTGAGCATTTTTATCTCATTAAACATTAAAATATTTGGATAAACATAATTTTAATCTAAATATCTGTAGGTCTAGACTTTTACGTATAATTACAGCATTTTAGTAAGAAAAATGTGAAATATGACTCCCTTCCTTTTGTTGAGGTTGATTATAACTTATTTGCACATGTTACCGGCTGGAGGATTGGTTATACAACTCCTGGGTCCTCAGGCTTTTACAAAATCCATAAGGTGTACCTATTTGCTTTGGCTCAATGTCACCAGTTGATTTGAATGTTAATCGATGGGTTTTGACGGAACAATAAGGGAACAAGGCTTGTTAGGCAATGAGGGGTGTCATTATGTTACTCTCCTCCTAAAGAGAATAAGAGCGACACTCTACGTATCCATAACTCATAGTTGCATTGGGATAACTTCTCTTGAATTCTATCAAATATGGTTTTCAAACAAAATTTATATATGTGCCAAGAATTATGGAGAAGTATCAATTTCTATTTGCAAAATATTTTTCAAAAAACCTTAATTGCATTTATAAGATGAATCAAATCATAATACATGGAATTTGTGGAACAACTAATCACGACCAATACATTAAATTTAAATTCGGGTAACTCTATGCATTATTTGGCAACACAATCTGCGATAAAATCATCAAAAATTGGAATGTTCTAAATAAATGTGGACCTTTTCCACTGACATGTGATGCGAATAATAATGCATATACTTGCTTATGAAGCTAACTACGAATGATTTATGATAGTTTATTTCATATTAGTTTTCCGTGATAAGGTACGTATCAATTTTACGTGTATTTCTTATATTTTGTTGCCCTACTACATACTACGTACTTAGTATGCATAAGATAGTTTCTTAACTCCAATAAAAAGAAAAGAAAATGATCACGACATAACTTTTCATTTGCCCTTACGAGTGATCATTGCTCATTAGCTGAAACAAAACAAAGATTGTGCTTGTATATACGGCACTGGTTGTACCTACGGACAAATCATAGATAGCTAGTGATGTAAAATAGGTTCCTGGCGAAGCTAACATGTTTCTGATGTTTTCGTTTTGGTACGAACGAAACAATGTCTTTTATGGTCTACTATCGCATTCAAATATGGTTTTATTATAAAGTGAATATAGGTCATTTTGGTGAATACTTACCAATTGGAAAACAATGCTTCGTTTTTTCGTTTTTTGTTTTTACTGTGGATTCATAATGTATTTTCTTGTTCTTCTCTATAGCATTTTTTACAGAGTTTGCTCTTTCTCACACAATGACACAAAGGACAACTGATGTCTGATGTTGCCATACCCACCTCAGGTATAGAGCCAGGTTAGGGTTAGACGTTAACTATGCAACAAATAACCAATGACCCTAGGGTTATAGTATTCATTACCTAATACCTACCAATTTAAAAGATAAAAAAGAAATAAAAAACCTTAGGGTTTCAACGTGTTTACAGTGTCAGCCACTCTCAAAGAATACCCGTGTACTGCACTCACCAATAACAAGCCACTTAAGTGGAAATGGCATCTTTCATGCCACAAAAAGACCTGACTACGACACACCAAAATAGCGTGAAAACAACGCGTTGGGTGGGGGGTAAAAGTGAAAATGGTAACTTTACTCATTTAGCCATGAAATTTGGAAACTAGGGTTTTATTATGTATTATGAAAAGGAAAAGCACATAATGGATAGTGATAAGAAGCGCACCTCCCTGCCACGTGGGACCCCTACCGTTGGCTCCCTTTCTCTTTCCCGCACTTTCTCTCTCTCACGTATAAACATAAATATGCACATATAAAATGGTGGATGGTCGTAAATGCCTGAGGGTTATGACATGGCATGGGGGGCATATCAAATGTGTAATATATTAGTACAAACAAAGGACCTTCTTTCAAGGACATAAGATAAAAACTCTCCCTCTCTCTCCCTCTCCCTCTCCCTCCTCAAGAATCGAAAACCTCTCTAGGGTTTCTTCAGACTTCGCACTCGAATTCCACCCAACCAGCTCTAAATCTCTGCTGATTGCTTGCTGCTTCTCTTTGCCTTCCAAACGCTGTTGCTGATGATACCACTTTTTGGGTTGGCCGTGAAGAATTAGATCTTGCACGCGTAAGATCGCTCCTTTTGATGTGCAAGTGACTTAAGGTGTTGTTTCTTCTCTTAATTATTGATTTGGGTGGTATTTGCGTCTGTGGTTGGTTTGGTGCCGGATTGTTTGTGTTTAGCTCAGTTTCCAGGTCGTTTATCCAAGGTTTTTAGGTCATTTCACTGTTTTTGGTACGTCAACTTTGCTCATTTCTTTGTATTCTCCGATCTGGATTTTACTTAAGGTAAGAATCTTCATATTTATGTCAGATTTCGTTTGGTATATTGAATTTTCGGCTGTAGTGATTAGCTACGTTGACTATTCAGTGATTGACGTCAATTCATGGCTTTGGGGCAAGGAAACCCTAAAAGTTTCATTGATGGAGAAACTTTCACGATTATCTGGAGTTTTTGGAGGTCATTTTGAAGTGGGTTTTTGTGCTTGCTGCTGTTATTATCGAGAGATTAACAGCTTCCCTTCTTATGTGTAGCGCTGTCAGTTTTAAGTAACCCTAGTCAATACTTTGTCTTACTGGCTTTATTTCCTCAATTAGCTCGCCATTCCGATGAACGAATTTCTCGATATCTTTAATCGTATTTCATGAGAATCATGAATTGTTGCCTGCAGGCTTATGTTTGTTACTGTGGAAGCCTAGGGTTTCTAAGTATTCCCTTTCCTCATTTTGCATTTATCTTCTGCTTATTGTTATTTTATGTGTTAAATCTGCATATATGGCGGTTCTTTAATATTCATGCCACTTTAAGAGATTATTGTTGAGAAATAATAGTTTTTCAAGCTCGTTATACTTCTAATTGGAAACAAACCCTAGCATGGTTGTTTGATTTAAATGGTTTGCTTGGTGAATGTTTCACAATCATGTTATTTATCAATATTAATGACATAATGCGTTTATAACTTATGATTCAGTTTTATGCACATTGGCAATTCGTCATTTTAACATTGTGGTATTGGTTGCTTGAATTCTTTGTCTTACCTTTAATGCATGTACTTTCTTGTGAATGATGTTCCAAAATTCCTTTAACATTTGCTGTCTATTTGGCTGGCCTAGCACTACACCTTACTTGAACAAAGCACAATGCAAGCCCTTTTTTATTATTCAAAACTCTATTGGGTGGCTTAATATACCATCATGATTTCATTTAAGATAAGCTTGTATGCACCTAATTAACATGGTTTTAGCATTGTTGGCATTAGTGATAGCATGGATAAGAGCATGGTGGTTGGGGAGAAATGGCGTAGTAGCAAGAGCATTACTGCCTCCAAATCCATTGAATCACCCCTTTTGATTGACTCTATATCTATAAATCTCATCAAATCAAATGAGAGGAATGATGCAACAAATTGTCAGCATTTTTCTTTACGGTAAGCCTTGATCTGATTTAATTTTACATTTTAGCAGCAACGATGTATACGACTGTGTGAGAGAGGCGGTTAGGAGGTAGTGGAGAGTGTAATAGAGAAAGGGAGAGGGAGAGGGAGAGGGAGAGGGAGAGGGGGAGAGAGACAGAGAGAGAACGTAAGAAATTTAAATTTTGTGTTTATTTAAGTTATGTATTTAACTGAGCCTTGACCATCTTGTTCATAGTTATGACTTGTGCTCACAAGTGGTCTGATTTTCTAGCTTCATACTTCTTTGTGTGATCTGTCTAATCTTACATCTGACATGGAGAAGTGCTATTCTTTCATTATGTATCTAAGTTCTAATCAGTAAGTGTTGATGATAAAGACGACCCACCCTCTCTATCCTTCGTCCTCAGCAATGATAGGTACCTCTTACTAATTTAAATCCAACGTATGCACAAATTTCTAATATTGAATAACTTAGACAAATTTCTAATATTGAATAACTGAGTCACAACAAATGACTATCTATAATACTGAAACTGAACATTGGGAATATTGCTACAAAAAGTAACTCCATCAAGGACCTTTTCTTTTTCTAGATGGTGATTAAGTTCAACCTCTTGAAAGTTAGCCTTCTAAAGTTTTTTTTTTTTTCATTTTGCATGCAGTGGATATGTAACTCAAATTCGCAACAGAGACTGGAAGCTTTGTTGGCCATTTGCTTCTGATGAAGACAATAACAAGTTTGAGGAGCAAAAGAGATTACTTCCTCCCTTATATGTCCCAAAGTTCAGATTTTGGCGTTGCCATGACTGTCTGGGGGAGATTGATGCTGAAGGAACTGCAAATGACTGTGAGGTGCTCAAATCTTGTCACAACAGCTTCAATGTAGATAATATATGTTCGAATGTGCCGGTTGCTGCTGATGTTGCAATGTGCTTATCTCATCATATTTCTAAGATAGACAGTATTGGTGATGAAGGGAAAAAAGTTGATGGTAGTAGTTCTGATAATTTATCCAACATAATCAAGAATCAACCTTCAGCATGCATTATGGAGAAAAAAAAGGAACTTGAACTTCCAAATAGTCCCATATTGGGTACGTATTCAATCCGAGCAAAGGTGCAGTATTATACTCCACATATTAAAGTATTTGGTTAACTAAACATTCGTTTTTCCAGGGGACAATGTGCAACTAGAAATAAATTTGAATCAGGAAATTCATAGACATGATTATGGTGCAAAAGCTGCTTCCAGCATGATGGAGAAAAATTGTCACGCAGATGGCTTAGGTAACTTTTAATTCATATC
The DNA here is from genome assembly GCA_025504915.1 of Erythroxylum reticulatum. NCBI lineage: Eukaryota > Viridiplantae > Streptophyta > Magnoliopsida > Malpighiales > Erythroxylaceae > Erythroxylum > Erythroxylum reticulatum. The sequence goes on along the minus strand of JANSVA010000008.1, from coordinate 21,983,875 downwards.
ATGCAATCAGAGTCGGTAACCCTTTTAACTGCATTGGCCTGAAGTTATACTTGTATTAATAAACTATGGTGCTTCTTCCCTACTTAATTGTAGATGTTCTGATTTCTTACAACAGTTGCTTTCATGAGGAAATATGATGGATCGATCAGTCTGTCTAAACCGTTCTATCATCATCATGATGTTGCTGATTCTGAGTCTGATGGGGGCCTTGGTTATGTGGCTATAAGTTCTGCTAAAAATTTTGAGAAACCTAGGGATGATGGAAACAGTAAGGAGCCACTCAGTAACATGGATTGTGCAGGTCGAAGTTCCTCTTTGCAATCAGAAGAGCATGATGATGCTTCATCTGAAAGTGCTGAGATCCTGGTTGGCAACAATCTGAAAGATCTCCATCATGAGGATTCAAGCAGTTTGCCTCGTAGAAAAGCAAGAAAGGTCCGCTTGTTAACTGAATTATTAACTGAAAATGAGGATGGAGACAATGATATCATTAGATCTACTAAAGATTATCTGTCTAATGACGCACTTAATGCCATCTCTGATGCATCTACAAAAGTTAACGTTTTTACTGTCACCCAAGGTCAGCTGACCGTCCAAGGACAAGCCAAAAGTGTTTTGGATCAGACCAGAAAAAGGAAAATTTATCAGGATGAAGACTGGAAACCTGCAGTGACAAGGGAGACAAGCTCTCCCAACAGAGTTGCAAAGGAAGTTAGGACTTTAAAAGGAGATTCAGAAGTAGTTGGGTCTGAATTACAGGCAGGTGTTTGTGCCATAACTGGAGTGCAAAATGATTTGAAACGTCATATGACCAAGCAAAGACTTGACAAGGGTCCTAGTTTAGGTAAAAGGAAAACTCAAAAGTTGAAATTCAGTGAAAAAAAAATATGCTTACCAGTACCAGATGATCATGTGCCAAATGAAACTGCAGAGGAACTAGGGGATGATTCTAACTGTACTGCTGTTGATGTTGCTTCGTCAAAACTGTCAAATGATGCATTGCCAGCCAGAGAAATGAATCTTTTCCCTTTTCCTGCACAAAGAATGGAGAGAAAACCTAGTTTTTCAACTAAGAAGAAAGGAAAGATGCCAAAAATTGATGATCAGAATACTTCTGCTGGGACTGGTGGGATGTTCAGAGAAGGTATTGTGAGAAAAAAAGATACAGGAATCATACACTCTGCGGCCTTTGGTGTTCCATTTTGTTCTGCTGAAGACATATCTCAGGAAAGAGGACTGGAACTTTCTCTTAACAGCTACATTCCTACAGAAGGACATGGCAGAAAGTATATTACACATGTGGATAACAGAAATAATCCCTTTTTCGTTTGGCATGAGGGCATTTCTGAGGACCAGCTTATGAGGAAGGCTGCAGAAACCAAATATTGTCAAAATTTTGGCTTGACTTCTCTGTCTGCACCAAATGCACCTATCAGGAAAGGACTAGATGTTTCCTTGAGTAGTAACAACCCTAACTTCATAATACCCTTCCTGGATCAGAAGCAGAACCTCTCCTCTCAGATTGAGATTGGGGCTTGTTCTCTTATGCAACAAAAGGTATAACTATATAGCTCTACATTTCTTCTTAACAGTGGCTAAGTTAAATTGTGGTATATGATACATAATTCATGTGTGGATGCATCATGGTAGTTGAATGAGGTAGATGGATTTTATATGACATTTTGATTGCATGTTGTCACATCTCTATCTCTCTCCTGTTTTAAATCATCATCTGCTTATTTTTCCACTGCATTCTCATTGTCAGTTCTTACACTGGCTTGGCTGGTTTAAGTTGGATTACTTTTTGATTAACACAACAGAGTGAATTATGCGTTTGTCCTAGTTGCTGATTGCTCATGTTGGAAAACTTTCATTAGTAGGTTTCAATATAATTCTTTAGTAGGCACTTCAGCATGCCTTGTTTGTATCTAATTGATCAAAATTAAATTTCCAGGATTATTTTACTCGAAACAACAGCAAAAAGACAACAGAAAATCAGGACCATTTAAATATCCAAAGGGTTGATAAGGTACCTGAACAGGGAGCTCTAGATGACATTCCAATGGATATTGTTGAGCTCATGGCAAAGAATCAGTATGAGAGGTGTCTTCCAGATCCCGAGTACCAGAACAGCCAGTTAGCAACAACTGATTACCCCATCTGTGGTCAGACAATTGATTTCAGTAAAGCATATGGGAAAGGAGGGACGAGTCTCTTTCCTCAAGAAGTTGCTCTTAAAGGAAATCCCAGGGCTAAGAATGGAAAAAACCGAACGATGAAGAGGGAGGAACGTCCGGGATTGGCGAAACTAAAGTCAATTGATTATTTTTCTCAAGCTGATAGAAACCTACTGAATATGAACCAACTGGAACAAGCTCGGTTGCTTGCAGGTCAGGTGGTAGATCATGAAGAGAATCCATCAAATGTGGACCAAAATTGTGTTTCAAGTTCCCAAAGGCAATCTCATGGCCCAAATTTTGCATCGATTGGGAATGTCAATACAAAGAGGTTTTCTCATACCATTTTGCATGGCTCGAGACCATGTGTTTCCTGCCAATGGAATCCAGATCAGAATGAAGAAGCAAATCCTCTTTGGCAATCCATGTTGCCAAATCACATACCCTTTGTGTATAGAATCCCTCCTAAGTCTGGAGGTCCATCAGCAAATTTGACTATGCTCCCTTGTACCACTGCGCCTGGCTGCATGTATCAGCAAAAAACAAATTGGCCTCCTGAACCAAAGTTTCTTCAAAGTTCTACCAACATTGGAAAGCAAATGCAAAATATTGATTCTGAAACTCTCAGAAGAACTCATTCAGATTACCTATTTCCTCGCAAGCATGGTAAGATTGAGATCAATGAAAAGCTGGTAGGTTCACTGGACCCGTATTCTAATGAAACCATACCTGCTATGCATTTGCTCAGCCTTGTGGATGCAGGAGCACGATCCAGTGCTCAGATTGATAAGGATGTATCCTCAGAATTGTTGAAGAGACCTACCATAAAATCTGACCATGGCCCTAAACAGTTTCCTGGGCAGGAACCTGATGTTTATAAAACTCCTAATTCCATAAAATATATTCCATATAATTACCATGGTAGAAACCAATTTGCAGATTGTGCCCATGGTCAGGTTCCTGCAATGTCAATTACGGTTGGTGCATCTTCTGCTTCACCTCAACACGATAAGAGCTTGAAGACGGATAATGAATATATTTCTCATCTTTCTCAAGGAAAACATAAGAGAAAAACTGACTTTCTTTCTCAGAGTAAAGGCAGATCAAGAAAATCTGCACCAAGTGGTAGTGTTGGCACCAACTGTGGATCTGTTCCAGCTCATAGCCTTCAAACAGTTTTTTTTGGTACATCGGAGTCTGGTGCATTTCCTACACAGATGCAAGCATCTGGCAATTCAACAAAGAACAAGATACACCCATTGAATAATAGTGGTATTGCTCGGGCCAATAAAAGCAGTACTGTGACTCAAACCTGCAGTCTGAACAGGAATCCTGCTGATTTCAGCATACCAGATGAGGACAATGAATTCATGATTAAGGGAGAAGACTTGAAATCTGTGGAGGGAATACCTTTGACAAATGGGTTTCATTTGAATAGTTTGAATGGGTTCAAGAGACAGAAGAAGCTTCATGCTGTTAAAGCAGGCATGTAACTTCATGGTGTTCTAGTCTCAATACTGATTCAGGTATCTTTTATAACCTCTGTGGCCATATGGTGTACTTATTTAAGCTGAGTAACAACTTCTTTCTAAATTTTTTAGTTGCTTCTGATATAGTTATCTGTATATTTAGAATTCCTCACTGATTGATCTCTTTGATTATGCACAGGTGTTGTAAAACTTCTTGTGAGCTTCTGGAAATCTTAATAAATTAAAACTTTACAATCAAAAAGAAAATGCCGTCAGAAATGGCCAGGCTTCAAATGTGGAAATGTGTTTCCATGTAGATGGTTAATGAATATTTCTGTCCAAAACCAAATCACGGAAGCTATGCCAGGTTGCTGGTCGAAGATCTTGTGTATGTTTATAGTTCCTTGAACCCTCAAAGATTTTCTGTGTATGTGCGTGTGTAATTGGTGTTAATTCGATTAAGTTGACTTAACAAATAGTCATAAAGCCAAGAATGATTTTCGGCTTTTGCGAGGGCTTCTTCAGAGCCCAGTGGTGTATCTTATGCTCCACCTACGATAAAGAAGTGAGCACTAACGCATTCTCAAATGCCTGTCTCTGGAGTCTGCAAAAGGAATCACAGTGGAATGATGATACCTTAATGTTGTAAATTCAACGATATCAAATCAGAAAAGGAGCTACTCGTTGCTTTAATTTGGGTTCCTCCGGAAACAACACGTGACATGCAGATTGTGAAGAGAAACGTGTGTTATATTTCACTTTACCGAACCTAAATAGCATTTCCTGAAAAACTGTCATCTTTTGTTGTTTTTCTTTACGCAATAAATCAGTGGCTTGATAACTCGCTGAAATTATAATTGCTTGGTTTCTTTAATTTGCATTATGATAGTTTACTAAAAACATTTGAGAAGTACTTAACATCAACGTTTTATTCAACAGGGGAGGTAGCAGCCAGACTAAGTGAAGCATCCTATTCACATAATGTTGGTGGATGTGAAATTGAGACAAATAAATTACTGCAAAGCGCCAAGTCATAGAGCTATCATTTGTCTCATTATAATCACTTCCGTCTGTCTCTTCTATTTTATTAAATTTCCATGTACTGTTTTCTAGTATATTACAAGGGCCAATTCAGACTTGGAACCTTTGCAGCATGATTAGCATAAAAGATTAATGTTAAAGAGTCGTCTATCTCATACGCCACCTCTTTATACTCGAGACTAAAAACCATAAATCATTCAAAAGAAGTAACAAGAATATCTATTTTCCATTTGTTTGTTAAAGAGTAAAAAATTTGCAATCTATAGTGTGAAATTTTAATATTGAAAAACAACGTCCCAAATATAAGCTTACCATCAAGCATAAAAAAATTTGTAGCTTTTAACAACGATATTCATTATCCGGATTTTACTGCCATTTCGGCGCATGTTTGTTAAGTTTAATTCTCAACAATCATTAGCTACTCGGATGTGATTGAGACAACAATCATACAATACGCACTCATGATAACCCAATTCTAACAGTGACAACATATCGAACAGAAGGCTTAAAAACTAGCAACAAAAAGAAAAAGAATGTGGTCAGATTATCGATTTGTCAAGATTTGAATCAATGCTATAACTCTTTCCGTGGTAGCCTTTCCGTCTGTTATTTGCATATCCTGATACTAATTCCAACCCAAAAATGTAGCATTATAATATAAAAAATTATGCCAAATATTTTAGACATGAATATAGGATAGACTACGACAAGAGTTGTCTAGTTATTCGTTCATTGCAAGTTGGTCTTAATTCCATTGTAATAATCACACACTAACACATTCTTCTAGATGACAGTGAGTTATGCATGTTGACTTGTAAGAAACGTATCTAAAGCAATTTGCAAGATTGCCAGATACGATAAATAAGTTATACAAGTTAAGCAACGTCTAAAATCTTAACAAAACTTCCTATGTTTGCTTTAATATGATAGTTAAGGCTTTGATTTAATTAATATGACTCCAATTTACTAGCTTTTTTACTCTTATATTAAAATCATACAATTGTTGTTAAATACGAGTTTAGCATTTAGGAAGTCAAACAATCTGTTAAGGACAATGCAAGACGAAAAATATTGGATTTTGTCTGGCGCTAAGGTCACTCTTAGGACTCACAGCATCGTTGACACCACTACAAGACAAATTAAGTTTAGCGACGAAAATTATTGACGAAAAACTTACACACTCTATCGGTAAGCTAATTTAGCGATGGAATTTACCGACGGACTAAGGCGTCGGAGAGATGGCTGTAGGTAATAATTTGCGATAAATCACAGAATGTCTATCACAAATTTACCAATGGATATTTTGTGTTACCATCGGTGAATATACCGATGGTTATTAGTTATCCGTCGGTAACTTACGGAAGTGGTTATTCCGTCGTTAAGTTAATGACAATATTATCGACAGTTATTCGTTATCCGTTGGTAAATTGAATATAGTTTAATGGCAAACTTTGTTTTTCCGTCGGTAAATTTACTAAAATTGTTTTTTTAATTTTCCCTGCATTTAATTTTAGTTGATGATCTTC
>JANSVA010000008.1:21936074-21952201 GCA_025504915.1 Erythroxylum reticulatum | reverse complement strand
TATATAATGCTCACACAAATAAAACCAAACTCTTTTGTTTTATTAATAATAAATATTTTCATTACAAAAACTATAACCGAAGAAGATAAAGTTACATATAAATATACTTGCTTTCTAGGGCATTTTTGGAATTTCATTTAAGCATAAAAGGCTATAAGGCTTAATGGAAGGGAAAAGTGGACTTTGCACATTCATTTAGGGTATAAGTGGAAGACGAGTGTTGTTATGTATTTTGAGAAGGAAGAAACAAAAATAAGAAAGAGAGAGAGAGGAAGCAAACGTTGAAAGAAGAAGAAGGAAGAGGATTTGCTAAGGTAATCATCTCTCCTTCTTACTTTCTTAGAAAAGGGTTTAGAGAAATGGATTTATGTGGGGATTGTGTTGGAAGAAAGAAAGAACTAAAGAACCATTTTTTATTTTTAGGGATTTCTAAGCTAGTGTTTTATGGTGATTAAAGAAGATTTAGATTAAAAAAAAAGTAAGCATAAGCAGCCTTCTTTTTTAGATCTGATGAATGAAGCATGTTTTGGTGATGGTTAGAAGTAAAATGAGAGTGAAAATGATGTAAGTGAATAGTGAGAATTTGGAAAATTTTAACAGAAGAGTTGAGTTTCTGTGAAAGTTCACCACGACGAATTCTCCATGGTTCACTACAGCCAACTCTGTAGTTCTCCATGGCCAACATTGAAAAAAATCAAAGTTCGCCGCTGCGAAGTTTGTTCAGAAATAGCTTGAATATGTTTTAATATTTTAGGCATAACTTTTTCTATTATTGTCCAAATGGAATTATTTTTTATTTAAAGTAAACTAGAGACATAAGGATACAATTTTTTTAAAGAAATCAAGTCTCAATTCAGTCCCTAAGAATTTCAAATCTTGGATGAAAGTTGAGCATAGAATACTGTTTCAACATAAGAATAGTCTAAAATTGATTGGGGTATAACTGTTAGAGTACTAAACCCAATTGAATGATTTGTCATTAGAAACTTAAGATAATGAGGAACATGTTTCTAGAAGGAAGTGTTATTGAATTTCTTCATTTACCTGATCAAAATGATAGTGGAAAATTGACCCAAAAGTTTGAATTTTTGAAAGGGATTTGGGTTTTAAAAGCTTAGGAAATGCATGGGTTTTAGTGAATATGTTTCTTTGGGTTCTAAACTGGAATTCCTATTGTATGGAGTTTTTGATTAATGTTAAAGGAAATCAAGGAAGGCAAGAGGAGCAAGATGAAAGACATCCTTAAGCCAATTTCTTAATCAAGGAATTCAAGGTGGGTACATGTTTATAATAGAGTAAATAAGCCAATAAATGTTTTCTTTGAATCAAGAAAGTTTAATGAATTCAATTCAATCATAGATGTTGCATTTATTGCTTCTTGAATGGATTGTGAAATTGATATATGTTTGATATATGAATTGTATTGATGATTTATGAAAAGACTTTGAAAATGATTCTTTTTTAAAAGATACATGTTTATAAAATCAGGTTTTTGGAAATGATTTTCGAAATATCTCATGTTCATGGAAAAAAAGTTTCGAAAAAATGTGCCATTTTGGGCAACAAGTTTACAAGATATGAAATATATGTTATGTGGGTTTGTGGTGGTCTCCTAAGTTAAGTTGAGTGCACTTTGACTAAAGGCTTCTCCCGCCTACCTGCTAGTGGCATGAAGCTCTTTCACAGACTCTTATAAGTTCACGGCTACGCAAGACCATTAAGTGAGATTGCGATGGTACGTTCTATTCACAACTACACAGGACCATTATGTAGAAATGTGTAATACGTTCTATTTTTGGATCTAACCAAACCATTATGATGTGCTTATGATATGTCAACAAGTAAATGCATACATGATTTGTGTTATTGTGAATTGGTTGAGAATAATGCATCTTATGATTCAATAAGAACTTTACCATGACAAACAAATATTTCAACAGTTGTTGCTTATTTCTCCATCATAAACTTATTACCCACGAGCTTTTCACCCCCTGTTCCTCCCCATCCTCAGGTGATGAGTAAGAGATCGAGTGATCAAGAGCATAAAGGTATTTGGCAACTACAAGATAGTTAGCTTTTGTACTAAGTTAGTTTGATTTTTGAGTAGATTTAGTAACATATCAAACATGAGCATCCACATGTATTTTCTATTAAGGAAATGATTTCATATTGATATGTGATTAAAGTTTTGTAAAACTCTTTACTTTTTAGGTTAATGAAATATGAATTTGCGTATGGATGAGGTTGAGCTGAAATTAGGTATACCTGAGGAAGTTAAAGTTTTGAGATTGATCATTTTGATTACGAATTGCTGTAACATATAAGTAAGATGTGATATGGTAAAGAAAAATAGGAATTTGTGAAGGATGAGAATTAATGATAAGTAAGGAATCAAATGAGTAGAGACTAGAGAGTTTTATGAAATAACATTGGTAGTTAAATTTTTATGAAATGATATTGCACTAGAGGAAGTGAATTTGGGACAACTTAGAGTGAAAGTAGGTTTGGATAGAAATAAAGACCTTTGGAAAGGCTCTTGAGTGTGTTTAGACAACCTCGAGACTTCGTCGCGGTGAACTTGTCCCAAAGGATTATTAGAAATTACTTCCGTATTTTCTCCGCGGTGAAGTAATTTCTCCCAATGGCTCATCGCGGCGAAGTCCGCCACTACAGATGTTGTGATTTTCATTGGAATAACCCTACAAGGTAACTAAGGTCACACTTTATGAGTTCCAAATCCAATATATTATGGTATCAGAGCGCTAGGCTTAGTATCTTACATGAGCATTTCATGATATGAGAAAATGAAAGTTTTTTTATATTTAGAAATAAGAGATATTACGTAGTCCAATATGTTAGGCATAGATTCAGCATTTGTTGGTATGTCAGTGAAATTGTTGTCAGAATGTTGTTATGGATATGTACTTGAATTGAAAAGGATGTGAAATTATATTCATGAATTGACTGAGAAGAAATAGAGACATAGGCAAAAATGACAAGATTTAAGGTGTTTTATGCAAAGTGGAATTGAGCAGGATGAACTTGGAATTTAAAATGATTGTTTAATTACTGTGACAAGAGTTATGATCTGATATAAGATTGTGTTAATGAATATGATATCATAATTTCAAGATGGCTATGCGGCTATAATTCTAAATTGATTAAGAAAGTAAATATGGAAAATGAAACAAAGGATAGTGACATAAGTAGAAGTTCTCAAGGTTATATCGACCAGTTATTATGAATACGCATCCGATAATATGGTTACATTCATGAATAATGTGATTGGATACATATGAGATCTATATTTGGATATGGTATAGGATAGTAATCTTTTATCCCTATAGTTAAAATCATGAGATGAATCAAAGTAAATGAATATGCCTCTTATTTCATTGAGTTTTATTATAAAGAATATTTTGATCATGTAAAGTGTGACAGAAATTGAAATTATTGAAATATCATGAACAGTTGAAATTGATCTTATTGAGGTGTTAAGAATAGCTAAAACAACAATGAGGAATATAGTTGATTGATAAAGATCATGGAAGCATTGTAGATAATTAAGGTAGGAAACCTTTTTGTAATAGAGATGTTTTATCAAATCATATCGTGTGAATCAAATGTTCCATTTCGAGGAATGAATGATTATTAAACAAATCAAAAGTAAATAATGGAGTCATATCCCTAGCGGAGACTCAAGCATAAGAAGTATAAGATACTACTGAGAATATATGTATTTTGTTTGATGTAAAGTATCCAACTATGAGAGTGGATTCTTGAATTTGAGGAGACATTGATTACTAATATGAGGAGTATATAGGTCTACGTTATATGCTGTGTAAATGTGTTCAGGAGATACAAGTTTGACCTGATGAATGTGTTACAAACACAGGAAGTTAAGATTGAAAATAAAATAAATTGTATGGAGAAATTAGTATGAATGAGCAGACAGAAGAGTAAGTCAATATGAAATCAGAGGAAATCGAATGAAATAAGAAAATCATTTAGGAGTGAGGGTAAGGTTAGGAATGATGAACTAATGATGGTTAAGGAGGTTTCATTGGATTATGCTCACATTTTATGACCTCTGAGTTGGACTCCAAAAATGGGGTCCAACATATCCGCACAATAAAGGGTAAATTTACCATTTTGCCCTTATATTGATTTTTTCTTCTAGATCTCCCATTTTACTCTATATGGTGATTAACACACATGATCTCATCTTGGTGTTAAGACTTGATGGGTAGCTAGTCCATCAAACTCCTGGGGCCAGTTTAATCACCAATCTCTATAAAACATCTAGAAGTGATAATATCACTATAAACCCTTTATTTGAGTGAATATTCTCTGATACATGTTTCAATTAATAATTCGAACATGTAGACACTGGATTGATACTCTGTAAAAATCCATTCCGATCTTATCAAGAATTATAATGAAACACATATGAGTTCAGCACTCATCAAGATTGTGTTCCATAATAAGCAAATGTTAAAATGTATGTTTTAAGACTAAAGTAACAGCCTACTTTATTCTTAAAAACATACTTGATTCTAGATTTATTTAAAGTGCCATTATGAATAGTCGACTACTATCATGATATGAAACTCATCATTCTTTTGAAATAAATTCCTTTATTTACATGTAGATAAATCGCAACACTACATTCTAAACTATAATCAAGCGACCAACTTGATTATTCAACTGTGAATCAATTAATTTAGATTCAAATAATATACATGTTTCCCATACATCTTCATGTATATGTATTATTATCAAAAGAATCTTGGTTGCTTATGACTAGTAATATTATACTTATACAAATAAAACTAAACTCTTTTGTTTTATTAATAATAAATATTTTCATTACAAACTATAACTGGAAGAAGATTAAGTTACATGTAAATACATTTGCTTTCTAGGGCACTATATTTACATAACTCCAACACATCCATGCCTTTGCTCTATCCTTTAGTGTGAAGGGAAACAATCTCATCTTCACTACATTTTCCGACAACCCGTTTTGCCTGAAAGTATCACAAATTTTCAAAAAATTGGCAATGTGAGTATTTGGATCCTTATGTGGCAAACCATAAAATTGAACATTGCTTTGCAAAATATAAAGTAAAGTAGGATTGATTTCGAAATTATTCGCATTCACTACTGGTTTAGTAATTCCTTACTCGTTCGGGTTAAACCCTGGCCACATAAAGTCCATCAAAGTTCTTTCTTCACCACCTTGTTCCCTCTGTTCAACCATTATCTACTTAGTTTGATCTTGTCTCCTTACCTTTCTCAATTCCTTTTCTACTTTGGTGATTTCAAGTTCTCACAATTTCTCCGCAACTCCTACGCTCCTTGTGTATATACACCTATTACACACCAGAAAAGAATATCAAAGTAAAAATGAAAAGAAACCCCAAATCAAAACAATTGAAACCAAACTCGATGCTAGGCGTAATCTCCAGCAATGGCGCTAAAAAGTTGATAAGTAATTTTCCAAATTTTAAATTAAAACCTCTTATCCTGCAAGTATGCATATTGAAAATTGTAGAATAGATAGGTATCGTTAGTCATCGAAATGATCCAAATTTCTTTTTGTTAAGGAAACTCAAATAATTAAATTTGGAAGATCCAAAATATAAAAATTAAGATTCATAAATACATACTTTAGGGTTGTCACAAAAGTAAGAAAACAAATTTAGAAAATGGTGAATCAAAGTATCAGTTTAACAACTTAAGATTGTCATTACCTAACTATATATTCCATCACATTAGCCATGTTCATTATGTTTAGTCCAAAATTTCCTAATGTCTTGGTTTTTTCACTCTCATTACTTGAACCAAATAAGCCCTATTTAATGAAGTAAATGAATTACGTAAGCTCTCACTTCCCATTTTTCACTTAACCATTAAAAAGATATGAACAGATTTTTGGACAACCATTTTTCTATTCAAGATCTCTCTCCAAATGGCAAGGTAACTTGATATATGGAGTGTTCTTGGTGTAAGCCCACTCTCATAGCACTTACTAACACATTTCTTAACTTCGTATCTCTATGTGAGCTAAGCATGGACAGCCACATACTATAAACATCAAACACATCCATAACATTGAATAATGTGAGGTATTATATAGTTTAGGCAATAAAAACCCCTAATAACTACTTTAAAATCCATCAAAATATCATCCAACATGTTCATAACATATCCATACATCCTCCTAAATAAAAAAATACGACAAAGAAGCAAGAAAAGAGAAGAAGTAAGGCTTATATGTTGAAGAGCAAAGTTGGAATTCTATGGTGGGAGCTTGAAATCCTTTGATTCTTCCTTGAATTCTCTTAGTTTTTCTATCAAAAATGTGTTCTTCTCTCTCCATTGGATGTCTTTCACGGGCTCTCCTTTTCTAGGGTTTAAAGCCATTTAATTCTTAAAATGATGTAGGAAGGAGGAAGTTGCCAGCTGGAATTTTCCAAAAAACTTTGTTTTCTATCTTGACTTTAATCTATGATATCTTATTGATTTCTTATCCAAATTGGGTCGTTATTTCACCAACATGAAGCTAAATTACTCCTATTTATTTCTGGATCAAAAATGAAAAGCATCTAATAATAATTGTATCTTTCCAAAGCTTAACATTAGTGATGGCTAGGCCCAGGAAAACTCCAGCTTTCCTTTGGGTCACGTGACTTCCTTTCTCTTTAGTTCTTCTATCCTTCCATCCCTTAAAACCACCTTCAAACCTATTGATTAACAAAAATATTAATCACTTAATCATGCCTAAAATACATGCAACTCATACCAACATAATGTAAGAAAAAGGCGTGCAACCATGACATGGTAAATTTATGCAAAACCTAATCTTAAAGACGTAATTCACATAAATTCATACATATTCAAATTCATTCATACATAATTGAGAAATTATATGAAACTAAGACAAAGCATGAGCTAAAAAAGTTAATAACAATCAATTTATTATAATTAACTAACAAATTATCCTAAAAAAAGAATGTATAAATGCCACCTCTCACTGTTAATGCTTCTAATAGTGATCAGAAGGTATACAAAAAGCATCTCGATGATAGTGAGATGGCTAGCTGCATAATACTAGCCACTATGTCATCGGAATTGAAAAAGAACCATGAGGCTATAGATCCTCATAACATAGTCTATCATCTGAAGGAGGTGTTTGATGAGCAAGCTAGGTCCGAAAGGTTCAAGACCTCAAGGTATTCTTTCGCTCCAAGGTGGCTGAGGTGACACACTGAAGATGAATAGATATATTGAGAGGTTGGGTTGCTTAGGTTTCCTAATGGATCATGAATTAAGTATAAACTTAATTATGACTGGTTTGACTGATATTTATTCATAATTTATGCTTAACTATAAGATGAACCAGATATCCACCTTGATTCCTGAATTGACCAACTTGCTCAAAATAGTTGAGCCATCTGTCAAGAAGGACAATAAGGTTGTGATGCTGGTGGAATCTTCTGGTTCGAGTAGGAAGAACTAAAATAAGAAGAAGTCCACAAGGCCTAAAGGAGGTGTGGTTAAGAAGAAAGCTAAGGAGGCTACCTCTAAGGGATCATGCTTCCACTGTGGCAAGGATGACCATTGGAAGAGGAACTATAAGGCCTATCTAGAGTCACTAAAGAAGAAGAAGGCATTAGATGCCCCATTTACTTTAGGTATTTTTGTTATTGATATGAATACTATTTCTAATAATAACATATAGGTATTGGATACCAGTTGTGGTTCACATATATGTATTGATATGCAGGACCTTAGGAACAGTAAACAATTCAACAAGGGAGAGTCGGACCTGTGCGTGAGCAATGGATCAAGAGTTGCTACATTAGCTGTACAAACTTATGTATTAACACTCCCTAATAGGCTTGTAATAGAATTAGATGATTATTTTTATATATCTATATTGACTAAGAATATTGTTTCAATTTCTAGTCTTAATAAAGCTGTTTTTTGTTTAAATTTTAGTAGCAATTATTGTTCTATTAGTTTGAATGGAATGCTTTCTGTTATGGGTACATTATACAATGGAATATATATATTAGATATGTCCAATCCAGTTTTAAATATCAATGACAATAAAAGACAAAAACGAGATAATGTGAAATCATCATACTTATGGCATTGTCGCCTAGGCCATATAAGTAAGAGATGCATAACTAAACTATATAAGTGTGGTAATTTAGGGTCGTTTGATTACAAATCATATGAAACATGTGAATTTTGCTTACTAGGCAAGATGAAAAAGTTACTCTTTAAAGGAAAGGGTGAACGAACCACTAGGCTATTGTACTTAACACATTCAGATGTATATGGTCTGATGTCCATATATGCCATGGTGGTTTCATATACTTCATTACCCTTATTGATGGTTATTCACGATATGGGTATGTATATCTTATGAGATACAAATCTAAGGCCTTTAAAAAGTTCAAAGAATTCAAAAATGAAGTAGAGAAATAGTTGGATAGAAGTATTAAAACATTTCGATCAGATCAATGTGGTGAATACTTAAGCCAAGAGTTTCTAAATTATCTCAAAGATAATGGGATAGTATTAATTCCACCTACATGCCTGTTGAAGATAAAACACACTACTGGTCTTACGCTCAAAACTGCAAGTATACAGTTCGTACTTGTAGTTGAAAGCAGATATCGATCCTATAAGGATTGTGCTTAGACACCACTTAATTCAGGTTATTCTTTGTTTAAGAAATTGTTTCGATCGAATTTTAAATGATAAGTAAAATAAATACAAATTAAAGTAATATGGAACAATGCAACCCTAACCAAAATCTAAACTAAGACTTGGAGAAAATCAAGATTAAACATGAGGACTTGTCATTATCCCTATTTGCTCCCCTTTGATTAATTGATTCAATTTATTCTCACCCCAAGATTTCCTAAAATTCTAGTAACCCTCCCTCAAGGTGTAACTAAACGTCACTAGTTAAATAAATTAGAAATAAATTTAGGATCTCTCAATATTCAAAGCCTTTCCTATAAATTCAACTAGATATGAAGCTATCTTATTGACAGTGTATTCATCTATTAAAATCTCTTCCTAATAAATCAATAACTTGTTATTTATAGGTCTATTAATCGCTAACTCTCATTGTACAAAAAAAAAAGATTACTAAGCTCACTCTCTCAATTTATTACAAGGTTTAAGCACAATAAATAACAAAAACATGTATATCATTAAATCAATAACCAAAGGTTCACAAATAGTTCTACAACAAACCCTAAAAAATTGTTTTATCCAATCATAATATCCATAACACCCCCAAGAATCAAATAATTCATGATAAACATATTATAAGAGAAAAAAACTAAAATAAGACTGGACAGGGTAGCTCCTCCTCTTTTTTGCCCAATCTGGAAAATCTAGATGACGGGGTGCTCTTTTCTTAATCGGTAATAAAACCTTGAATCTCACCCTATCCTTGTGCTCTCAATCAATGTTTTGGCTCTAAGAAGCAAGTTCCAAGACCCTCTGGCGGCTCTAAGGATTCTACGCTTATAAAGTCACGAAAACCTTAAAAAAATACATGAAACTTGTGTGTCTCTTTGACTTCCAGTTCCCACGATCATGGGAATTATACTTGTGCTTCCCACAATCATGGGTTAACTTAAGAGAAACTTTCTCCATAGATTTCCCACGATCTTGGAAAACATGCCCTTTCCCACAATCATGGGTTCTTGTTTTTCAGCAACTCTACTTCTCTTCTCTTCTTGTGGTCCCTAACTCAATCACAAAGGTGTCCACCTTCCATTTATACACCAAAATGATCAATTCCTACCCTAAACCAATATCAAACACAAAAGAACAACCATGAAGATCAAACTAAACAAAAACACACAAAACAAGTCCTAAAACACAATAATACTAACCTATCACGTAAGAAACATATACCAAATACTTAGAAAAACACATTCTAACGCACAACTATCAACTTCCCCACACTTAAATCCTTGCTTATCTTTAAGCAAAGTCAAACTCAAGAAATCAATTCCGTCACTTCATTTTCACAGAGATCAAAGAATGCAATCCTTCAAATTTTGGCCAACTCAAATGTCAAATTATTACACATATCATGATTACTTTTCATTAGTGTACATAAGCAAACTCAATTTATGGCACCATCACTCAAAGGTAAGTTAAGCGCAAAATTAATCTTCCCCATGGTTTCACTCATTTCTCTAAAGTGTTTGATGCTTAATGTTTTTCTCAAGCTCCCTATAGGAAACTACACTACCATAAGCTTGATAATATACTAATTCTACTCTACAATGATTATATGCATAAATAGATCAAAAGGTCTTGTTTTGAGTTATAATGTGGTAAGGGTCAGGTCAAACAAGGCAAAGGGTTTAGTACAAGCATGCATAAAGTAATAAGTGAACAAAAGGATACAAAACATATTTTGAGATATACAAATGTAAATATACTACTACTTCGCACTTATTGATGCTACCAAAATGTTCTTCCCTTTTTTCTTTTCTTTTTCTCTTTTCCTTTATTTCTTTTATTTTCTTCATTTTCTTTTCTTATATAACTAAAGAAACAATAAACAAGATAGCAACTAGATACAATGTGATCAAAGAGTAGAAGTGTAACTCAAATCATCTCGGAACGAAAAAAAATTGTACCAAAAATCCCAAACTAGTGCATCACTTAATACTTTACTAAGCTTATGAATGGGTAGGCTAATGAGATTTTGGGTTTTGAAATATAAGGTGTTTTCAAGAAACAAAAAGGTTAAGGCTCAACAAGGCTAACAATGGATAATAACAAAGGTAGATCATTTAAGCCAAGGGTTATCAAAAAAAGGGCCTTAATCATTTTTATTAAACATGCATCTAGTAGACTCAAACGATTTCAATGCAAGTTCTGAAGGTAGTAACCTAAAGGGTTATCACGCACTCAAAGAAATAAGATGACTATAGATGCAATCATATAAGCTCAATTCTCACATTGGCTCAAATGAAAATTCGTTATGCATCTCTTCACTACCTCATTGCTCAAGTGTCACATTGTGAGTAAGCTTATGCAACCAATTACTTTGCATCACTTAACATGATTCACTCTCTACTCAAGTAGCCTGATTTAAGTTCAAGTAAGAATTCAATCTTATTCCAACTAGCATGACAGAATCTTATGGCAAAACATAACACAACATCAAACAACAACCTAATATGCCTAAAACATGCATTCTAAGCAGTAAATAAAACAAATTTAAATAATGTAATTGACAAGGCAAATGTCACCTCCCCACACTTGGACAACACATTGTCCTCAATGTGACAAGGAAATTACAAAATGAAATCAAAACATCAAACACAACATTAACTAAGCAAACAAATAACACAACTACCAAAGTAAATAAAATAATATAAACAGCGAAGGGTAAGAAGGCTTATAGAGATTGAGGTGGTGAAGGCATAGGAGATGGGACTTCAATGTTCTTTTTCTAGAAGAATTTTAAGAAATGCTTCTTTATATACTACTAATCCTTGTGAACTTATTGCACGTGGTTGCCGAGCTCTTTGATTTGTAACATCATTTGTTCCTAAATTGTGTCCATCTGATTAAGAATTTGTTGAAACCGATCAGCATCTGCTACTACTATTGGTGCCTCTTTGACTACTTCTTCTTAAGGCTCCGACGGTGCCTGAGAGATGGATGGTTGTGACATGGCTGCATTCTTACCCTTCCTGTTCTTGACAGCAATACAGGTTTGAGGATTTCGGAGCTCTATAAAATGGAGCTCCAAAATTTTAGAGCGTCTTAAATACGATACATCAAACACATCATAATTAGCAGTACATACAGCATCCACATCAAGATGATAAAACAAAGCCAAAGTGGTGACAACATAAGCCATACCAAAATATGAACCTTTCTTATTAACACAACTCATAATAGACCTAAAAATGCAATACGAGATATTTATTTTAATTTGTGATCCATGCACCAAAGAAAGAAAAGTTATTCAGCATAATACTTATTGCTTTCATTTTTATTAAAAACAATTAAGCACATAAATTTGTGAAGCAATAAGTGCTACGTGATACGAATTAAGATGTTCGGTGCATTCCTAGAATCAAACGTTTTTTAAATTGTAAGGCTTCTCCAATAGTCATCCATATAGAAGTTATCATGATCATCTAAAATTTTAGTGTTTAAAAAGTTAAAAAGTGCACAAATGACTGTATAATCAAGCTTATAAACATGACCACCTATTATAAACCAAATGTATCCATTTTAGGATTATAATGCATAGTGGTAAAAAATTCAATAGTCATCATGGGGTATATCGGTACATCACAATGAGTTAACCGACACTAACTAATTTACAACTAATTGTTCAATATTGTGCCTCAAACCTAGAGTTTATGATAATTCAAAATTAAAGAATTGGGGAGGCAATAATTCTCTATCTTTAAAGTCCCGAAATTGCATACCTTCATTGTTAGAAAAAATTAAAATAAGGGCTCGAAAAATTGTCGCTATATCAGTTTTAGCTTCACCAGAGACTTTTTGATGCAATTGGTCGATGGATTCTGAGCGACAAGCTTCTTTGGAGCCATTAAAGAAGATAAATCTACAAAAATAGTCAAAAGAGAGAGTGAGTACGTTTTAGAAAGAGAAGGAAATAAAAACTCACCAAATCCTTGTATTCTTGATGGTGTAGTGTGGAATAAGTGTAAAAGAAGTGATTAGTGATGGAAAAAATGAAGAAAATACCAAACATTGGGAGAAAAATGAAAGATTTTTGAAGCTAGGGTTAGTGAGAGAGTCAGTTGTAGAGAGAAAAAGTGAGGGAAAGTGAAGAAAGAAGAAGAAAATAGGGTCCTTTTTTTTTAGTTTCTATCAAAGGATCTCACGATCAAAGGAATCCCTGTAATTTCCATGATCGTGGGTTAAGGCTCTAGAAAGATTTTAGAGAGCCTTCCCACGCTTGTGGAAAATGGGTTCATTTCCACAATCATGGGTTAAGTTTCTAGAAAGCTTTCCCACACTCGTAGGAATCAACCCAATTCCCATGATCATGGATTGTCCAACTTTTCCAACTTCTTAACCTTCTTCTAAGCTTAGCATGCATTCCCAACATTCACTCAACCTACCAACACATAAAAATCAACTAACCAATAAGAAATTTGGAAAGAAAATAAGTTAAAACTCAAACAAAATTTAAACCAGACATAATCAAAACCAAATAAATCAAACACACAAGTAAGCAAAAGCAAGCAAAAAAAGAGGTAAACATGCTAAGTTATGGTCATTAGTTTGACCATTTCATACGTATTTATGAAGGAGTAGAAGAAAGGAAAGAGATGACTTCCCTTTTTTGTGAGTATATCCCTTTACAGTATGGCTTGTATCTATACCTATTGACCTTGAATGCTTCACCCTTGTCAATTTCCAACTCCAAAGCTCCATAAAGAAACACTTGAATAACCTTGAAGGGTCCACTCCATCTTGACTTGAGCTTTCCAAGAAATAATCGAAGTTCCGAATTGAAAAAAAGCACCAAGTCCCCACCTTTGAACTCCTTCTTCTTGATGTGAGCATCATGTCACTTCTTTGTCCTTTCCTTGTACAACTTGGCATTTCCGTAAGTGTCAAACCTCAATTCTTCTAATTCATCATGGTGTAACAATCTTTTCTCACCCACAAGCTTTCAATCCATGTTTAACTTCCAAATGGCCTAAGAATCCTAATTCTCCAACTCCAAAGGTAAATAGCTCACCTTGCCAAGCACAAGTTTATATGGAGTAGTTCCTATGGGTGTCTTGAAAGCTATCCTATAAGCCCATAAGGTGTCATCTAGCTTCAATATCCAATCCTTTCTTATCTTCTCCAAAATCTTCGTCAGCTCTCTGTTCACCACCTCCACTTAACCATTGGTTTGGGGGTGGTAAGGAGTCGCTACTTTATGATGAACATTGTATCTTTTCAGAGGACCCTCAAATGGTTTGTTGCAAAAATGGCTCCCTCTATTAAGTATAATTGCTCTGGGCACCCCAAATCTTGTAAAGATCTTCTGGTTGAACTTTTGAACCACCTTCTCATCATTAGTTAGAGTAGCTATAGCCTTAACCCACCTAGTAATATAGTCAACTCTAACTAATATGTAGGTGTTACCTGAAGAGGATGGGAATGGTCCCATAAATTCCAATCCCCACACATCAAATATCTCCACCTCTATGATGTTTAAAAGCAGCATCTCAACCTTCTTGGATATATTACCCACTTTTTAACAACTATCACATTTTAGCACAAAATCTAGAGCATCATTGAATAAGATTGTCCAATAAAATTTGCAATTTAAGATCCAAGTTGCAGTTTTGTTAGCTCCATAATGCCCTTCATAAAGTGAATTATGATATTGCATCAAAATTTCAGGCATTTCAGCTTCGGGGATACACCTACGAATCACACTACCAACATACATCTTATAAAGTACAGGCTCATCCCAAATATAACAAGAACATGGAAATACAAATTGTTTCCTTTATTAATAAGAAAGATCGGAAGGAAGAATACTACCTAACAGGTAGTTTGTAATATCTACAAACCAAAGACGAAAAGGATTATCTACCATCATTAGAGCATCATCAGGAAAGTTCTCCTCGATTTCCTCTTCTTCTTTATACTGGCCTCCTTTGAGTCTCAAGAGGTGATAAACTACAATATTTTCTACTCCTTTCTTGTCTTTAATCTCAATGTCAAATTCTTGGAGAAGAAGTACCCATCAAATAAGGCTAGCCTAGGTATCTTTCTTTGCAAAAAGATATTGCAATGAAATTTCACATACAAATACCACAACAAGTAACTCCTTTTTCATAGTTGTGTAATTCAGTTATGCTCTTGTCAAGGTCTTGCTTGTGTAATAGATGGCATGCAAACTCTTTCCTTCTACTGAACAAGGACAAAACCAATGGCATGATCGCTTACATCATACATAATTTTGAAAAGAAGAGACTAATCCGACAACATAAAGATAGGTGCTGATATAAGTGCCTTCTTTAACCTATTAAAAGCATCTAAACAAGCATCATTAAAAACAAAAGACACATCTTTAACTAATAAATGAGTTAAAGGTATAGTGATAAGGGAAAAATCCTTGATGTAATGTCTGTAGAACCCTACATGACTAAGGAAGGCTTAGATGCCCTTGATTTTGATAGGAGTGACAGCTTTTCAATTAATTTAGTCTTAGCTTGACCCACTTTAATCCACTTGTATGAGATCTTATGGCCAAATACAATTCCCTCTTGGACCATGAAGTGACACTTTTTTCAATTCAAGAATATATGAGATTGCTCACATCTTTAAATCACTCTGTCTAAATTAAAAAAGCAATGATCAAAATAATTTCTAAAGACATAGAAATCATATCTAAATACCTCTATGAAGTTCTCATGCATGTCCACCAATATGTCCATCATGCACCTTTGGAATGTGGAAGGTGCATTACATAAACCAAACAACATCCTCCGATAAGAAAAAGTCCTATAAGGGCAAGTGCAAGTGGTCTTCTCCTGATCCTATAAGTATATAATCACCTGATTGTACCCTGAGTATCCATCAAGAAAATAGTAAATTGTATGGCCAGCCACCCTCTTAATCATTTAGTTCGTAAAAGGTAAAGGGAAGTGATCTTTCTTGGTAGTCAAATTGAGCTTCTGGTAATCATTACATACTCTACAAACTGTGATGGTCCTAGTGTTGGATCGGAAAAACAAAGCATGCTATATTTGAAGAAACAGTATATTTCAAAACTTTTAAGAAATCATTACTTGCAGCGGAAGCAACAAATCCAAATCATCATGCTAATTCATACATGATATGGTATAAGGATAATAAAATAAACAAGATCTGGAGTATTACCGACTCCTTTGTTACAACTATAAATCTTCGCTGCGCTATCCTCTCTTTCTTCTTGTATCCAAATCCTTTGCCTTTAAATCTTTTCCTTTAGCAATCTACTTTCTCCTTGCCATTGTATCCTCAACCAATTAGATTTACCACTTGTTCTTCAAGGACAATTAGGTTAACAAAATCCTTTGGTGGGAAAG
>JANSVA010000008.1:21910365-21935974 GCA_025504915.1 Erythroxylum reticulatum | reverse complement strand
TTAATCTAATTAATCAAATCAAACCAAAGTCTAGCCCAATATTAAATGTTCATTTAGGCTTCTAATTAACAATTAATGAGTGCAAGCCCAACATTCAATCATAGGCTTAAAAATCTATATTTATATTTCTTAATTTACTTGATAACCTTCTTAGAAGCCAAGTGGGGAATCTAATTGGACATATATAATTCAAGCTCTAATAAGCCTAGAATTAATTTAATTTAATTAGAATTAATTCTATCTTTTTAACCAAATGTCAGTCCACTAAAGACATTTGGAACTCTTGAATTACTAAATATTATGAGGACACATGTTTTAAATAAGATGTCTAATTGCAAACTTTATTTCGAACCATATTATAGCCATCTGCACAATAAAAGGTAAACTTACCGTTTTTCCCTTATGTTGGTTTTTCCTTCTAAATCTCCCGTTTTACTTTATATGGTGATTAACAAACAAGATCTCATCTTAGTGTTAAGACTTGATGGATAGCTAGTCCATCAAACTATTGGCGCTAGTTTAGTCACCAATCTCCATAAAACATCTAGAAGTGATGATATCACTATAAACTCTTTATTTGAGTGAATGTTACCTGATACATGTTTCAATTAATAATTCCAACATGTAGACACTGGATTGATACTCTGTAAAAATCCATTCTGATCATATCGAGAATTATAATGAAACACATATAAGTTCACCACTCATCAAGCTTGTGGTTCGTAATAAAAGAATGGTAACGTTTATGTTTTAAGATTAACGTAATGGCCTACTTTATTCTTTAAAAACATACTTGATTCCAGATTCATTTAATAATGCCATTACCAATAGTCAACTCTATCATGATATGAAACTCATCATTCTCTTGAAGTAAACTCTTTTACTTACATAGAGATAAATCGCAACGCTACAGTCTAAACCATAATCAAGCAACCATCTTGATTATTCAACAGTGAATTAACCAATTTAGATTATAATAATACACATGTTTCTTATACATCTCTATGTATATGTATATTACTTACAAATGAATCTTGGTACTTTATGACTAGATATATAATGTTCATACAAATACAACTAAACTCTTTTGTTTTATTTATAATAAATATTTTCATTACAAAAGTAACTGGCAGAAGATTAAGTTATAAGTAAATATACTTTCTTTCTAGTGTACTATATTTACATAACTCCAACAATCACTTCATTTTCATAAAGATCAAAGCATGCAATCCCTAAAAATTTGGCCAATTTAAATGTTAAGCTATTACACATATCGTGACTACTTTTCATTAGTGTACATAAGCTAACTTAATTTATGGCACAATGACTCAAAGATAAGTATAAATACAAAAAGAATCTTGCTAACGATTTCATTCATTTCTATCAAGTGTTTGATGGTAAGTGTTTCGCTTAAGCTCCCTATAGGAAACTACACTACCATAAGCTTGCTAATACACCAATTCTACTCTGCAATGATTACATGCATAAATAGATGAAAAGGGCTTCTTTCAGATTATAATGTGGTAAAGGTTAAGGTGGGTTAAAAGTGGTAAAGGGTTTAATATAAGCATGCATAAAGTAATAAGTGAACAAAGGGATATAAAACTTATTTTGAGATATACAAATGTAAATATGCTACTACTCCACACTTATTGATGCTACCCAAATGTTCTTCCCTTTTTCTTTTCTTTTCTTTTCTTTCCTTTTTTTATATAATTGAAAAAACAACAAATAAAATAGCAACTAAATACAATGTGATTGAAGAGTAGAAGTATAACTCAACTCATCTCGGAATGAAAAAAATTAGTACCAAAAATCCTAAACTAGTGCATCACTTAATACTTTACTAAGCTTGTGAATAGGTAGGCTAATGAGCTTTTGGGTTTTGAAATATGAGGTGTTTTTAGGAAAAAAAGGGTGAAGGCTCAACGGGGCTAAAAAGGGATAATAACAAGGGTAGGTCATTTAAGCTAAAGGTTATCACAAAAAGGGCCTTAATCATTTCTATTAAGGATGCATCTAGTAGACTCAAACCTGTTCAAAGCAAGTTCTGAAGGTAGTAACCTATAGGGGTATCAAAAACTCAAAGAAATAAGATGACTATAGACGGAGTCATATAAGCTCAATCCTCACATTGGCTCAATTAAAAATTCACTTTGTATCTCTACACTACCTCATTGCTCAAATGTTAAATTTTGAGTAAGCTTATACAACCAACTACTTTTCATCACTAAACATGATTCACTCTTTACTCAAGTAGCCTAATTCTAGTTCAAGCATGCATTCAATCTTATTGAAACTAGTATGACAAAATCTCATGACAAAACGTATAAAAAATTATTCAAGTGTGGTTCCATTGCTTAACACAACACAACATCAAACAACAACCTAATATCCCTAAAACATGCATCCTAAATAGTAAATAAAACAAATTCAAATGATGTAATTGACAAGGCAAATATCACCTCCCCATACTTGGATAACACATTAACGCGAACCGCGGAAGGATTGATGACAATTTGATGGTGTTTTTGATGGGTGTTATTTTTTGGTTTGTTTTCAACCTTGAGGAATTAAGAAGGATGGAAATTTCGAATTCAACAATCAAGAAAAATAAGGATACATCAGGTTTGATTTCTACGACACCTTTTGGAAACTTGCTCCAAACAATCCCGATGATCAAAATAAAACTAAGAGAAAGAAACAACCAACATACCACAATTGAGAAAGCAATTGGTAAGTGGAAGATGGTTTGAAAGGTAACCAGAACAAGAGAATAATGTTTCTACCTGTTGAAGCCAATGGCACTCTAGTAATTTTGATCTAAAAGTTTAAAAAATTTGACCTAAAGACATATATTTATACGTAGGTTAAATAATAAAAGGTTGGGCTAACAATACATGGAAGCCCAAAATAAACAAAGTCCAAAAACTAAATAAATAAGTATGATGTGTGATGCCACTACTGGATCTATACTCTTGGGATTAAGTGAATTAAATAGCCTACTCCCACAAATAAAATAAGTGGTGCACCAAACACTTCTCTGGTTGAAGTGATAAAGCATTAAAATAACCCAAGTCTTCTTGTCTTCAAGCTCCAAGTGTATCTGGTCCAAGGATTTGAGTTAAATGAATTAGTTTGGGCTCAATTCCATTAAACTCTCCTCCAATAGGCTTGGAGCTCGCTATCCTCTCAGGATTAAAGCCCACATGTGTATAAAAAGCTTCTTTGAGTCTCTCGGTCTTGGCTATAGACATAAGTCCAACTGGAATGACAAGCTCGCCTCTGTCACGCACGCCATCTCTACGGTGATCTTTACTCCTGCTCACATCAGTCCCTCCTTCCTGAAGAAGATTCATCCTCGAATATGAATCCATATCAAAAGGAGAAAGATTAGTAATATTAAAAGTTGCAGAAACAAAATACTCACCTGATACGTCAATCTTGTAGGCGTTGTCATGTATATTCTTTAACACCTGGAACGGACCATCACCCCTTGGATCTAAATCAAAAACACTAGGTAAAGTATCAAAAGGGTTAGTGTCAGAAACTAAACACTCTCTGTATCTCACCATTACTAGTGCTCTTTTCTCTCCAGTTACTCTCCTCAAGTCTTTTCCCTTAGCAAACAAACTCGCTCTTTTCTCTTTCTTTTCTCTCTTCTCTTCTATCTCTAAGCTTTTCTCTCCCGCCCATCCCACTTTCTTTTCCTCATTTATGCATTCACTCCCCATTGGGCTAATCTCTCTTTTCTTTTGGGTTTCTTTTCCCTCATCATTTTTCTTTATATCACTACCCAAACCCTCCTCTCTTTGCAAAGCTTTAACTTGGTCCAGTAGATCTCATAAGGCGATAAAGGTAACAAAGTGAAGTTCTTTCCCTTGAACTTGAATGAGTATTTGTTTGTGTACCCATCATATGATGCTTGCCTATAAAACTATGAAGGCCTCCCCGATAACAAATGTCCTGGCTCCATGGGTATCACATCATATAACACCTCATCCTCATACCTCCCTATAAAAAATGGCACCAGTACCTGTCTAGTCACCTTCACATCCACACTATCATGAAACCACTGTAAATTATATGGCTCCAGAAGTTTCCTACATGTCAAGCCCAATTTCTCCACTATAGTTCGACTAGACCCATTTAAACAACTACCTCCATCTATGATCAAGTTACACACCTTTCCACCTACCAAACTCCTTGAATGGAATAAGTTCTCCCTCTGATCTAGAATCTCATCTTTAACTCTAGCATTTAACACTCTCCTAACTATAAGTGCTTCTCTCGTGACAGCTCTTTCCACATATTCATCATCATCATCACAAACACAATCACATGGCAAGTCATTAACATCACTATCCTCAGGATTAATAACCCCATTATCCCTCATATACATCACTTTTCTATTAGGGCATTGAGAAGCAATGTGGCCAGTACCCAAACATTGAAAACATTTTATAGATGAATGTTTACTAGAAGTAGCATGGGTGTTAGAAGTACCTTTTTGCTCATATCCCCCAATTGGTTTCTTAGGTGCTTCCTTAAAGTCCACCCCCTTATCCTTGTACTTCTCCTCCTTCCTGGGCCATTTTGAGTTCCATGAATAACTAGAACTTGCTCCACTCCTTATTTTCACTCTAGCTTTAAGCTATCTCTCCACCTTCATGGCTATGTTTACCATGTCCTTAATCTACAAGTAATGTTGTAACTCCACCACATTTGCTATCTCCCTATTCAATCCACTTAAGAATCTTACCATAATGGCCTTGGGGTCCTCCACTATATTAGCACAGATCATAGCAATCTCCATCTCTTTGTGGTAGTCCTCTACTAACTTAGACCCTTGTGTGAGTCTTTGAAGCTTTTGATGCATCTCCCTATAATAGTAAGAAGGCACAAATCTCTTCTTCATGCATGCCTTCATTGCTGCCCAAGTATTGATGGGTCTCTCTCCATTCCTCCTCCTAGAGGTCACAAGTTGATTCCACCATATTAGTGCATAATTTGTAAATTCAATAGCAATAAGTTTTACCTTCTTCTCCTCTGAGAAGTTATAGCACTCGAAGATAAAATCAACCTTCCTTTCACTCTAAGTATGCCTTAGTATCATTCCTCCCCTTGAATACTGGGATCTGCATCTTGATGACTTTGAGGTCTCCATCTCGCCTGTTGAGGGGTTCTCCTCTCCAAGCTCTCCTGGGCATGCGCTCTTCATAGTCCTCCTCCTCATCAGGCTCATACCATGGTGGTTGTGCCCTAACCTCATTTAAGGCTAGATTGAACCTCTCAAATTGTTGCTGTATGGCTCTTAAAGTGAAAGCGATATTTGCATCTCCCCCTTGGTTATTATCATTGATACCTCCCTGTGACATTGTAAATAAAATGATATACCTGAAAAACAAGGATAGTGATAAAGAACCTCACACACTCCCTCACTTGTTTCACTCAATAATTTGTCACTTCTCTCGTGTTTAAGTCACGACAATGACTCCCTCAAATAAGCTTACACACTCTTGCCTATTACCATTCAATGTTCTCTGAAATCCAAGTTACAATTAAAACCATAGCTTCAACAAATCAATGTTCCTAAATGTAACTCAAATAACAAGTAACAAGCAACCCAAACCAATAACCAATAACAAGCTAGAAAATTTGAAAAATTTTGAAACTATTTGTCACTGTTGATTCAAACAAACCACAGTCAAGTAAAAAGTATGAGAAAATAGAAAAATTTTAAGGATTTTTCAGATTTTTTTCAGAATTTTTTGGATTTGTTCGTTCCGACTCTTTTTCAGACTTTTTTTTTCAATTTTTACTCTTTTTCAGACTTTTTTCTAATTTTTTAAAATTTTCATTTTTTGTATTTTTCAAAACTTTTTTTCGAACTTTTTTTGACTTTTTTTTATATAAGCTGAAAGTTTTCAACAAATAATTGAAAACCCTAACTAAAATAAAAATAAGAAGCAAGATTGAAATCCTAGGCCAAAAGTTAATTCACACTTGAATTGATGATCCGACGATAATTGGATAGTGATGAATTTTGATGGAGTTGAATAAGAATTCTCCTCCAAACTAAGGCTTTAATAAAAAATAACGTGCACCACAGAAGGATTGATGACAATTTGATGGGTGTTTTATTTTGGTGTGTTTTTAACCTGAGGAATTAAGAAAGACGAAAATTTTGAATTGAACAATCAAGAAAAATAAGGTTATGCAAGGTTTGATTTCTACGACACCTCTTGAAAACTTGTTCTAAACAATCTCTATGATCAAAATAAAACTAAGAGAAACGAACAATTGACATGCCATAATTGGGAAAGCAATTGATAAGCGAAAGATGGTTCGAAAGGTAACAAGAACAAGAGAATAATGTTTCTCCCTAATGAAGCTGACGGCAGACCAGCAATTCTGATCTAAAAGTTTTGAAAATTTGACCTAAAGACATATATTTATACCTAGGTTAAATAATAAAAGGTTGGGCCATGGAAACTCAAAATAAACAAAGTCCAAAAACTAAATAAATAAGTCTGATGTGTGATGCCACTACTGGATCCATATGCTCTTGGGTTTAAGTGAATTAAATAGCCCACTCCTACTAAAATTAGTAGCGCACCAAACATTCCTTAGGCTTAAGTGATGAAGCATTAAAATAGCCCAAGTATTCTTGTCTTTAAGCTCCAAGTGTATCTGGTCTAAGGATTTGAGTTAAATGGATTAGTTTGGTCTCTATTCCATTAACTCTCCTCCAATATGCTTAGAGCTTGCCATCCTATCAGGATAAAAGCCCAAATACGTATAAAAAGTCTCTTTGAGTCTCTCAGTCCTAGCTCTAGATATAGGTCCAACTAGAATGACAAGCTTGCCTTCGTAACGCATACGATCTCCATGGTGATCCTTACTCCTGCTCACTTCACACATTGTCCTCAATGTGACAAGGCAACCACAAAATGAAATCAAACATCAAACACAATATCAACCAAGCAAACAAATAACATAACTAATAAAGTAAATAAAACAATATAAAATATGAAGGGTAAGAAGGCTTATAGAGATTGAGTTGGTGAAGGCGTAGTAGATGGACTTCAATTTTCTTGTTTTAGAAGAACTTTAGGAACTTTTTCTTTGTATACCCTTTCTCCTTGTGTACTTGTCACATTTGGATGTCGAGCTTATTGATTTGAAGCAACATTTATTGCTGATTTGTGACCATCTGATCAATAATTTGTTGAAACCGATCAAGGCATATCAAAATATGAGGTTTTCAAAATATGAGCTTTTCTTATTATTGTAACTCACAATAGACCTAAAAATTTGACATGGGGTATTTATTTTAACTTTACGATCCTTGTACCAAAAAAATAAAAGTTCTTTAGCAAAACACTTATTGCTTTTAGTTTTATTAAAAACAATTAAGCACATAAATTTGTGAAGCAGTAAGTGCTCTGTGCTACTCATTAAGGTGTTTGGTCTATTTTTAGAATCAAACGTGTTTTCACTCATAAGGCTTTTCCAATGGTCAGCACATAAAAGTCATTATGATCATCTAAAATTTTAGTGTTTAAAACATAAAAGTCATTATGATCATCTAAAGTTTTAGTGTTTGACAAGTCAAAAAGTGCATAAATGACTGTATAATCAAGCTCACAAATATGACCACCTATTCTAAACCAAAAATGAATCCATTTTACAATTATAACACACAGTGATAAAACTTCATCAGTCATCATGGGTTATCGGTATAACATAATAAATTAACCAACCCCAACCAATATTTGCAACAAATCATTCAATATGATGCTTCAAACTTAGAATTTCTAAAAATTCAAAATCAAAGTATCAGGGAGGCAATAATTATCTATCCTTAAAGTTTCAAAATTGCATACCGTCATCTTCCAAAAAAATTGGAAATGGGGAAAAAAATTTGCTGCTATATCGGTTTTACCTTTACCAGAGACTTATTGATGCAATTGGCATATGGGTTTCCGAGTGACAAGCTTCTTTGGAGCCATTGAAGAAGAAAAATTAGTAAAAGTAAGCAAAAGAGAGAGTGAGTACATTTTAGAGAGAGAACGAAATAAGAACTCACCAAATCCTTGTATTCTTGATGGTGTAGTGTGAAATGAGTGTAAAAGAAGTAACTAATGATGAAACAGATGAAGAAAATACCAAAGTTTGGGAGAAAAATGAAAGATTTGAAGCTAGGTGATACACTCATATTTTGTTATCTTTTTAGTACCTTAACACTTAGTATTTGGTCCCATTTTCAGTACAAAATGATTCACTTATCTTACTTTTTGCTCTATAGGTACTCTTGGATATGAAATGAAGAATATAAGCTAAACAAGGTAGAATTAGCGCAAATAAAATTCATATTTGGAATGACGAGGTCGAAATGAGCAAGAATGTTCGAAGTTCCAGAAATCCTAATCCTATAAGGAATAGGAATCCTAATTGCACCAAGAATCTTACTCTGACTAGGATTTCCTATTTTGACGATTCGTGGCGAAAAGTAAAATTGGTGACAAAAATTATGGATGATGAGTAATCCTAATCCTAGTAGGATTAGGAATCCTACTTTTGGACATGGAATGAAGAATATGAGCTAAACAAAGTAGAATTAGCATAAATAGAGTTTATATTTGGAACGAGGAGATCAAAATGAGCAAGGATGGTTGAAGTTGTAGAAATCCTAGTCCTATGAGGATTAGGAATCCTAATTGCACTAGGAATTCTACTCTGACTAGGATTTCCGATTTTGACAATTCGTGGCGAAAAGTAAAATCAGTGACAAAAATTATGGATGATGAGTAATCCTAATCCTACTAGGATTAGGAATCCTTCTTTGACTAGGAATCGTAGTTCCACAAGGATTTCTTATCAGCAACGTAAAATAGATTTTGTCAATGCAATCGGTTTCGTCAACGAGTACATAACTTCGACAACAATCTTTTAGAAGTTTCTAGAAGAATTGATAATGTGGCAGCCCTCCACTGGTCATATGATGATGTCATCCACGTGGTCAGCCACCTCACCATGCCACGTCACCCTTCTTTCCACCTTGGATGCCACAGATGAAAGCTTAAACCACTAACTCATGCATACATGTGTGTGGAAGCTTCCTCCACCATCCTTGAAGTTTCCAAATCCACCTTGAAGTATGATCTCTCTTCCACCTCCTCAAGACCACTATAAATTGGGCTAGATATCAAGTTGAATTAGGATTGGGTTTCTTTTCTGTAGAGCAGCGGATTTCCATACAAACCTTTTGACAATCTTAGGCTTATATCTAAAGGTTTAACCGTTGGATTAGGCTAAAATTTTGCGTGAATAAACTGAAATCATTGGCTATTTGCACCTAAAATTGAAGCCATAAGTTAGTTTCCTTTTGATAGTTATATAATGTCAAAGTTGACCCTGAGAATTTGCCAGAATAGTGAAATCCGAGTTTGACAAATATTACAAATTCAACTCCCTCAAGGATGTGTATATCGACGTATACCTCTATATATAGGGTCTGATTAGCTCATTAAACTGCAGTTCACATTCTCTTTCTTCTTATGCTAGGGCGTGACCTATAACTTCCTTCTCTTCATCTTTTTCTCTTAAAATTAGGTTTCTCTTATTATTGACCTTGCCAAATACACTATGAATTTTTCTAGCTAGATTTCTTTTTCCAATTATAAGAGGTAATAACCTCTAAACCCTATTTTAATTCATGAGAACTTTTTCTTAATTATTCTATGTATGATTGTGTGATGACTATGAGTTTATAATCTGATCTTAATTGCCGAATCATATGTGCTGGATTAAAGTCATGAATTTGATCTTATTTATATAATTTGAATGCTAAGTTGATTGTTCGAGGTAGAAGTTGCCGAATTGATTAATTGGTAGTAGCAAAAACTTATTAGATTTAGATAGAAGTTATCAAATCTGATTTTTTTGATTATAAACTTTGGTTTGAATTATAGATAGAAGTTATTATGATCTAAAATTGAGATCTTTAGCCAATGTTTGAATTTCTCTTGCATAAGTTTATGTTGATTAGAAGTTATGGTGTATGAATTTAAGTTTGAAGATTAGTTTACTTAGAAGTTAAGAAACTTTACATTCGAATTGGCTGATCCATTGTCACACAAAAATTACATATAGATTATCTTTTGTGTTCCATGATTGAGTTGATTAGGTATTTATTGGTGAACTCTCTCGCAATTGGAAACTTGTTAAAGTTGACTTCTCTTATCTTTAAAATTTTGAATTCTGCTGAATCCTTTATCATTAATTTACTTTAAGATTTGGTTGTTTTGTTAGTTAATTTTCCTTGAATTTTTGATCCAAAACCCCCCAGATTTGTGTGTGTGTGTTCTTTGTTCTTTCGTAACTTCGGGTTTGTTTATTCTTTAATTTATTTATTAGTCCTAAATATTAGGTTAATTTTTCTTTCAATTTAATTGTTTGAATAATTAAAGTAGCAGTATTAATAGGTCATGTAATTTGCATATTAGAGTAGATTAAATCACATTATCTTTAAGATTTACTTTGTTTTCAAATCCGACCTTAGTTGCATCCTTTAGATTAGTTGGTTATACAATAGCACAAGCATCCACATAGCTTTTAGGAATAATTTGGTCACGTAAAATAGCTCTAATAACTAAATTAAAGTTTTGGTCTTGTTCTCTCATGATTTGTCACAACCAAACTTGCCAAAATAGAGTTGATTTCAATCTGATCTTACCTTTAAATTGCTTTTCCATAACATATATAGGTCTATTCTTGTTAGATTTCATTGGTTTTACATATAGGACATTAGTTTATCATTCATATACTTTAAATAACTTATATATAGTGCATTTAGTTAGATTATTTTCTTGCTTTAATTATTTCCACTATTGCTTGATTATTAAACATATTGATGTGTTTGATTTGAGTTGGGATTCACACTTTATAGTTCTTCATGGGAACGATCCCTACTTGCCTATACCACTTGTGCTAGCTTTAAGGGTTAATTTGTAAGGCCTAATGACACCTTATCACTAGGGTTAGTGAGAGAGTCGATTGCAGAGACAGAAAGTGAGGGAAAATGAAGAAAGAAGAAGAAAATAGGGTTTTAAAAAAAGTTTCTATCAAAGGATCCCACGATCTTAGAAATCACTATAATTTCCACGATCGTGGGTTAAGGCTCCATAAAGTTTTTGGTGAGCCTTCCTGAAATCGTGGATAATGGGTCTATTTCTACAATTGTGGGTTAAGGCTCTAGAAAGTTTCAGGAAAGCCTTATCATGTTCATGAGAATCAACCCACTTCCCACAATCGTGAATTATCCAATTTTTTCCAAACATCTTATTCTTCTTCTAAGCTTAATATGCATTCCCAGCTTTCAATCAACCTACCATCAAATCAAAATCAACTATCTAACAAGAATTTTAAAAAGAACACAAGTTCAAACTTAAAAAAAATTCGAACCAAACATAGTCAAAACCAAGCAAGTCAAACACACAAGTACACAAAAGCAAGCAAAAGAAAGGTAAAATGCTAAGTTAAGGTCATTAACTTGACCATTTCACATGCTTTTATGAAGAAGTGGAAGAAAGGAACGAGATGACTTCTCTTTCTTATGAGTATGGACCTCTATAGTATGGCTTGCATCTATACCTATTGACCTTGAATGCTTCACGCTTGTGATTTTCTAACTCTAATGCTCTATGTGGAAATGCCTGAATAACCTTAAAGGGTACATTCCACCTTGACTTAAGCTTTCCAAGAAATAATCAAATTCTTGAATTAAACAAAAGCACTAAGTCCCCACTCTTGAACTCCTTCTTCTTGATGTGAGCATCATGCCACTCTTTGTCCTTTCCTTATACAACTTGGCATTTTCATAAGCATCAAACTGCAATTCTTATAATTCGTCAAGATGTAACAATCTTTTCTCACTCGCAAGCTTCCAATCCATGTTCAACTTTCTAACACCCCAATAGGTCCGATGCTCCAAGTCTATATGGAGTAGTTCCTATGGGTTTCTTGAAAGTTGTCCTATAAACCCATAAGGTTTCATCTAGCTTCAATGCCTAATCCTTTTTTAAGGTGCTCACCACCTTCTCCAAAATCTTTTTCAACACTTTATTCATCACCTCCATTTGACCACTAGTTTGGGGGTGGTAAGAAGTCGCCACTCTATGATGAACATTGTATCTTTTCAGAAGAGCCTTAAATGATTTGTTGTAAAAATGACTCCCTGCATCACTTATAATCATTTTGGGCACCTGAAATCTCGTAAAGATCTTCTTGATGAACTTTTGAACCACCTTGCCGTCATTAGTCAGAGTAGCTACGGCCTCAACCCATCTGGAAACATAACCAACTCTAAAAGGATGGGAATGGTCCCATAAAGTCCATACCCCACACATCAAATATCTCCACCTTCATGATGTTTGAAAGAAGCATCTCATCCTTCTTCGACATGGTACCCACTTTTTGACACCTATCACACTTTAGCACAAAATCTCGAGCATCCTTGAACAAGATTGGCCAATAGAATCCACACTTTAATATCTGAGCTATGGTCTTGTTAGCTCTATAATGCCCTACATAATGTGAACTATGACATTGCATCAAAATTTCAGGCATTTCATCTTTGGGAATACACCCATAAATCACATTGATAGCACATATCTTATAAAGTTCATGTTCATCCCAAGTATAATGAGAACATTGAAATACAAACCACTTCCTTTGTTGATAAGAAAGATCAGAAGTAAGAATACTACCTAAGAGCTAGTTTGCAAAACAAGGATGAAAAGGATTAACTACCATCATTAAAGCCTCATCAGGAAAGCTCTCTTTGATTTCCTCTTCTTTTTTATACTGCCCTCCTTTAAGTCTTGAGAGGTGGTCTGCTACAACATTTTTTGCTCCCTTCTTGTCTTTAATCTCAATTTTGAATTCTTAGAGTAGAAGTACCCACCAGATAAGCCTAGCCTTGGCATCCTTTTTTGTAAAAAAATATTGCAATGTTGTATGATTTGTAAAAACAATGACATATGAGCCTAAAAGATAAGAACACAATTTCTCATGTGCAAATATCATAGCAAGTAACTCCTTTTCTGTAGTTGTGTAATTCAGTTGTGCTCCCTTCAAGTTTTTGCTTGTATAGTAGATGGCGTGCAGCCTCTTTTCCCTCTCCTAACTAAAGACACAACCAATGGCATGATTGCTTTCATCACATATAATCTCCAAAGGAAGAGACCATTCCGGCTACATCATAATGGGTGTTGATATAAGTGCTTTCTTCAATATGTTAAAAACGTCCAAATAACCATCATAAAAAACAAAAAGCATTTCTTTAACTAATAAATGAGTTAAGGGTCTAGCGAGAAGAGAAAAATCCTTGATGAACTGTCTGTAGAACCCAGCATGACAAAGGAAGGATAGGATGCCCTTGATGTTAGTGGGAGGTGGTAGTTTTTCAATTGCTTCGATCTTAGCTCAATCCACTTCAATCCCCTTGCATGAGATCTTATGGCCCAATACAAGTCCCTCTTGGACTATGAAATGACACTTTTCCCGGTTCAAGACTAGCTGAGACTCCTCATATCATTGAAGCACTTTGTCTAAATTCAACAAGTAATGATCAAAAGAATTTCCAAAGATAGAGAAATCATCCATAAATACCTTCATGAAGTTATCATTCATGTTCGAGAATATGGCCATCATGCACCTTTGGAATGTGATAGGTGCATTACATAAATTAAATGGCATCCTACGATAAGAAAAAGTCCTATAAGGGTAAGTGAAAGTGGTCTTCTCTTGATACTGTAGGTATATAACCACCTGATTGTACCTTGAGTATCCATCAAGAAAATAATAAAATGCATGGCCAACCACCCTATTAATCATTTAGTCCACAAAAGGTAAAGGGAAGTGATCTTTCTCGGTGGCCAAATTGAATGGTCCTAGTAGAAATCTCCAACTTGTAATGGTCCTAGTAGAAATCTTTTCACCTTTTTCATTTTCCATCACTGCTATGCCTCCCTTCTTAGGCACACACTGTACCGGACTCACGCACTCACTATCTGAAATGTGATAAATAATCCCTACATCTAACAACTTTATTACCTCCTTCTTCACAACCTCTTGTATGTTTAGATTTAACCTTCTCTTTCACTCTCTTATAGTTTCACCCTTCTTCTAAGTTAATCCCATGCATCACCATATTGGTGCCAATCCCCCTAATATCAGAAATTTGCCACCCCATAGCTCTCATCCTTTTCCTAATGGTCTCCACCACTTTCTCTTCTTTCTTAATATCTAATTGGTTTGAGATAATGATGGATAGGGTATGGTTTTTACCTAAAAATGTGTATCTCAAATGAGAAGGTAAGTGTTTAAGCTTTAAAGTGGGGGGCTCAACAATGGAAGATGGTGTAGGTGTATCTGTATTTGTTCTCTCTAGCTTCTCTAGCTTAACTTCCTCACATAAATCCTCTTCTCTCACACTCTCATCCTTGTGCACTTCAGGAACTTCATTAACTTCCTTTTCAACCACCTTCATACATTCATCCATATTATCAATGTTTATACATACATTACCATCCATCGGTTTCTTCAAATACTTATACATATTAAACTCAACCTGCTCATCACCAAATATTAAAACAAGTTTTCCCTCATGCACATTAACTAATGCCCTACCAGTATTCATAGAGGGCTTACCCAAAATCAATGGACAATTTTTATCATCTTCAAAATCCAATACCAGAAAATCAATAAGAATACTTTTACCAACACATCTTCTACAACCCCATATGGTTGCTTGATGGATTGATCCATAAGTTGAATCAGCATGGATGTTGGCTTGACCTTTGCTAGTCCCAATTTCTTAAAAATAGACAAAGACATCAAGTTAATGCTTACAACTAAATCACATAAACATTTAGAAAATTCAAAGTCACTAACAACACATGGAATCGTAAAATTCCCTAGATCTTATAGTATTGAAGGCATCATGCTTAAGATAATCGAACTACAATTCTTCATCAAAGTGATCGTTTAATTGTCCTCCCAAGTATGTTTGTGTGTCAGTACGTTCTTTAGAAACTTTGAATACTTGGGCATGCACTCCAAAGCTTCCACTAATGACAAGTTAATCTTAAGCTTCTTCAGTTTCTCCAAAAACTTGGAAAACTGAGTGCCCGCCTGATGTTGTCTCACCCTTTGTGGATACGGAAGTTTAGGCTTATAAGGTGGTGGTGACACATAAGGCCTCTCCTTTTCTTTCTCTTCTTAAATCTCCTTACCTTTTCCTTTCTTTTGGCAATCCTTTTTCACACTTGGTTACTCCATCTACTTGCCACTTTGAAGTGTGATAGTTTTCAATTGTCCCTTTGGGTTGGCCTCGGTATTGCTTGGCAAGTTACCTGCACTTCTAGAAGACATAACATTAACAAGTTAACCTACCTGTACCTCCAAGTTGTGGATGGATGAGGTATGGTTCTTCACAATCTAATTTAACTTTGCCTCCATCCTTTTTTGACTTTCCTCCTAGCTTGTAAACATCTTCTTTTGGTTCTCTTCTTAATTTGCTAGTTTCTACGCCAAAACATCCATCAACTTGTCTATTTTTTTCTACAAAGATTTAAATTGGTTTTGCTAAAATCTTGGAGGTCCTTGCGGTCTTGCTTGACCTCCTGCATTGTTAGAACTCCAAGAAAAATTTGGGTGGTTTTTCCACCTCAGATTGCTACCTTGTTGGGGTTGGCCCAAGTAATTTACCTGTTCAATGCTACTAGCTCCCAACAAAAAGCATTATGCTATGCAATGGTTGTCCTACCTGTATAACTCACATTGTGATTACATAGCTTTGGCTATAGATAAAGATACTCCTTGCATATTGTTCAACTGCTTAGTGAGGGTTGTGATTTGTGCTTGTAAAGCGATAACAGAGTCAATTAGGATCATACCTTTTTGCTCCTTCTTTCCCTGTTTACTCCTCTCACTTGACCACATACCACTGTTGCTCACCAATTCTTCCAAAAAGTCATGCACTGCATCAATAGTTTTCCTTATCAAAGATCCTTTGGAAGCTGCATCTATGGTCCCTCTTATGCGCTAATTTAAACCATTGTAGAATGTTTGGATAAGGAATTCCTTTGGAAGGTTATGGTGGGGAAAACTTCTCAGTAGTTATTTAAATCTCTCCCAAGCTTCATATAAAGACTCCCTATCGCTTTGTTGAAAATTTGTGATTTCCTTAATAATCCTTGTTATCTTGGTCAATGGGAAGTATTTAGCGAGAAACTTCTGGGCTAGTTGTTCCCAGGTATTAATCTACCTTGAGTTGAGTGAATTGTACCACACCTTCGCCTGATCTCTCAAAGTGAAAGAAAATAGTCGCAACATCACGACATCGTTAGACATCCCATTAAACCAGAAAGTATCACATATCACCAAAAAATTGACAAAATGAACGTTGGGATCTTCATAGGACAACCCGTAGAACTACACACTACTCTGGAGAATGTTGAGGAGTGCCAACTTCATCTCAAAATTGTTAGCTTGAATCACCGGCGTTGCAACTCCTTGAGGACTAAATCCTGGCCCTACATAGTCTATCGGTGTCTTTTCAACTCCTTCTTCTTCCATATTGGGGTGTATAATGTTTTGGCACTTTGATCTTCTAAACTTTTCTTTGTGCCTTGTGATTTCTGCTAACTCTTTGTCACAAAATTCAGCAATCCTTTGCGTGTTCCTTATGCTCATGCACCTACAACAACAGAAGGAAAAGTGTCAAAAACTCTTAAATAAAAGTAACCCCAAATAAATAAGATGCTAAACAATCAACCTTCGGTAATGGTGCCAAAAACTTGTTGAATGCAGATATCGATCCCATGGGGATTATGCTTAGGCACCACTTAATTCAAGTTGTTCTTTCTTTAAGAAATCATTTCAATAAAATTTAAAAAGATAAGTAAAATAAAGACAAACTAAAAGTAATAGGGAACAATGTAACCTAAACCAAAATTGTAAACTAAGATTTGACAAAAATCAAGCTTAAACATTAGGACTTGTCATTATCCCTATTTTCTCCTCTCGGATTAATTGATTCAATTTATGCTTGGCACTAGATTTCCTAAAATTCTAGCTACCCTCTCTTAAGGTGTAACTAAATGTCACCAGTTAAATAAATTATAAATAACTTTGGATCTCTCGATGTGCAAAGCCTTTCCTAAACATTCAATTAGATATAAAGCTATCATATCGGTAGTGTATTAATCTATTGAAATCTCTTTCTAATAAATCAATAACTTGTTATTTATAGGTCTATTAATTGACAACTCTCATTACACAATTAACACTTATTTATAGGTCTATTAATCGACAACTCTCATTATACAATTAACACATATTACCAAGCTCACTCTCTAAATTTTTTCCAATGTTTAAGCACAATAAATAACATGAACATGTATATCATTAAATCAATAACAAAATGTTCATAAATAGTTTAACAACAAACCCTAAGAATTGTTGTAGCCAATCATAATATCCATATCATCACCAATAATCAAGTAATCCATGATAAACATGTCAGAAGAGAAAGAAATTAAAATAAGACAGGATGGGATAGCTCCTCCTCTTCTTTGCCCAATTTGGAAAATCTGGATGACAGGGTGCTCTTTGCCTAATCTGGAATGAAACCTTGAATCTCCCCTATCTCTAAGCTCTCAATCTGTCTTTTGGCTCCAGGAAACAAGTTCCACATCCCTCTGGCAGCTCTCAGGATTCTGTGTTATAAAGTCATGAAAACCTAAAAAAATACATGAAACTTGCGTATTTCTTCAACTTCCAGTTCTTGGCAGGTTCCGATCTTGCATCTCATACATTATAATATATGAAGTATATGCAACAGAAAATAAAACAAAACCTAAAATAGATATACTCATGCATATAGATTTAGAAAACAAAAACATGAAATGTAAGATGTTGACATACCTTTCCAACAATCTCCTTCGTTCTTTAATCTTCTCCGTGTTGGATTGTAATAAGCCACAATGATCAATGTAGGATGTCTCTAATGAAAGTCCATACGAAGATAAAAGGATGAAATCTCATTAGGAGATGGCTAGAATTCTTTCTTTGTGCTAGCGAAGATAAGAACTCTTATGAGAGTTAGAGAGAAAGAACCTTTCTTTAACTTGTGTCTTGCACAAGATGCATGAAAATCATCTTTATTTTCTACACCATTTGGCCTTCCATAACCCCCATCACTAATGGAGAGTTATGGGAAGTTAATGGTCATGAATGCTATGCATTAATGGAAGTTATAGGAAGTTAATAACCATGAATAACATGCGTTAATAGAAGTTTGGGAAGTTAATGACCATATATAGCATGCATTAATGGAAGTCTGGGAAGTTAACCTAAAAAAATTCGCAGCCAACAACACTTGTTTCTAATCCATTCTATACAACGTTTTATACCATGATCATATCGCGATGCAATCCCGAAACACATACAATCCTGAAACACTCTCCCATATCTTGAATCACCATTCAATATTATTTTGCACATCCTTTGGATCTCTTATGTGTGTGACCCATTAAGTTCCCAGTTAAGTCAAGAGCGGTATCTAGCAACATGTTATAATCCCAAATTGACCAAAAAGTTTGTGGTTTGACTATCAACCCTTCCATAAGCAATGTTACCATACAATTCACCCTTTCACCATCTATACCCACTTGGTTCACAGTATGGTCAAAGTGTCAACTCCCACTGGACTGACTATGTTACATTTAGTCTAAGTGATATTAGATGTTGTCTTGAGGATCTCATTACTCTATGTATCATTAAAGACTCTCTTCATGATACATATCTGCTCTGGCCATAGACTCCTGAATAATGACCCCGATAAGAGGCCTTAGGTATCATCTCCTTCTATTAAGAGTGGTCAATATTTTATTGACTACTCAATTACCTCCGAATACCTCAAGTTGTACCCAATCACCACCCTATGAGTAACACCTGAAAAGCACTGATGAATGGAATCAAAGAACAGGATCAGCATCTAAGATATCTTTGAGCCCCTTAAGTCAAAGGATACTTACACCATTGTTATGATGAGACTATCATTGACACTGGAATAGAATATCCATATGATTGTATCATAGTAGGTCAATCCAATGTAGTTAGTACCCTTGATAAGAATCCACATGTTAACTTTAAACAAATCCTATCTATAGCTTATGAGATCTAAGACTTAATCTAATCAAGGAGTATAATATGTGCTAGTCTATCTGAATTAATGACATCCCATTTCATTGATCCTATGACTAGAGAAAGTTTAGATACTCACATAAATACACATAATAGGAATGTCATTATCATGATCTCATCATGATTTCCTCCATGTTATTTTTTGTATCAAGGACTTCATTAAATCAATTTAAGATCAACATCAAATCTATAAATGTATGAACATCGAAATAATGAAAAATTGCTTTATTAATCATAAAATGATTTGTACAAGAAGTGCTAAAGGTAATTGCCTTTAGAACACTGCTTTAACAAACTCCCACTTGCACTAAAGCCAATCACCTTGATATATAATACCATAGGCATGTACATGTGACATAAAACTCTTTTGGGAAATAGGCTTAATCAACGGATCAACTAAATTTTGATCGGTTGGAACTCTCTCTATCTTGACGTCATTTCTACTAATGATTTCTCTAATCAAATGGTATCGCCTAAGTACATATTTTGTAGCACCCCTATAAAGTACGAACTGGAACACCATGAGGACATTCCAATACGTAACCTATAATAATGGTGCACTACATTCAATCATAACATTCACTTAATCAGCTGACCGACCTTTGAGCCATTTCTTCTTTTTCCCCAAAAGTATAAGACTATACTTCTTATAGCCTCCCTTAGTAGCTAAAGATGTCTCTCGGTCCTGAAAAAAATCAACGTTTCAATTTTGGCGAGTTTTGCAAACTTAATGAGGTAACCATCATCGATGGTTCACTTAATTCATACAACACATCACACATATAACATATAATTCACATCTTTGCATTTTGCATAAATTATCATATATCATATTCTCACTTAAGGATAAGACAATTTTGCATTTCAAACAATCAAACATACTTATTAAAATGTATATGAAATGCTCACGTGAGTCTTTTCTAATTATTACATTGTTGCGACCGAGTGTCTATACTATCCTATATCTATTGTAGATACCAAGCTCATCTATACTGTCCCTTTATGTTAGGGATACAGGGCTCATTTTTCATAGTGAACCTTTGGCTCTTAATCCCATATGATGCTTTAAGCTCGTTTTTGGTGGCTAATCAGTTCACAACTCTCATTATCTGATCATGCATTCATGCATGGAATGCATCTCACATAATCAATCAATCATGTTAAGAAGCATTTAGTTAGTCACATTCACATACAAGTAACACTTCAATATCACATTCATGTATCAAGTCTTAGACCATCATTATCTGGCATCAACATAATCAAATCACATTTAGATCATCATTCAAAACATATTCTAGAGCAAACAAGTAATTGAGTGAAACCATCTAGGTTACTCACAGATTGCTCCTAAAGCTATTGCCTAAGAGTTCCAGCAATGTTTGGATGTTGATGTTCCAATTGCTCCTCTATATCAAGCAATATACATATATCACACTTTTGAACAATTATAAGTGTTTAGAAATGTGCATGTATGTATATGAAATATGCACAATGCATGTTCATGAAAATCCTGGCTATCGCTCTATTATTCTCATCATATAAACATTCATATTTTCAAACTCACATAAGTATCATTTATAATTATGGTTTATACCTCAATAAAACCATGAAAATTGAAATTCATAACTTATTTCGTCAATTCAGATTTTTCCTGAAACATACCTGCGGGTATACTGTATTTGATTAATATGACAATGAAAATGAAGTAATTTGGCAATACTTTCTTCTAGAAAATTATTCGACTATCTCTTAAGTTTCTATTTCCACCAAGATAATTCAATTTGATTCAGTATTTTGAAAGCTATACTCTAATTACTTTGGACTGAGCACATTCAAAATTTTGTCTAGTCCATGATCATGCACTCAAAGATGTACATCTTATATCTCTCAAATCCAATATCCCAAACCACAAACTTTATACCAATTGCAAGATAAGAGAATAAGATACAATGTCTGTGTTTTTTGTCTGATTCAGCCTACATCAATACATTTTATTCGATAACAAGAAGATATGATTTCTATCACGGGTAGTGCTGCAGCCTAAGCCAAAACTGAACTTCAACCTAAATTTCAAGCCCTTTATTGACAGAATTAAAATTCAATTTCTTCTTAACAATTGTATCTGTATGTCTCTAGTTTAATTAAAATAAAAAATCACTCCATTATAATAACTATAGAATAATATATTGTCAATATACCGAAGCATATTTAGTGAAAATGCTCCATTAATCAATTTTCTAGAACTGTTCATCATTTATGTCTCAATTTATCAGTTAATCTCTTCCAAATGATTTTAGATGGTTAGAATTTTTGGTGAAGATGTAAAACAATGTGTTTTGAGTTAGTAGGTTCAAGTACGATGTCATTTGGAGCTCAGAAGAAGAAGTTATAGTAAATAAAAATAAAGGGAAGTTCGAACTGTTTCCAGCCATAGAAGTCTGCACAATCATGCTTCTTCTTCTTTTTCTAAAACCCATAAAAATTTCCTTTTTCTTTCTTTTTTTTTAAGCAAACTTCTCTATCTCATCTCAACCCCGTTTTTGACTTCCATTCAACCCAACATATTCAAAAATAGATCAAAAACTGAGAATTATCACCAAAAATCAAAAACTAAAAAATCTCTACACATGTTCTTCATTTTCCTACAGTCTCCATTTTTCTGCATTTTGTCCATCTTCTACTTCTTTCTTTCTTTATCTAACACGATGCTAGACCCAATAGGAACCTATCCTAGAGGACCTTCAACAAGATGGAACTATGCCCGGGAGTAGATAGAATCAAGCAAACACACGGAATCACAAGAAAATAATTGAAAAGATAGAAACAGAACACAAAGAGAAAATGGGAGGTTAGAAGAATGTTGGTCGATGAACAGAACCCTAAGAGAACTTGTCTCTTAAAACCCTAGCAAGAATGTTGGTCAATGGAAAGAACCTTAAGAGAACTTGTCTCTTAGAACTCTAACCTTAGGACGCCACAGAGAAAGACCACTCCTTTGATAAGTCAAGTATTCTCAAAGAATACAAAGAAGCAAGAAAGCTCTTAATATTATTTCTAAATGAAAAAACCCCCTTCTAAAGTACATAGAGGGTGCCTATTTATAGGAAAAACTTCCTAACTTAATGTCCTAAAGAAGAAAATAAATAAAAGGAAACAAATCAATA
Source organism: Erythroxylum reticulatum (assembly GCA_025504915.1). Classification (NCBI taxonomy): domain Eukaryota; kingdom Viridiplantae; phylum Streptophyta; class Magnoliopsida; order Malpighiales; family Erythroxylaceae; genus Erythroxylum; species Erythroxylum reticulatum. Next base: position 21,913,532 of record JANSVA010000008.1, on the reverse strand, counting down.
CCTAAAAGGAAACAAAATAAACTTATAAATGTGTTGACTAAATAACCTTATTTGAAAGAAAACAAAAAGGAAACTAATTAAAACATGATCTGAACATGTTAGACCTTATAGATCACGTCCTTATCCTTCTTTTTAAGTGGCACATGCTTGTCACATGGTATTTCAAGTGAGTTCTCCCAACTAGACTCCATGTGGGCCTTTGGACACTTTATGTTGGGTTTTCAGAAGTAAGACAATGCCTCTCGGGCCTTTATGAGATGAAATCTGACTTAACAATATGGGCTCTATCTCTTAAAGATCTTGGATCAAACAATTTAATGCTTGCTTCATGGCTTTGGTCCTAGCTCTTCTCAATGGGCCTCCAACATCTTGTAATGGATCTTTAGGAACATTAGACTTGAATGTTGGGCCTTTGATATGAGAATTTCGTTCATCCCCTTGCTTTGAACATTCAAACTTCAAATCTGATCTAATTTCAGCTCCTAGGCCTCCTTTTGCAAGCTCATGCCCATGCAAGTCACGTCCTAGGCTTCCTTGAGGTTAATCACACCATGGATGCTTCTGTTCTTGTCTTTCACATGCCCATGGTTCTCCATCATTTCCTCCCTCCTTGAAAGGATTCATCCTCGAATTTGCAGCATCAAAGAGGGATAAATTAGATACATTGAATGTAGCACTGACATTATCATAGGATCTAGGTAAATCAATTTTATAAGCATTATCGTTAATCCTTTCTAAAACTTAAAAAGGGCCATCTCTTCTTGGTTGTAGCTTAGATTTCCTTTGTTCTAGAAAACTCTCCTTTCTCAAGTGCACCCAAACCCAATCACTAGGTTTAAATATAACATGCCTTCAGCTTTTATTGGCTTGCTTTATATATTGTTCATTTCTCCTCTCAATGTTGGCTCTAACTTTAGCATGCAACTCCTGCACAAATTTAGCCTTTTTCATATCGTCAAGGATAGTAAACTCATTAGAAGGCAATGGAAGAATTTCCAAAGGAGTCAAAAGATTAAACCCATAAACAATATCAAAAGGAGAAAATTGAGTAGAAGAATGAAGAGCACGATTATAAGCAAACTCAATGTGTGGGAGACACTTTTCCCAATTCTTCAAGATCTTTTGGATGATCGCATGCAACAATGTTGTCAAAGTTATATTTACCACTTCAGTTTGACCATCCGTTTGAGGATGTGCAACAGTAGAAAACAAGAGTTTAGTTTCAAGTTTATTCCATAGAGTTCTCCAAAAGTGACTAAGGAATTTCACCTCTATCACTCACAACAGTCTTTGGCAACCCATGCAATCTTACAACCTCTGTAAAGAACAAGTTAGCAATATGAAGAACATCATTGGTTTTAGAACAAGCAATAAAATGAGCCATCTTGCTAAATCGATCAACCACCACAAATATACTATCCTTTCCACTAGATGATCTAGGCAATCCAAGCACAAAGTCCATAGATATATCAACCCAAGGATGAGAGGGTACGGGTAATGGAGAATATAAACCATGTGATTAAACCTTAGATTTCGCATACCTATAAGTAATACATTTAGCACAAATAGAAACAACATCCTTTCTCATGTTAGGTAAATAAAAATGTTCATACAAAAGAGCTAAAGTTTTCTCAACACCAAAGTGACCCATCAATCCACCACCATGTGTCTCTTTAACAAGTAATTGACGCATGGAGCAAGATGGAATGCAAAGTTTATCTTTTTTGAATAGAAATCCATCAAATCTATAGAAATTATCATTACTATATTTTTCAAAAGATTTACAATTTTCTATAAAGTCATAATTAGATTCATACATGCCTTTCAACGTCTCAAAACCAAGTAATCTAGCATGCATAAAGCTAAGAAGAGAGTATCTTCTAGAAAGAGCATCAGTCACAATGTTTTCTTTCCCTTGTTTATGTTTAATAACATAAGGAAAATTTCAATAAATTCCAGCCACCTAACATGTCTTTTATTCAATTTACCTTGGTACTTTAGAAATTTCAAGCTTTCATGATCAAAATGAATGATAAATTCTTTTGGCCACAAGTAATGTTGCCAAGTCTCTAAAGACCTTTTTAAAGCATACAACTCTTTATCATAAGTGGAGTAATTCAAAGCAGCACCACTTAGTTTTTCACTAAAATAAGCAATGGGTTTCGAATCCTGCATTAAAACAACACCAATGCCTATTCCAGAAGCATCACATTCAACATCAAAAACTTTAGAAAAATCAGGAAGAATAAGAAGAGGAGCATTGGTCAATTTTTCTTTCAAGGTATTAAAAGTAACCTCTTATAAATCACCCTATTTAAAAATCACATTTCTTTTACCAATTTATTCAAAAGGGCTGCAATAGTAGAGAAGTCCTTCACAAATCTACGATAGAAGCTAGTTAATCCATGGAAATTTCGAACTTCATTAGCATTCTTAGGACTTGGCCCTTCTTTAATTACCTTCACTTTCTCTTCATTAACTTGAAGTCCTTTAGCACCTACAATAAAACCAAGAAACACATCATCATCCATGCAAAAGGAACATTTTTCTAAATTGGCATAGAGTTTATTTTCTCTTCAAAGTTCAAACACGTCATGCAAGTGTTTCACATGATCATTTAAACTCAGAATACACTAGAATATCATCAAAATAGACAACCACATACTTTCCAATAAAAGGACGAAACAGATGATTCATTAAACTCATGAAAGTACTAGGTCATTAGTCAAGCTAAAAGGCATAACTAACTACTCATACAACCCAAACTTAGTTTTGAAAGTAGTTTTCCACTCATCACCCTTTTTCATGCGAATTTGATGGTACCCACTTCTAAGATTAATTTTAGAAAATATACAAGCACCATGCAACTCATCAAGCATATCATCTAAACGAGGGATAGGGTAACGATATTTCACCATGATTTTATTGATGGCTCTACAGTCAACACACATTCTCTATTTGCCATCTTTCTTAGGAACAAGTATAACTGGCACACCACATGAGCTCAAGCTTTCTCTCACAAGGCCCTTTTTCATAAGCTCTTCAACTTGTCTTTGGATCTCTTTAGTTTCTTCCGGATTGGCTCTATATGCAGGCCTATTTGGAATTGAAGCTCTGGGAAGGAAGTCTATATGGTGCTCAATGCCTCTCAAAGGGGGCAATCCATC
>JANSVA010000008.1:21883601-21897309 GCA_025504915.1 Erythroxylum reticulatum | reverse complement strand
AACATACATTTTAGCATTTGCTTATTATGGACCACAATCTTGATGAGTGGTGAACTCATATGTGTTTCATTATAATTATTGATATGATTGGAATAGATTTTTATAGAATACTAATCCAGTGTCTGCATAATGGAATTATTAATTGAAACATGTATCAGGGAATATTCACTCACTCTATATGATTAGTGATTAAACTGGTGCTAGGAGTTTGATGGACTAGCTACCCATCAAGTCTTAACAGCAAAATGAGATCTTATGTGTTAATCACTTATAGGGTGAAGCGGGAGATCTAGAAAGAAAAACCAATTAAGGGCAAAATGGTAATTTTATCCTTTGTTGTGCGGATGACTATAATAAGGTTCATAATAGGGTTTGCAATTGGACATATTATTTGAAATATGTGTTCTCATAATATATAGTAATTCAAGAGCTCAACTAATTCTTTTTAGTGGAATGACATTTAGTTAATAAGTTAGAATTAATTTTAATAACATTAAATTAATTATGGGCTTATTGGAGCTTGAATTATCTAAGTCCAATAAGATTCCCCACTTGGCTTCAAGGAAAGTTATCAAGCAAAGTAATAAATATAAATGGAAGTTTTAAAGCCCATGATTGAATGTTAGGCTTGTACTAATTAATGGTTAATTAGAGCCCAAATGAACATTTAGAAATGGGCTAGACTTTGGTTTAATTTAAGTAATTGGAATAATTACATTAGAACAAAATTCTTAAAGAAATGAAAGGAAATTTTGGTTTTTAATGGCTAAGTGTGCAACTGCACATTTAGCATTGAATTACTAAATAAAGATTGTATTTCTCATGCATTATCATCATTAAATGAAGTAATGATCCTACCACTAAATGGTTTAATGGTTGTCTTTTAATGATGGCATGTAATGTAACCTTTTTAGCATTCATTTGATTAAAGATGAAAGAGGTATATTTGATGAATGATCTTCCTTCTTTCATCACTAAAACCAAAATTGACATGTCATTTTAGGTTATTGGTCTTTTCATATAGCCATCTTAAAGCAAATGAGAAGAGTCTCATTTAATGGCTTCTTTATGTTTGATTAAAGAAAGGTATGACGCATTGGATGCTCTTCTGCTTCTTTCTTTTCATATATAACTGAAATTGAGAAAGTGAAAGAGAGGTGTTTGTGCATTTTTAGACCCTCTCTCCTTTCATGCATATGTTAGCCGGAATCTTTATGAGAAGGTGTCTCATCTTTGGCTTCTTTATTCTAAGAAAAATCTCCTCCAAAGTTTTCTTCTCCTTTCCCATTAAAGGATCTTGTTAACCAAGTTGTCCAAGAAGAACAAGTGGTAGATCGCATTGGTTGAGGATATAATATCGAGAAGAGAAAACAATAATAAGAAGAAGAGAATACATCACCTTGGAGAGGATATATTGTCGAAGATAGGATAGCACAACGAGGAGTTAAAGCTGTAGCAAAGGAGTCGATAATATTTCTCCCATCTTGTTCTTATTTTAAATATTATCCTTATACCGTATCATGTATGGAATGACATGTTGATTTGGTTATCTTACTTCTATTGGGTTATGATTCCTAAAAAAGTTTTTGAAATCTACGGTTTAACCAAATCTTGTATATTTTCTTTTCCAATCCAACAATAGTAGGGTTTCAATTGGGGTTATTTGATAGGGGTCGAAGCATTTTTAGGAGAGGCCCATAAAAGGGTAACCTCCCGACGTCGATTCAAAGGTGACATCAACGCTGATGATTGGGGTTAAGTGTATTTTACTATTTTGTTATTTCTTTCTCTTATTAGAAATTGATTGTGTTATCCTATGTTAATTGGTTTGGCTTTTGTGTATGGATAATCGTATTCTTGTTATTTTTCGGTTATTTATGTATGAACCCATTGGGTATTTGAAAAGATGATTTTAATGGATTCATTTAATCATTAAGGATATGTTGAAATTCATGTGTAGCGACTAATGATTCGTAATCATTAAGGATAACACAACCTAGGTTAAATGACGCATCATATGTGGTTATTGCCTTGATTAATTAGTTTTTCTAATTCATAATGCTACTACCTAATTAAATCTAGAGATCATATCCTAGGTTATTCGGTAATTAGGTTTAATTAATGATCATATCTTGATTAAAGACTACTTAAGGGAAAACTCGGGTTAATTATTAACCCACGATTAATTATTGCTAGGACTGGTTTGACAAAAACAAATTAATGAGATATGTTTAATTAGGGTGTAGGTCGAGATTGAATAAAAAAATTGGTTCCTTACTGAATTCCCCAGTTTTATCATTGTTTTGTATGTTTTCTTTAATTAGGGTGTAGGTCGAGATTGAATAAAAAAATTGGTTCCTTACTGAATTCCCCAGTTTTATCATTGTTTTGTATGTTTTCTTTAATTTTCTTTTATTAGTCTAGCTTTATTTTATTTTCTTATTTCCAAAATCTAAAAGCGCTTAACCTAAACACTGATTAATTTCATTTCAGCAACTTTACACATACTCCCTATGGTATCGACCTAGTATAACATCCCATTCCCATACTAAGGGTTAGGACCCGAAAATTCAGTACATATGAGCTCAAAGAGAGATTAAGGAAATGCATTTTCTTGCTCATGCATAATGTTAGCATATAGGCACATAAATATTGAATCCTTGCACATAAAAATAATGGTACATGAATTCATTAACAACTTCTGGGTATAATTGATTTTAAATGTGATTTTATTGAAAATGAGAGGTAGAGGGAGTAGAAAGAGTGATCTTTGTATGAGTTGTGATAAGGAAAGAATTGAAACAAAATTGTTAGTTGATCTAGAAAATGTTCATTGAGTGTGCTTTAGTTTGTTAGCCATAACTTTTTCACTAGTTATCCAAGTGAAATGATTCTTCATTTTTATTAAAATAGAAACATATGGCTACATTTCTTATTAAGGCATAAAATTTAAATTCTGTCTCTAAGAGTCTCTAAATTTTCATGAAGTTGAGAACTGAGTGTAGTATATTGGTGGATGAATGTAAAATTTGTGTTAGGACTTCAGAGGAAATTTTATATTGATCTAGGCTGAATTAAATAAATTTGCTTGCTTGAGAGTTGGATATCTTTCTTTTATCTTTCCAACGGTATATAGTATAAGAATTTTGGACAATTGAGTCGAAATTGATGATCCTTATAAGTGAAGATGCCCAGGAGTGTAGAGGGTATCATCTGTGATGACGTCATATCGTTTATGATGATGCTATATCGTCTGTAAAAACGTATCTTCTATGATGACGTCATATCGTCTATAAAAATGTATCGTCTGTGATGATGTCATATCATCTATGATGACATCATATCGTCTGTAAAAAAGTGTCATCTGTGATGATGTCATATCGTCTGTAAAAATGTATCATCTATGATGACATCATATGGTTTGTGATGACATCACATCTGCTACTTTCTGTTTCTTCCACCTTCTGCTTCTTCTATACACTATTCATCTTGTATTGTCTGGTATAATTTTCACACTTAAGATGATAAAATTTGTCTTCAAAGTCTTCATGAAAGTTGTAGAACTTGAAGTCTTCTTTCAAACTATCTAAAGAACACCTTAATTCAATATCTTTAGGGAAAGTTATGGCAATTTTCCCATTTTGTCTACTTTTTCGTTTGGTTTTATCTGATCCTATTGTATATTCCGTCTTTGACCCTTCATACGATAGAATTTGTCTTTAAGGTCTTCATAAAAGTTGTAGATATTGAAGTCCTCTTTCAAACCATCCAAAGAACACCGTAATCTAATATCTTTATGGAAACTTATGAAAATTTTCCCAATTTGTCTACTTTTTTGTCTAATTTCATCTAATCCTATCGTCTGGTCCATTTTTTACCTCTCATATGATATAATTTCTCTTCAAAATCTTCATAAAAGTTTTATATATAGAAGTATTATTTCAAACAGTCCTAATAAGATCTTAATCTGACTTCTCTAGTGAAAGTTATGTCAATTGTCCCACGATGAGTTCAATATAATTGAGGGCAAAATCATGTTTGATTCTTTCAGCCATACCTTTGTTATCCAACCTCCAAGTGAGGTTATTCTTGAACCATTGGAGTCAAAAGAAATATGGGAACATGTTTCTAGAAGAAAATTTTGCAAAAAACCTTTAATATCAAGGTCAAAAAGAACATGCAGTGTTGACCCGAAATGATGTTTTATGGAAAAATCTGGAAGTGATTTAATGGGTTATGACTTGTATTTCAATGGTTTTACTAAGTCATAAACTTAAGTACAAATCATACTTAAGTGAGTTTTACTAAATGGAAGTGGATAAGTGGCCAAGAAATGAACAAGTGTCCTAACTTTAAAATTGAATTTTAATAACCTTGAAAGACAAGTTATTGTACTTGCCTTCATTTCTTTCTCTCGAAGCTTCTTTCTCTAGTGTTTCTCCAACACAGTTTTTCATCAAATATTCACTAAAAACAAATCTTGTTTTCCTCTGTGTGTTATTACTCCCACTTTGATATTTCTTTCTTTGATCTTAAGAAAAACCGAACCCTCCTGTCAACTTTCAAGTTGATGTACGTGGTTACATGAGGAACTAGGGTTTATGTGATTTTGAAGATGTTAGAGTTTTAATCAAGTAATTTGTTTTGATTCTATATTTTTGTATAAAATGAAGCATGCATCACGTTAGCTCACTGTTAAATGGTTAAGAACAGTGATATTCATAATTGTTGGAAAATGAGTGAGGAGATTTTGAGTATGCCATATATGTGATTTTCTTTGGATTTAATGATCAAAATGTTCTAAGAGATTGTAGAGATGATTTTTTGAGTTGAAATATCAATGAAAATGTGTATGATTATGTTTAGAGTTGAGAAAGAAAGATTAAAGTGATAGCTAGAAGAAGAAAGTAAAGTGAATGCAAGGTTGAAAATGAAGAAAAATGAAAGTGTAGTAATACAGAAAATGTGATGAATATACGTAGTGAGTGTTTCTGTTTTTGATGATTATGAAAAATGATAGATTTTGATTAGGTTGTGATATGTTGATCTGAAAAAAATAGGAATGAAGAGGAGATATTATGAGTTAAATATAAAGATGATAGTGATACATACATATTCATATACATATATAGAGACTATGTTTTCCTCTCCACTAAACACATACGGATTTATATTGGAAAATTGTGCATGATTTATTGACATCAAATTACCAAAGATTTGAGTTTGTGAGTCAAAGAAATGATGAGCAATTAAGTTATGAAATTGGTAAAGTACCTGGGATTGTCATTGAGCATGCATTGTATATAGTCCATATAACTGTTTGTGCATAAATGAGTTTTGTAACGTGTGTGAATGGTATATTACATAAATAGGATGTGCAGGATAAATGTCTGCATACAGGCGTATCCAGAATTGGAAGCAATTGTTATTTTGGAGCGTACTATGAGTAGATCGAGATGGTCTCACTTTATTTTTTGTTATTTGAATTTTGTATTAATTGATTACTAAATGATTATGTGAATGTGATTGATTGTGTTGGTTTCTAGACAGAAGGTCCGATGAATGTGATGTATGAATGAAGTGCACGAAATTTGAATTGGATGAACTAAGTGCACGTAATTTGATTGTTAAATGTGTTATGAAAATGCATTTGTATATGAATGAAAGTGATAATTCTCAACTTTAATATTGAATGCTCGACTAAGGTCCGATGATATGGGAAAGTGATTGAATGAGATTATGCAAACGTGAATGATGCATTCCATTCATGAATGTATGAAATATAATGGCAGTTGTGACCTGAGTAGCCACCAATCAAAGCTTAAAGTTTAACGAGTGAAAATGAGCCTCAAGCTCAAAAGTGATTCAAAGTCTTAGGCTCGACGTTTAATGAGCCCTATATTCCTCAAACAGATAAGGGATAGTTATCAATGAGCCCTATATGAGACAGTTTAGGCACTTGTTCACAACAAAGTAACAAATGGAAAATAAGTCTCATATGCACTGCATATGCATAATATGAATGATTAAGTGTATTGAATCTAAAGTGTGAAATTGAATGTGAAATGTGAAATGTGAAATTTTAAATAATGTGAAATGTGAATTATGTGTTATTTGACTGGGTGAGCCATCGATGATGGTCACTCATTGAGTTTGCAAAACTCACCTAAAATTTGCAAATATTTTTTAGGACTCAGAAGAATACCCCGTTAGACAAACGGGAGTATCCCTACAGCATACAAGTAAAAGATAGAGGTCGGGATTAGTTGGCATCTGCATTAGTATTTCCTTTATTTTTTATCGAATTAAGTCTTCCGCAATTATTGTAACTTGTGCATTCGAATATTTCTATTTTGAAATAAATTTTCAAATTGGAAATGGTTGTTTATGGTTTTTGCAATGTAATGAAATTTTCACAAGTATTTTGTATTTGTAACAGGCCCAAATGGCTATTGAAATTTCTGATGATTGTATTACTATGATTGAAAATGTTTATGAATTAAAGTGGGCCCGATTTGGCTATCGATTTTTCACACTTTATGCTTGTGGTTTAAAAAAACAAATTTGTACTGAAATTTGAATGATTGAGTGCTCTAATGTGCCACCCTCGCGAAGCACGGACTCAGATATCACTCAAGATGTCAGGAACATGTCTTGTAGGAGTGGGGTGCTACACCTTGACTTACCACTATTATGGTAATCATCTAGTTTATTTTGATTAGCTTTGTAATGTGCTGTCAATTTCTGCGCTATTATCGGGGAGTACAGTGTTTTATTTTTTGTGATTTAATTTGTGTTTTGTATATATTTGTTCAGAATTAGTTTCTTTTCAGTTATTTCTTGATTTTTTCACTTTTTTTTGGTATTTGTGTGAAATTTTTTGACATTGATAGAAGTAATTTCTTTTATAACTCTTATTCTCAATCCTATAACCAAGGTTGGATTGATCAACTTAACATTGGTTATGGATGGGATAACAATCAGAATTACTTTTACGATAGTTTATAGGATACAAAACAATTCTCGTTTAGACCAAAAGCCTCTTATCATAACTCATGTATGGCTTTGGACGATTATATCAAGGCCTATAATGCTGTCCATCATTAATTTCAACAGGGTATGCAACAGCTTTAAGAGAGTATGTAATAACTTCAACAAAATACCTTACAATTCCCGAAAGATGAAAGGAAATCTTGGTTTAATTTTCAAGATGTGGTGAGTTAACAAAACTTAGGTACATCTTTGGAAGAATTGATGAATGTTGTGATTGCTAACAATCTTCAATTTCAGCAAAGCCTACAACAACAATTGTAATAGTTCTAGTAGGAAATGAGGCATATAATGTCTAGAAACTAGAACTTGTTAAGCAAAATGAGTGAAATGGTAGCTAGGATCAACTACCTAGAATCACAACTGGAAGAGGAACAGACATATCAACCTGAGGTATTCCCAATGAATGTTAGTGAGCAAACCTTACAGACTGATGATGAGGAGCTTGAGAATTTAAGAGCAATACTTAAGGAATTACATGTGAAGAAGAAGTTGAGGAGGACCTTGAGCCAAAGAAAGACATATCATTTAACTTAGAGGTGAGTACTAAGTTCATGATTATTTTTTAAATTAACTCTTCACCTTTATATAGCAGGTTAGAGGAATTAAATGAGGAAGAGAAAGGCAAAGAGACATTTGAGATCTTTCCAGAGTGTAGGAATCAGTCAAGATTGAAAGTCAGAGGATAGGGAAGATGTTGAATATGACAAATCATCAACTAAGACCCTATCTTGAAGAATCTCATATGGAGGAGCCGCATGGAACAATTGAAGATCACAATTTTGTAATATGAGGAGGAAATATGGAGTGGAGACAGTGACCATAAAAAAAGGCACTTCTTGGGAGGCAACCTAAAGGAAGTAAATGTCTTTCCTTTACATTTTTGCATTACTTTTTATATGCATGTGTGTTTTTGAATTTCTTTGTTCTACTGGTCTTAAGTTTTCAATCAAAATGAGAGAAATAATAAAACAAACAAATAAATGTTTTCTCATTTTTTATTGCTTTTGGGATTTTATAGTCATTATTAGAGTGTGAATTGACTAGATAATGTAATAGCAACTTTACTATTTATTTTTACTCTTGTGATTGGTTGATATGCATTGTATTTAGAAGAGTAGACTAACACATCCATATCAGTGTCATTGTCTGTTGATAATATTTGACCTTCATGACATGTACATCCTGAGTTTGCTTTGAGTTTCTATTTGAGACCATATCTCATGCATTAACATGGAAATGATTAGGCATTATTTGTTTTATAAGCTACATTAGCCAAATAGCCTACCCTATTAATATGATTTTTCCCTTCTTAAGCCCCTTTTGATCCTTATAAACCTTTATTTTTGCATCAACCACATTATATGCTTTATACTTAACCAAATGTCCTACCCAAACCATAAAGCTGGTGGAACATTTGTGATTGTTAAGTTTGTGGATGTACAAAATTCTAAGTGTTGGGGTGTACATATGTGTGGATTGGCTATAATGATTGGGATGTTATTTTATGTCTTATCATTGAAATTTCCATGTTAATGTAGTTTCTTTGGATTTTTATAAAGAGAAGGAAAAGAAAGAAATAAAAGAGAAAAGAAAAAGAAAACAAAAACAAAAACAAAAAGTTAAAATTTTTAAAATAAATGTATCAAGGAGGAAGTGCATTAGTGGTCTCCAAGGTTATTCGTACTTAGTGCATCCTCCTAAATTTGTATTGAATGGGTTATTAGAGCAATGTCAAATATGAGGTAGATGTTGGCTTGGAAGGTTAGCTCTTTGATGGTTTTAATGTATTGTAATCAATTGTATAAGTCATTCCTTTGGAATGATATATGCTTCATATAGTTTGTGTGTGAGAGTTGAATTAGGTTGTGAAATATAAATGTTGCATTCGTCATAACTATTGGTACCCAGTTTTTGATGAGTGTGAACTTGTGTACTTGATGTAACATTGAGTGTTGCTTTATTTCTCTAGTTGAATGACTTTCAAGTTACTTGACCCAAATACATCTCACCTTACCTTTACCTACATTACAACCTCGAAAAGTCCTTTGCTTCATGATTTTGCACATGAACCTTAGTGGTGGAGAAATGAAATGATATGCAAAGTTGTGGAATGACATAATCATGAACGTTGTTGAGTGTACCCAAGAACATATCTTATTTAAACTCATTTTCCAAGTCTACCATTAGATTGCTTAGCTTTTAAAGGTATTGAATGTTGAATGATCATGAGTAAAAGTTTGGAATGGTAAGTTCTTGCTATGTTTTGAAAGTCGTTCATCTTTGTTTATGATTATATATTCTTAGAATATATGGGAATTGAGTAAATGTTTTAGGTCTATTAGCTTAACTTTAATGTTTTGCCCAAGGACGACCAAAAGCTAAGTGTAGGGGAAATTGATATATACTTAATTGATTGTTTAATTATTTCATAACACTTAGCGATTAATGACATAAAATTGCTTAAGATACTCACTTTAACCCATATGTGATTTTAGGCATAATTCTTAAGCAAAGAAGTTAAAGTGAGTTGCAAGCACGATATTTAGGTCATTTTTTGAAGACTAGTACTCACTTTTCTTCGTGGAGCATTAAGAAGAAAATTAAAAGACAAGAAGAAGATAAGAAAAATGGAAACATAAAGAAGTAGAAACTTGCACAACCATGTATGTTTTTGCATGGGCACATGCATTGTAAATTTCATGGAAAATAAAGGAGTAGAAGGTGGCAGCTGTGACAAGATGAAGCATGAAACTACATGCAGTTGGTGGACACATGCAAAAATGATGTGCATCAAGTGGAAGCAAAGAGCCAAAGCAGTAGCAGCTGGAAGAGACGCAACAGCTAGGAAAGAAGACCAAAACATAAACAACATTTACATTAGGGAGATTTTCAAAGACAAAATGCAATCACATAGTAGCATAGGAGTGAGCATAGTTTTTTAAAGGAGATATGAACAGTAGAGGTGGACCAAAAAATAATTCATAAAATTAGAATAGTAACACAATAGAAAGGAGGTGTAGTAGTAAGAGTAGATAGGAGGGTTTTGGTTGTGGTTATTTAATGGGGGCTGAAGCATTTTTTTAGGAGAGACTCATAAAGGGGTAACGTCTCAACGTCGATTAGGAGGTGACATTAATGCCGATGACCCAGGTTAAGTGTGTTTCACTACTTTTGTTATTTCTTTCTCTCATTAGAAATTGATTATGTTATCCTATGTTAATTGCTTTTGGTTTTGTGTATTGATAATTGTATTCTCGTTATTGTTCAGTTATTTGTGTATGAACCCATTGGGTATTCTGAAACGATGATTTTAATGCATTTGTTGGATCGTTTATTTACAAACCCATCGCTAGAATTTCAATATAATCTATAATTGTTATATTTGAAATTCGTATGTAATGACTAATGATTCATAATCACTAGGAATAACATAACCTAGGTTAATTGACGTATCATATGTAGTTGTTACCTTGATTAATCGATTTTTCTAATTCGTAATGCTACTACCTAATTAAATCTAGAGATCATATCCTAAGTTACTTGGTGGTTAGGTTTAATTAACGACCATATCTTGCTTAAACACTATGTAAGGTAAAACTCGGGTTAATCAGTAAACCACGATTAATAGTAAACAATATGTTTAATTAAAGTGTAGGCTAAGATTGAACTAAAGAATCAGGTCCCCTCCCATTTATCATTTTTTAACATGTTTCTTTAATTTGCTTTTGTTAGTTAATTTAACTTTACTTTATTTTCTTATTTTAAAACCAAAACGCCCCAAAACCTAAATACCATTTAATTTCTTTTCAAAAGATAATCAAACACTCTCTGTAGGATCGACCTAGACACATCACTATGATAATAGTAGGTCTAGTTTATTTTGACTAACGTTATGATGCGTTGCCACACATCCTTTCTTTGTATTTTTTTTCATCCTCCCAAGTCTTATTCTCCTTGAGGGTCTTTCTGTCTTTTCTTTGTTACTTTTCTTCTTACCTTTTTTTAGATATTGTTATGGTAACTAACCTTTTCCAAATATACTCTTAGATACCCTTTAGTTACTTTGCAAAGCATTATCTTACTGCCATGGTGTTTGAATCCAACCTTAACTTTCCATTTGATCTTCCATAACCCCCCCTACACACACACACACAAAACCTCCAAAATTGACAATTTCCCCTACTTGCCCCCCTCCCCCTCCCTTCTTTCCCCCTTAATCCTAATCCTAACCTAACTTCTTCAATACATTTTAATATGGCTCAATCACCCTTACAATCATAGAAGATATGCAAAATAGATGGTTTGTAACTATTTGAATATCTTTCTGCACTTTGTGCCCCCATATGAGATCAATGGTAGATCAATATTAGCTTTGGATCAGAAGTGCTCAAAGTTAGAAAGCAACACTTATATGCTTCTTTATGGATATGATGCTCCTTTTTCTTGTGTGCACAAATGAGAAATGTTGATCAAGTGTGCAAGTTTACAATTTCTTATCCCTCAATATACAACAAGTGCATAGTTAATGAGTGTAGTATATGAGGTGTCAATCCTTTTAGGAGTTAGTAAACTAATTGAATTTTAAGTTGTCTAAGGCCTAAAGCATAACTAAAATGAAAAGGAAAATTAAACATAAAAGTAAAGAAATGAATATGGATTGCTTGAAAATGAAATTGTAAAATTATCACAATGAAATCAAAATTAAGCATAACCAATGGACAATAAAAAATCACATAAGGAAGATAAACTGATTATGAGAAGGGGGATTTATCCTATTATCAAATGCTAACATAATTACTTTTGAGTTAATATGGTATCGATCCTAGACTTTCAAAGGGTGGATTACTCTCTCTCGAGTTATAATAATTAAATCCTAAACCATAACCCCTAATTGAATTATAGAATTTGCAATCTCTCAATTAACAAAAAGCCCACATATCCAATTAAATCTTAAGACCTCTAATAGACTATCGGGTCCTTATGTAACATCTTTCTTCGTATAAATTACTGATTTGATTATTTGTGTGATCTGTTAGATTGTTTAACTCTCATTACCCAATCTAATCATTTTACTATCGGTTCACTCTATTGATTTGTTACCGAAGCATGCAAATATAATAAATAATCATAATACCCAATATCTTAACATCAAAAGAATCACATTAACATTGATTCAAGAACAAATCCCTAAAAGAGTTTAGAACATCATCTTCAAACCTAAATCCATCACTATCAAATCCATCTTATACATTCAAAAGATAGAATAACAAAGATGAAATGCAAATGCCACTTGGAAGTGTTAGGATGGATCAGGAAGATGACAACAACAACAACAATTCTTCTTCCCTCTTCCTTTATCCTCTTATCTCTTCTTCTTTTACCTTAGATCTTTCCCAATGCAATAAATGGAGGCACATGAAAATTAGGTTCTCCTCCCCCTTCTGTAATCTTTTCTATTTAAGGTAGAAACTAGGTTTTACTTGAGCCTAAAAAGTCTTAAATATCCCTTAAAAAATTGAGTTTAGAAGCTGGTCCATATCTACTATCACGTAGGCCATGATCGTGGCCAGGGTCATCTGTCATGATAATGGCAGACAAGGCCATAATTGTCCCTGAAAAGGTTTTATCACAATAGTGGCCTTGGGTCTTCATTTGCGCTCCCTTTGAATCTCCTTTGTTTCTCAAACATTAACAAATACATGAAGGCACATCAAATACATAAAATTAAAGCTCAATAGCATGCTAACCTATATAAGACTCAAAACACAAATATTTAACTAACACACACAATTCTAAACTTAAATATATAAGATAAATTAATTAACACTATAAACATACTAAAATGCCTACTAAAACATCATCCAATCTACAACTATCAACATCTCCACACTATAACTTTTGTTTATCCTCAAGCAAAAACAAAACATTCATAACACAAACAAACCAAACAACAAAACCCGCATATGCAATAATGGTATAAAGGCGTTGAACTTTACGAAATAAATGTAACTAGAAGCATAATCCTTCAAGTTGTTCTAACTTATTGACATATGAAATCTATGTCTACGCGCTTTAGGTGAAATATACATACTAAATAAGATCTTAATGTCAAATTCATTCACCCCCATCACTTGCACACACACATTGATAATTATTCATTCAATCAAAATTGTAACTATCCCTAAGTAGCTTTTCACAAAAATCCAAGTTGTTTCCAAAGATTGGTAGGATTTATTAAACAACGCACTATTTTTGTCAATTTTCATTAACATAAACCTAGAATTTTAAGGTGAAGGCAAATATTTGTGATGAATGTCCCTTGGTTACTCAACTTGTTGGGACCAAATATGGAGACCGGACCCCAACCAAAAAAAGGAGAACGGAAATAAAAAAACGAAAGAATCCGAAGCAGAAATCATAAGGCGAAAGAAATGGATACGGATCGAAAATGAATGAAATCACGAATCGAATCGAATCATATAGCGGAGACAAAGCGAAAACGAATTAAAAGCGAAACGAATGGCCCCTAATTCGAAGCAATCAAACGGATCAATCAAATCATAGAGCGGAAACACATTAAAAGCGGATCCGACATCCGAAAACGTGTATCTTAGAAAACCATCGCGTTGGAAACCTTAAGACTAAACTAATCCGA
>JANSVA010000008.1:21867291-21879284 GCA_025504915.1 Erythroxylum reticulatum | reverse complement strand
TGAGATCATTAATCATGAGCTCAAGTTCATGAATGTCGTTTTCACAAGTGGGTTCATCTAAATTCCTTAAGACTTCATCCCCTGAACGAATTTTGCAGTGTCGAAAGCAATTTGCTGTTGTCTCTTGTTGAATATTAACTGTCCAAGTCAAGACTACAAGATTGATAACATCCAAAACATTAATCTTACTTGGATTAAATTGTCCTAACTCATAGCCTTCTAAAATCCTACGGTAAAATCTCCTACGATAGTACATCTTGAAAGCTCTTATTATTCCAGCATCACAAGATTGAATTTTTTATGACATGTTGGATAGCAAGAAGAACAACTCAACACTATGTAACCCTTCAATATTTCTTGGATGTGCTGGACAATTATCTACCACAAACAAAATTCTTCTACTATGCATTTTTTTATCAAACCAATGGATATATTCATCAAAAAGCACACTTGTCATTTAAGCTCTTTTGTTGGCACGGTAGTGACAATTCAAGCTATTCATATTGACATTCTTGAAACAACGTGGCTTTGCATATTTTCCAATAATTCATAAAGAGATTTTTTCAGAGTCATCCTCGTTGTAACAAATAACAACTGTTAGCCTTTCTTTGTTTTGTTTTCTTCCTTCAAGTTACTTCGTAGCAAGAGAATGATCAGCTTGTAACCTGTAAAACAAACCAGTTTCATCCATATTAAAAACATCTTTCATAGGTCATAGGGAACTTATCTATTTTTTCCCTTATAGACTTCAATTGCTTCTCCATGTCTTGTATATCAACCGAACCACTCTCTCCGAAACGACGAAATGACTTGATACTGTGTTGTAGCTTGAATTTCTCAAGCCAACCTTGAGAGAATTTGTGCTCAGAATCTTGTTGAGGGTATAGAAGTTTCATTGTATCTCTTGCCTTCTCCAAAATTAGCTCTTCGGTCATATTCACACGATCTTAGTACTGGAGAAACCACTTATAAACAACCTTCTTCATATCTGAAAATTTTGCTAGTTTGTGCCGCTTGATATCCCTTCCTTTTTTCTAGGTTGGCTGAAAGATAATCAACCGATCGTTTGAGTGTATTTGAGATTGTACCTTGACTAACTTTCAAATGAAACTTTTCTTAAATCCACAACTGCAATTCTTTTTGAGTATATGTTGAATGATCTCTCTTGTACTCACATAATTCTTTGCGTATTTGATCCGTTATTGTTGATTTCGTGACACCTTTTAAATAAGGAGTCATTGTTGAGTGTGGTTTCAATAAATTTTCTATCTTGTTTATAAAATATTTTCCATGTCCATCATACGTACATACGTTGAATGTTTTTAGTAAAAATACAATGAATAATACTTAATTATTAAGAAACAATGAACATTACTTATTAGTTTTCATTAATAGTATGTATAATATCAGAGCTTAGATTCATTAGATTCAATCAATTACAAAAATCTCTTTAAATTAATAAATATTAATTTATTGGTCAATTAATATCTTCATAAAATAATAAATATCATGATCCCAACAATATTAATTTATAAAGGTTTTAATGTAGAGCCTTTTAAAATTATGAGTTACTGTATCACTTAAAACTTTTAAAATCTTCATGGCCAAATGAAAAACAAGTTGTTGGGAATTTACCATTTCCTTATCAAAATGAATATTTCCTCTTTTCTAGAATTGCTGCTAAAGTCAATGTGTTTATCTATTTCGCCGTTTACTCGTAATAGTTAATCTTCCAAGTGATCCACTTACATCTAAAACCCAATAACAGTGGTATTAATAATGGCATAAGCGGGTGGTGGCGGTGCTTCCTTAAAAACTTCCGGACGCAACTTCCCAAATCTTAGTTCCTTTTCAGAATACCCTATCCTATCCTATAATTCAATCACATCTTATTGTCCAACAGATAAATAACAAATAGAAGATCACAACTTGTGAACAAGGTCGCAATTAACCGTTATCGTTCTAGAATCAAAAACTACAATTCCCCGTAACTTTTTAAATGATATATCAAATTGTTGGAAAACGTAGATACTATTATCCCTATGTAACAATTCTTGTATAGAGAAGATTTCACATGTCCAATTATACCATATTTTAGCTATAAGAAAATCGTCCCTTACTTTTTAAAAGCTATAACAAAATTTGGAAAACGCAGATACTATTCTTCCTTTGTAACTATTCTTGTATGGAAAAGATTTCCACCATCCAATTATACCATATTTTAACTGCGAGAAAATCTTGTACACACCTATAAAGACCCTACTGTATTATATGAAGCGATCGAATAGGGGAGTTTGAATATCAATAAATCAACCCAATTATTCCTAGTTTCAGTTTTCTTCAAAAATGAACAATAGAAAACTCAGTGTTTTGTACGCTGAGATATAACATGGCACGAACAAAAATTGCCATTGAACAGAAAATACACGATCAAGTAAAATTACAAGTCTGCAGTGCAAGTCCTAAATTATCAGCATTAACATAACTTGGCCCTATGCGACCCTATGATAGGGACGCATCCTAAGCGAGAGACCAACTTACCGCCACTTATCCCGTAATTCTTTCTTATCAGACAAAGCCCACGTGACAAAGATTGCCGCAACAAGTGCAACAATCGTTATGAGCAACAGGGCATAGCTAAAATCATCTGTAAGGGAATCATATGTCCTGGAAGGTGCTAGGCGAGTGAAAAAGAGATCCACACCATACGAAAATACAAGGGTGGTCGACTCCAGCTTAGCAGGCACTGTCATTATTCCTCGGAGACCTTCCACTTTAACGACATGGGTTACATACGACTGAAAACAAAATTTTCAAACCAACTTGAGCAAACAATTAGTGGAAAGAGAATTCTACCACATCAAAAGAGCAAAATGGGCGGGCAGAAAAATGAAAATAACGCATGAGATGTAAAATTCGACCTTGGCTATACCAAGACTCCTTAGTTGCTTTGAGTTTCAATCTAGCCTCTACAGTCAGGTATTATTACATTCACAGTAAATGATTACCATTTCTTTCTGTGCAGTCATGCAGGTGTCTTACCACCAAAGTCGTGTGCATATGATCATGTCATGACATATGCTTTATCCATGCATGAATCAAGGTTTACCGCCATGATTGTGCATTTTTCAAATCGTTCTTCCCAAAAGACCTTGACAAAAATTAATTGCACTTTATAATTGCATAACATTCATACCGTCTATAGGACAAGCCAGACAAAATGAAAAAAAGGGCAATCTGCAGTAGTTCCAACATCCACTTTTGATCACAATCATCCACAGAATTTCCCAGATCCATAGTAAATATCACAATTCAAACATTACATTATAAGACCTAATCAGAATATTAAAGGTAAGAGGTTTGGTGACTTCTACTATGGAAATAGACTCGCCAAATGAAAGATTGTCTTTTGGGACCAAGAAAGTCATTGCAAGCTGTTTGAGGAGTGTGGTCGAAAACTACTACTACAGTAATAACAGAAACAATGCCCACAGCGGAGAAATATCTGGAACAAAATCGCTATCCAGCATGAAACTGAATTTACTTCATGCGAACTTGCCTGATTCATTCAATATGCACAATATTTGGAAACTTCACCAGAGTTTAACTATCTTCCGAAAGTCATAACAAACTATGGATTCTAATATCTAATGTCACTGCATTCAGATTTTTTGTCATTTTTCCTTATTTGTAATCGAAGTTCAGATCCTGATCTTCAGTTTTCCCCCATAAATATGTTTGCATTAACATTTCACCCAATTGCTAAACGTTGATCTTGAAAATTACTCAGCTAAAGAAAGAAAAAAATCATGTTAGCAAAAAATTGTATCTATTTGCATATAACCTTGTAAGCTATTTGAAGGACCAACACCACCCATGTTAAAAAAAGGAGATCAGTCCAAAGTTACCACCCCTCAAAAGACGATTAATTAACCAATGATGCAAAAGAGCAGAAGAACGTGAACAGAAACTAACCTGAGAATTGATTGGCAATGAATCTGTAAGAGGTAGAATTCCCTCTTCCCTTTCAGCTTGTGTGGGATTTACAGATCGACGAGGATCTAAGAAACGCTTATCAAGTGCCAAAATCTGCAAAAATTTCAATTAGTTTTAATGCATAAATAGAGACAGAGGTCATACAACAAGCTTGTCAATGTCAAAGACTGGAACTAATGAAATGAAATTAAAGAATCAATCTCAATAACCATAACCCAAGGTAACTTCAAAGTGAAAAATAGCTAACCTGGTCACCAATAGTACCAATAAGAAGCTGCTTTGAAGTTATTCCCTTGGCAGTTGATGTAACTCCTATTGCTTTAACAGAGTGTGTGAAAAAGTATGATTGTGACTTTGTTAGGACCTCCGGTCGAGAATATGAAGAGACGGGTGAAGTGAGATTATGCTTCCCAAGAACAAGTTTCCAAACATCTTTGTTGTCCTGAATTCAGTTTGCAAAATACAGACTTGCTTAGAGTGCAATATAACAACTTCTGCCTAGAGATACTTAAAGTTCACATCCATACCGCTCGAGACTGATCATAAACTTCAATGACTGACATCTCATATCTATGTGCTCTTAGATTAAAGTAGTGATAGATAACCCAATTTTCACTAAAAACCTGCAAATGAGAGCAAGCATGAGACATTGCTTCTCACGATTTAACCTTTTGAAACTGATGACGGTAAATAACAGCATGAACAGGAAACTTACAGCATGTACGGGACCTTGTGAGCCATGATGAGTCATTCGATGCAATATACGACCAGTTACAGTATCTACAAGATAAGCAATCAACCGTGACTCCTCAGGAGTGGCTGATCCAATATTACCAGTGGCTTTTGGTGCAACAGTAGCCAGAAAAAGTATATTTTTTGATATATACTTGTACATTACATCTTGGTCAGTTGTTACCTTTGCTTGAGTGTGAACCACCTGCAGAATGACAAGTATCAAATAAATAAAATTAAACATGAAGATACATATGCTATTTAGAGAATGCTCGCGAAGTTCAGTCACAAGAATGTTCCAATTACTATGATAACATACTTATCTTTTGATTGCAGACATAAAAGGATTAGCTTTTGAATGACATAGATCATGATATTATCTTACACGAGAAGTGTTCGCATTTATATTCATCTTATTGCAAAGACATCCCATGCTTTCTGAACCATTTGACTAATAATAAGTCAAGTGTTGCATGTTTGGAAAATTAAGCCAGCGTATGCAATTTCCCAACTGAAAAGGCATTCAGCCATTCAAATCAACAAAAAATTTGGTAAAACAATCAAATCCCATACTCGCATCTAATT
Source organism: Erythroxylum reticulatum (assembly GCA_025504915.1). NCBI lineage: Eukaryota > Viridiplantae > Streptophyta > Magnoliopsida > Malpighiales > Erythroxylaceae > Erythroxylum > Erythroxylum reticulatum. The sequence continues at coordinate 21,873,971 of JANSVA010000008.1, read as the reverse complement.
TCAAGGAAAATCGTAATATTCCAATTTCAACTTTTGGTTTTAGAGCATTTTGTTTTACAGATACAGGTATAACAAAGCAACTTTTATAATTATTTACCTGAAAAATATGGAAATAGTCAGTTTCCCTACAGGAGTATCTACAACTGCAATAAGCTTCCCTTCTACTAGGCAACCACCAAAATATTTTAGTTACACTTCACAAGTGCAATCTGAAGTGGACTTAGTTCAGAAGGCACTCATGCTTTTAACTCTTCAATTTTTATCACAAGTGGAATCTGATGTTGTTGCTGTGGTTGTTATTGTTGATTAATCTATTACCAAAGATACAAACAGTATAGCATTTCTGCCAAAAGATATAAAGACATAATATATACCTCATCTAATTTTCTAGTCACAGTTTTGATGATCCTTTCTGACTCCAACGGCAATATGATTGACCATGTATGCCTAGTTTCAAAGCAATACTCATCTGCAACTTCACCACCACAGTTCCTCTTCAATGCATGTCCTTTAAGGATTCCATCATCACTGTTAACTGAATACCAGTAAATATTCCCAAACTCCCTCATAAAAATACTAATGGCTTCAGGGGATTTAGGGTGTAAATGTGCTCTCCCATCAAAGTCAATTAGTAGATGAAGACGTTGTTCAGTTGAATCTGTAAAAGGTAGTGGAATCACTTGTACAACAGTGTGAACAAGATTCATAGAACGGACCTCCTTCCCTGTGTAAGTATCAACAAAAGAAACCACCCCAGGGGCATTCAAGCTCGGGTGGGACCTGCCAACTACCATGATAGATGGATTCACATCCATAGCATGGTGATGGGGAATCTGCCATTGATACACATTAAGCCCAATTGGCTTTTCATGTGATTCTGATTTACGGAGAGAATTAAGGAATAACGACCAGACAACCCGGCCATTTCCAGTGTGTAAAGCAAATAATTTGCCAGCTTTAGTAAGCACAATGAGCAGCTTGCGGAACCCATTATGGTCTCTCGTCATTTTGCTCTTCTCAGAGTTTTTCATTCTCATGCTTTGTATGGCTGCCACATCATCAGGGCTTGCAACCATTAAAGAGCCCTTCAGTCTCAGTACATGCCCCTTACAACAAAAAGTAGTCCTTCAACATCTCAACGCAAGATAAGAAATACTGTGTAATATACTCATGTCAAGATGCAAAATGAAAATTTCATACCATTTATCTCGTACAATAAAAACTCCAGCAATATAAACATAGGTCCTTACCTAATCTGAAAAAGGTTGTTTGATATGGCATTAACACCTAAAAGACTCTCTGAATCAAAAGCAAAAACTAGAAATGGAGCTGATATTTTGTGCTAATTTTTCACATATAAATCTCTATGGAATACAATGCGATATAGCACTAAAATAGGAGATTTCACAAACAACATTCATCGAAAAACCCAGTCCTCAGCTCAGAACATAATGAGAATAAGATCAAGTGAATTGCTTTTGTAATCTCCATAAGCAAAAATCAGTTTTTGTTTGTTTCAAGATAATGCCATCCTCTCTTTTTACTTTTGTTTCAGGATTTTGTTTGATAATGCTGAGTTTAGTGACATATTTCATAGGGACAAAATTATGTATTTCCACTTCATCACAATTTCCTGTCTCCTTGGGAAGAAGTTAAGGAAGAAGCATGATGCAATCATAATGAAATTTAAAACTAATATCATGATTGAATCTATGGAATTTTGAACAACTTCACTGCTCACAAACATCCTTTCCAAAGTAAATAGAGAATACTACCTTAAGCCATTCAAAGAGATTCTCTTCGACTTTTGCAACAGACACACCTTCCTTCCCAACAGGAAGTTCTGATGTGGTTGCATCTATTATTGAGGCAAGGCCATCCTCCCTGCACCAGACAACCTCTCCTTGTTGTACTAGCAACAGGGAATGATCTTCCATGACAAGCAAAGCCCTAAACCCATGGGATCTGTCTGTTCGGACATAATTATTTATGAAAAACTTATCAACAAAACCCCTTTGCTGGTCCATCTTTACACTTTCCTTCAGCAAATCAAGATTCCAATCATTAGCAAGCTTCACTGACAGGTGAATATCACTACTTCCTTGCTGAACAATAGCAAAGGCATTTTGGCTTTCTGAGATTGGAAGGGCATCACTCACAGCCATTCTGCTGTTGATTTTATCTACCAACTCCAGCATACCTTCATCTATCATTCTTATAAATACCACATGATTATTGGTTTTCAGACAAAACATCCCTGTGAGTTTTGAAGGTAGTATAACAGCCATGCCTACGAAATCGTTAACCAGATCTCTGATGTCTGTTTTCTGAAAGCTAATTTCATCCTGAAAGTTAACCACTATCAAAATCGAACCTGAAGAATCAAGCGCCACAAGTGCAAAGCTTGATACTAGAGAAATTTCCCCTGAAAACCCACCAGAAAAGACTGCACTCCTGTGTTTTACTAGCTCCCCATTTCTGGCATTGATTTGGTAGGCATGAAACTGGGATAAACCAGCAAAACCCACGACATATGTACTATCAGTGCCAACAAGCTGAACTACTTGCTTGACCTGAAAACTGCAAATAAGGTGATTCGAGAGTGTTGAGTGACATGTGATGTGTAAAGTGGTGAAAAGAAACCAATTAAATCGGTCAAACCTGTCATCTGGAAAATCCTTCTTCCACAAAACATCACCATGTAGGCATGAAACTGCATGGACACTTCCTTTCCCGTATACAAGGATTACACTGTCCTTATCAACTTTCAAGTTGATCTGAAGAATGCAGTCAAATATTAGTTATCGATATTTTGGTGTAGATTTAGAAGGCAAATTTTGCAAAAAAAAAAAGAAAACAAAGTTCAAAATTCTTGTTGAAGAAGCACCAAGTTCAAAACTAAAAGAACACTCATCAGTAGAATTTCACTATCATATGTGAATGCAGATTATTGTCTTCCCTATATAACTAATGAATGTTTGAAGACGTGGGAAAGAAAAGACTGGCAAATCCTGCATTTTTCAGAACGTTCACTTTCTCAGGCGAAATAAATATTTGAAATTTTCAGTACTAACCGGCACCAACAATGTTGACTTGGAGTTGATAGGTCCTTGAAGAAAAGATTCCCACACCATCTGTCCATCAGGCAGGTTCCACGCTCGTAAAGTACTTCCTCCAGATGAAAGCGTTATCACATCTGAAGATATACATAGATTAACAAATAGAGAACAGAATTGAAGGAAAAAAAAAGAAACCAGAAAGCAAAAAGCGATCTCAAGGAAAACTAACAATATGGGAACGATCTAGGTAAGTAAAAGCATTGCAAATCTATGATTGAAATGCACTGAACCAAGTATGCCCACGAAACAAACCACAGAGTTAATAGCCTAGGGATACCGCAGAGTACTTACATCTTCCCATTGCAACATCAATTCCATCAATGGCATCATTCCCACCAAGAACATGCCTCCAAACTGTACATAATTCAAAATCAATAAAAAATAGAGCACATCGCGATAAATATTGTAAGGATTAGATTACAGCTTACAAATCTCTCCGTGTCGGAGGTCAAGGGAGGCGATAACATTCTCTTCAGTGGAAACAATAACACGCTTTCGACCAGTCTTTTGAGTGTGGAAAACAGCGTCTTTAACTTTCCCTATGTACTGCTGATGCCTGAAGAAACGAAATCAATTAGGGAAATCAAATAATCAAGAAACAAAGGTAACTTGCTCTTGGGGAACTCACCAGTCCATGAGGCCTACTTGATCTTCATAAATGGAGAAGGCGTGGCTAATCACCGCCAAAACTATAACAAGAGTTACAAAAACCCTAATCGCCATGGTCTATCTCTCTCTTTTCACAGAAACGAGAGAGACGCGCCCACAGATCTGAAAAGAGTCGAGTGATGTTGTGAGTATACGCCGGCTTATCTCGCTTCTATTTGACCCCCGCCCCAATGTTAGATAATCACAAAAATTTTAACTTAAAACACTTCCGTATACAAAACTAAATAATATTTGGGTTAAAGACGCAGGGGGATGGCTTGCCATCCGAGCCGAGACGAAGTTAAAGAGACGAAATTTGATTCAATTGGGTACTGGGAATTGAGACGGGGGCATTGGCCAGGCCTTGACGTTGCAAAATAGCGGCATATTAGTTCGGACGTGGCTGGGGGGGTTTTGTCCTTAAATTTTTTTAAAAAATTAAATTAAATTCTTATTGATTTTAGAAAAAAATCAAAATATTAAATTTTAAGCTACAGAACACCAAAACGTGAGTTCATGAATTCCACAGAAATTATTTGCACTTTAAAAAATCGCGTCATAAATGAGTGATTGCGTATATAATATATCTCAATCATATTAATTTATTAATTCTTCATACCTATATATTATTACTTAATATAAATATTAAACAATAAATTAATTTATCAAAAATTTAAAATTTTAGTTGTATTTATTAATTATCAATAATATATTGATTAGCTTAATATGATAACAGATTAAGCATACTGGTATATTATATTATTAATAATGTGAATAAATAGAATAATTATTTTTCTTAATTTATTTATCATTTATATTTTTTATAAATAAGACTTGTTTTGGAAAGATGAAAGAAACTTTATTGAAATAACTTTGGATCACCAATACAATAGGAATCAAAAAGTTAAGGGATATGAATACTTAGGAAACACCCGGATCTTAACTATGGCCTAAGCTACCAGCAACAGACAAATCAGTCGGGGAAAATTAGTTGTTTATAAGTAATACTTGAGTTGATTGAACTTTATTGTTAATAATGAATTTGTAAAAAAAATTATTAATTATATTTACATTTTGATACTTATAAAAAATATACAAACTTTTTAATATATAATGCTAATAATAATTAGTAATTTATCAATAATTAATAATATATTAATCAAATTAATATAAAAGTAAATTAAGTATACCATTAATTTTTTTAAAAATATAATAATACTAATAAATAAGAATATCAATTACTTACTGATTTTTGCAAGGAAACATGTTCGATTGTTCAACAACAAGAAAATTGTTATCCGAAAATATTTCCTTAATTACACTAAAGCATATTCATTGTAAGAGGGGAAAAAAAGTAATCATAACTTATTTGAGTGGTTTGACAGTGAAATTCAGTACGACTGTGACGCAATCAGCGATGTCGTCTACTCTGCAAGGTTAACACAACTACTCTTAAAACTCCTACACTCGAGGTCCAAGACTTCCACTCATATCCTTTTTTTTTTTTTTCCATTTCTTGTGTACCAATTTTATTCTTTTTAATTTCAACCTTTTACTTATGTAATTCTCACGTAAATAAAAGGTTAAGATTAAAAGAGAGAGGATTAGTACACAAGAAATAAAATAGAGGATCATGTCCTGACAAACTTGGAACTCGTAAGTAGCAGTTTGGTTGTTATCCGCAAGGACATAGAAGTTTTGTATCCCGTAATATTTACTTGTTTTTATTTATTTTTGTTTCGTCTTCAGAGTATAAGGATATAAATTTTTGTTCCTTCCAAGACTATGTTATAAAATTTTTTGCCCCAAAGACAGAAACAAAATACATAAGAAAATGTTAGAAATACCCCTTCCCCTCTATAAGCAATCTTTTATTCTTAATTATATTATTAAACTCATCATCATCATCATCATCAAGTTTATGTTCTTCATCAAATTCTAATGGTCCCTTGTATGAATTGTCTGAGCTCATGTCCAATCTACCAATCAAGTAAGTTACTGCTATAGATAACATACTTTGTAAGAGAGTTAATCTTCTTCTGAGTTTTGTAGCCTGATTTCATCATATCTTAAACATTTTTGTATGATGCTTCTAAGAGCTTTTGGGATGATCATCTATAAGAGTTGATGTACGAAAAAAAGAAGAAAAAGAAAAAGAAAAGGACAGAATCTAGACTAGACTTCGTTTTGGGGAACAAAGTTTCATGATCCTTCCTGTCCCTTGCTGTTTCTGCAGACTGAAAAAGAGTTTCTGATGTTATTTGCAGGAGAGGACTTTCCAAGTTCTATGAAGGCAAGTCTCAATCTTTCACATCTCTATCAAGAGTCACGAGTATTGAAGACCTTACCAAGAAGGAAACTCCCTACAGAAGGAAAATGAAGGGGTCCAAGACCTGTGCAAAAGGCTTAGAAGCATACAAACCCTACACTCTTCCTGCGCATACCATATCAAAGGTCTCAAAAGGCTCTCTTCCATCTATGTCATTTCCTGCTAGAAGAGGGAGCTTCTTAAACAATAATAGACCTCCAATTCCTGTGCAAAAGAAGTTCTGATCACAAAGTTTTGTTGGAAGGAATGATGTAAAACCAAATTCTTTTTTTCGAGTGTGTACATGACAGTAATATATAAGAGAGTTTTTCTTTTACATTGCAGATAATGGTAATAAGAAGCTTCATTTGATGCAGATCATACTTCAAATTTTGCTTGTTCAACAACATGGAAGTAATGTTGGATCTTTTTCTTTTCTTTAACATTCACCTTTCTTTACGCTAGAATTCAAGAATTATAGCTCTAGGATCAATCATATGAAAGAAAAAGGGACAAGAATCATATGCAAATCTTAAATCTCTCTAGATTTCTTAACATTATCTTAGAAGTTTTTTTATATCATTCAAGTGGTAAGTTTCTCATAT
>JANSVA010000008.1:21848803-21862579 GCA_025504915.1 Erythroxylum reticulatum | reverse complement strand
TCATTCGTTTTAAAATAATAAACGAATTATATATTTCCAATCATATTATACTGCAAGGGTATTTTAATCATTGATATTGTTTTTATGTTCTATCAACTGCAACCAAACACATTTCTGTCCTCAAGACAGAGACAACTTTATTTGTTTTGTCTATCACAACTAAACACCTCACTGTCTCTAATTTTTGTTCTATTCTATCTCTAAATTTTTGTCTCATTCTGCCTCTGTATATTAGAGATAGTAACCAAATGTAGCAGTAGAAATACCCTTCCCTAGAGTCTCGATGGAAAGAATGACTTGCAAAACCAATAGATAGAACTAATCTAGAAAAGTTTGAAACGATAGAGAATAAATCTAAACGTGTAAAGAACCAGTCAAATAATAACCCTTTCGTGGAAAAATAAACATGGCTCAAAAGAAAAGGAAATAGCCCAACTTAAATCAATGACTGCACCACCACACTAGGCCTGAACCTAACCAGGTAGGCTGGCGACACTTGCGTGAAGTTGATCGAGGTCCTTTACAAAGGACGGACGGACAAGCCACTTAAGTCATAGCAAACACTTCTCTCATAATAAAGAATAAAAAATGGTTTATATTCACCAATGTAGGACAAAAATATTGTATGTCATGCACTCGATCATTTTGGTCGTAGTTTAATGGCGATTATTTAAAAGTATTTTTATATTATAAATATTTAAATATATATAATAAAATTTATGAGATAATTTTACATTCTAAATAAAATTATAATTATGATATTCATATTATATTTATGTATTATCTCTAAATTACTTTTAGTCATTATTCTATTAGGACTAGATATTAATATAACATTAAAAAAAACTGGCACACATTATATTTTTTTAATAAAGGAAGTAGTTGATTTTTATAGAAGATTAAAGAATTGAGATACTTAAATTAATGTGTGAGTACTTATTAGAGAACAAGCTTAATGAACTTATTTAATATGAGAAATCCCTTTGGAACATTACTTGTATATCTATAAAAATTCTCATTGTGATAATTGTATGAATAATTCTTTGACTTGAGATCTCCAAGATTATCTTGTATAGAAATTGCTATATTTTTTATACTACTTATAACATATTTAATCATCAGTCATTCAATCAGTAATCATTGAATGTAACATAAATTATATAAATAGCTGTGTGATCAAAATAATCGATAGTCGTTGTCAATATATTGTGTCATCACTACCTTATAACCTTTCTTTTAATTATTAGCTACCTACATGTCTAATTTTATGGCAACTCATATGTTAATACTCGACAATTTCTTTAATATTTCTTTCTTTTGATCCTCTTATATCTTGAAATTTTCTTTTTTCAAGGCAATTCGAGTTAAAGATCTTAAAGGTTGATTATATGAGGTGACAAACATCCTAAAATTTTTGCTATCAACTATAGAAAGTGGTTGTTTATCACTTACGATTGTATTAGTTAGCAAAACTTTGATTTGTTTTTGTCACAAGTTATGGCAATCATTTCATTCTTCCCTCTCAATAAGTTAGGGTTAAAATGTTTGACCTCTTAGTATAATCTTTCTTCTGTTGCATGACTTCATAAGTCTCTTTAAATGAGAGATCCCCCCTTTTAAACTCCCAGCTAACGTTTTTGTGACAACATATACATTTAACCTTTTCCATTTTGTGGATTGATCTAGACTTGTTAAAGTGGCTCCAAACATTGCTTCACAATGAACTTATTCCTTTAACACAAATTGTTTCTTTATTTCATATCAAATTAGAAGTCTCTGTTGCTATAATGTCTGATATCATATTAGAAATCTCTATTAAAAGAATATGCTAATCCATTTGAAACAATCAAAATACATAAATTATCCATAGACATTTACATGTATAGATACACTTTGATAAAAATTTAACACATAATAATACTTCAAACTTATAGTTCTACGAAGACTTATCTTCTCCTATTAGGCCAAGCAAAACTTTTGATCAACATCAAGTACAAATGCTATAGCAAAAGAAGAAATGACAAGGAAGCCATGCAAAGGAGAGGGACAATATTTGGCAAAAAAAATTAGCAACAACATACTGTCTGCAGTTAAACAATATTTGGACCAAATTAGATGGAAATGGAACATTTATTGGAAGGTTGAATGTAGCTTTAATGGATGAGGATTAGAAGATTATACTGGATTGACTTTAAGACATGAAGACTTTATAGATCAAAAGATTTATTTTTCTTTTGATCTTTCAATATCTTCTGGTCTTACAATTCATTTAATTTAACATATAAAATCTAACATTTACATAATTGGAAGAATTACAAAGAACTTGTAGTGACCGTAAGTCATAAGTAATTAGAATACAAAAAATTTTGTAATTTAGCAAAATTAGTATTTATACATTGAATCATTTTCCTCTCTAACCATAGAATAGAAAGAATCGAAATTATCAATCACCATTTCACCACCAAACTATGAGTTTGTAAACCCTATAAAGCTCCAGCAGGACCATCGAATGGATTTTAGCATTTGGATTCAGGTATTTAGCATCCCCTAGGCCTAATCAGAACGCAACAAATAATAAAAACTAAATGATTATTTCTACCATATGTTTCTTCTATATCATAAATCTGTTACTCTTGCTTCTAAATCGTAGGTTTCTTGTGCATTAGATGAGAGTGTTGGTATTATTTCTATGCAAGCATAAATAGTTCGCACTAGACTCCATTGGATTAGGTTAGGTCAAACCTCATTGCTTTAGGCCTTTATTTGAGATTGATTAAATTTATTTTTTAATTTTAAAAAATAATTTCAGAATTTCAGCCCATCCCATCACAAAGCCTGGTCAATTCGGTCTAACCCGGTTGACTTCAAGCTAGGCTGGATTAGGTTGTGATTTTTTTGCCATCCCTATCTATTAGTGCCCACCCACTTCTTGATGTATTTTTCCGGATTGTACAGTCACTTGGTTTTTGAGTTTTGGGTTTTCATCTTCTCCTCTACCATCAATTACAAATATTTGAATCAAGGAGTCAGATCAACTGAGTCTATAAAAACTAAATTGCAAAGCTTGTATATGGGATTTATTAATACCCTAAGAGCATGAATTAAAAAAATTTATTTTAATCTTTTATGTAATATTTATTGACAAATGATTGGTAAAGTTTTTTATTAAAATAAATATCTAAATAATTAAAATTTAATCATAAATTGATATTTATTTTGAATATTTATTTTAAATTGTTATATTTTGAAAATTCTAAATTAAATTATTCATAATTCATAATTTTATTAATAATTAACATTGAATAGTTAAATAATATACTTAATTAATGATAAATTATATTATAAAAAACAAAAACCACTTTTATAATATTTATAATTTTTTCATAAGTTATAAAAGCTAAAAAAAAATCAAAACTAAAAATTTAAACGAAAAAATATAAATATAAAAATAGAAACAAATAAACATATAGTAAACAAATAAAAAGCTTGTTCAATAGCAAAAGTTTGATAATATGTTCTAGACCATGAATTTCTTCAAACCATATAAAGTTTGGAAGTAACACAATGCATTTGTGATTTGATACTTTTAATAGGTACATTAAAGAAATTTTTGTTTACTAATAAAGATTGGATACTTTATGCTTTTGACAAAAAACTACTTAGGAGAATTCAAAATGAAGAAAGATTAATCAACACATCCATTAAGAGTGATTATGGTAAACAATTTTAAAAAATAATAAAGTTATGATATATTATGAGAATGAAAGGACATTTTATAACTTTTCCTAGTAAGAAACATAGCTGAAAAGAAAAGCAAGAGATTTTAACATTCTAAAATAGCCAAGTTAATAGCTCGCTGTTATGACATCAATGCTAAATTGGTTCAACTAATTCCATTGACATAACAAGAGGAAACAGCCAATAGAAAAACAAAATCTGTCCATTTGAGGAACATCAATAGGCTTTGGCATGCTTCTATATATGTTCTGTGCCTCAGTCCAGCTGTATCCGATCCATATCATTTATCACACCTTCAAGCTGTTTAAATAAGGAAGATTGTACATGTAGGCGGTACACGGTTGAACTAAAAATAAAACAAAAAGGATAATACTTAAAAAGGCATACCTTAACAATTTGCCGCAAAAAGTAGTCACCATAACGTTTCACTGTTTTGGATTCAACAACATGAATCATGTCCTGCAGCAACAGAAGCTCACGTCAGCACAAAGACCAGGAATGTTTCCATTAAATCTCAATTAACAAAAGATGCTATGACCTGTACAAATAAATGTAACATATGCACATAATGAACATAATTCAGAGGTCAATGACCAGTCGGCCACCTTTACCATGAATTGGCACTTTGATAGCGTGCATAAATTGTTGCTAATAAAGCATTGCCAATAAAGAAAGTCAAGGGTCGGCCATCAAAAGACAAAAATGTTTGTCATTATACACCTCGAAGGCTGTTCATTTTGAAAGTTAATGTTAAAGAAATCAATAGCAATTGTTCGAAGCATCAGTCTCGAAAAAGTCGAGAACTGTCAGAAAGATCCTAAAATAAGCTTTTCAAAAGTTATTAATTAATGAAAAAAATGCATACATCATTAATGTAGAAATCAACATCAGCATTAGAAATAATCTTCCGCTCAGAATCAACAGCATGAGTCTTGTGCTTGTAAGTCATCAGGATGGTTCTGCAATGGGCAACATATGTAAAGCTCATAAGATCATTCTATAAAAATATTCGGACAAGGACATCATCTCTTGATAGTATGATTATAAAAGGTAACCTCAGAGTAGGTTCGTCCACCTCCATGTAGTCAGCAAGCTTCGTCAGAGAGATAGTGGAGAAAACTCTCAAGAAAGTCCTAACTCCTGCTAGCAACTGTTGTTGTTTCACTTCATATAGAAACAGCTTCAACTGCAATCTATATGCATCCTAAACGTGATAAGAAAATGATATTAAAAAGGGTTACATACAATTCAGGTGCGTAACATTGGGAAGAAGAAAATTAGGTAGACATGCTTGTCAAACAAACCTGCTAACCAGCTTAACATAATACATCATTAATGGAGAAAACTGAAAAGAAATTCCAGATATGGTATTACAAAATACAACTTATTAAGCTTTCACAAAATTTTTTAACTTAAAAAAACTATTAGAAAGAGAATATCATAACTTATAAAGAAATTGATGCTCAGGAAGGAATCTTAACACAGATGTTCTTCAAATATTAGCAGAAAAATATGAAAGGGAAACGGTAAGGGAATATGCTGAGCTATAAGCTTCTTATCATAACTTTCAATGGTAATTTTGCACATTTGAGATGGTAGTATATACCTGGTTGTAATTCACCAGAGGCTCTTCAAAACTAGGAGCAGAGGGAGTAATGAACTTGGGGCATGCATATGAAAAGAGCTCATCATAAATAGCAAAAGCCTCATCATCATATCTTTGCATTCTAATCATCTTTTCTCCATACTTCTCTCGCAATTGTGAGTTCACAGTCTCTTCTATAAGCTTCACTTGAGGGCAAAGTGAAAGACAAATTGCCAGTAAGGCATACATTTGCTCATTCTTCTTAAGTATCTGCTCATACTGAGGAGACTTCTGATGATACTGCTTAGTCTTGTAAATATACAAGAGAATTTTATTGAATTCACGAATAGCATCCACATACCTTCAAAAAATTTATGATGTTTGAAAAGCTCAAAAATGGAGAAGAAATGAAGACACACGAGAATGTTCTCAAAGAAACAAATTACAGAACTTGTTAATTGGAATACAGCACGTTTTATGCTGAGTATTAACATAGAATGAAGAACAAAGAACAATGAACATAGAATTAAGTTCCCTTCTCGAGTTAGGAAAAAATTCGGAAACAAGGACCAAGGTATAAAGAGGGAGCCTAACAGGTCAACGACACTCACTTATTTGTATGAAAAATGTTTTGCCTAATATGGGGATTAGTTTAATAAAATTTCCACCAAATGGATTCATTATTTTATTGTAATGTACATTGCAAGAGAGATGTAGAGGGGACTTAATTATCCCTAAGATGTCTATGTGAAAGCACTAAGTAGGGATGCCAATGAATTAAGTTGAAGCCGGTCCTTCCCAGGCCCAAGCCCTTCTACTAAGCTCCAAGCGAGGTCCGAGAAAGTAGGCCCAAGCCCGAACTTAACTTGGCCCACTCGAATTTTCTACAAATTAAAAATGCAAAACAACATTGTTTTGCTTATAGGGGTTGGTCTAGCGCTGAGCTAAGCCTGGGCATATCAAGCTCAAGGCCTGATTTTTCAGAAAACTGGGCCCGATGCCTCGTCAACCCGCTTGGATCATTGACTTTGAGGCAGGGCGAGCCCAGTTGCCATCCCTAGCACTAACATCAAAACCACAATTGGATGTACAATAAGAACAAGATGAGTAAAAGTGAAAATATAACAAAACAACCCCACCATACAAAAAAATCAAATTTCACTTCTTTTTGAGTCATTCAATAATTTCTTTTTGAAATGTATAATTAGTTTTAAAAGAAAGTTAATATGAGGTGTAACTAAATCAAACTGAACCTGGAGATATTTGGTGTGAAGAGTATCCGATATTCTTGTTAATGAGCTCTACACTCTACCCATATTAAAAATTTTAATATGGTATCAAAGAATGTTTGGTCTAGATCATTAATTTCTTAGTTGTTCGTTCGGATGTCCAGTCCTACCAGCCTAATCCGGTTACCGTTGCATTTATTTTAAGTGATAACTGGATGTCCAGTCCCACTTGCACTTAAAGTATCCCATATTGACTAAACATAAAAATATTAAAGGGTTTATAAGTAGTAAGAGCTAACTATCCAAATGACTAGTTCTGGTCATTTTGATAATGGTTGACCCAAGTCTAATTTTTGTTAATGAGCTCTACACTCTACCCATATTAAAAATTCTAACATGAACATCCAAACGAACAACCGGGAAATTAATAATCCAAACCAAACCTGCTCTAACACCATATTAGAATTTTTAATATAAGAGTGTAAAGCACATTAACAAGAACTAGGCTTTGGTCAATCATTGCTAAAATGACTAGAACTAGTCATTTGGATAGTTGACCCTTATCACTTGTAAAACCTTTAAAATTTTCATGTTGAGTCAATATGGGATACTCTTAACACCCCCAACTATCCAAATGATAAAACTAGTCATTTGAATAGTTGGCCCTTACCACTTATAACCCTTTAATATTTTCTTGTTTAGTCAATATAAGATACTCTAACATTTGGGAACTAGAAACTAAAATACAATGATGTTTAGCTGATTCATTCCAAAGAAATTACTTAGCGAGCCAAATGCCCAAAGTTTAGGTAAATAGACGAAGGACAAATTACAGACTGTGAATTAAAATATAACTAGCAAACTATTTTGTCACTCGGATGGAGAGTCTTAATAAGAGAATAATAGGAACATTATAGATTGTGAATGTAAAATATAGCTACCAAACTATATTCTCACTGGGATGGAGAGTCCAAATAAGAGGAATAATAGGAACACAAACATCATTCGAAGCTATTGAAAAGTTAATATGTAAAACATGTGAAAGATGGAATAGTATTCCAATGAATATGCAGTTATACCTTCGCAGCATTAGATTGGCAAACCCATAATGGTATATTGTTGTAATGTGGCTTCCTATGACACTGGTGTAAACTCCTTGTTGACTAATGTCAATCGGTTGTAAGCACTTCAAGCCAGTATTATAGTCCCCTAAGAGGCAATGAACCCTCAACAAACCAATCATGCTGAAATATCCCAACACCTTCAAGACGTTACTCCCACCACTGTAATCATACCCATCTGTTGCAGTGAACTGTTCAAGACCTTCTTTCTCCTGCTCCAAAATCTGAATGATCATTGATTTCTCCACCAGTGCTTGCAAGAAGTTGAGCACTCCGTAGACATTCCAAGCCTGAAATCAAAATATTCCAATAAGCATAATTCTTATGAATCCAATGACAAAAAAAAACATAAAAACACAGCGTATATAACTTGTGCAGTTTGAATAGTTGTCTTGCTATTGCAATAATGCGGTGGTTCAATTGTCAAAGAAACAAGTACGATAAATTTATTGTCTTTCTTTCACAATCACGAAATTAAAAGGACAAAAAGGTACAAAATGGCAATTTAATGTAGAGCAACCTGTACCTGATCAAATTGCCTCAAAAGGGCAATTTCCTGTTCAGTTTTGTTCTTCATCTTAGCCCTATACTGACAAAAGCTCTGAAACTGGTAAACAAACTCATCCACCATGTCCCACAACCACTGATTGGGTAACTGCATATTCACCACTCCATGCAGCACTACCTACAATAACAACGCCAAAAGGCACAAAAAGAAACAGAGAGAAACATCAAAAACACAGTTCAAGCAACCAACTCACAGATTCAAAATTAAAATTACCTCGAATAAACTACAATAATTATCCCAGCTGTCAATCCTCTGATTAAGCGTAGGAGAGAGGCGAGCGTAGAGGTGACGAAACCACATCTCGCGGTAAAGGAGGCAGAAAACATGATCGTTGTCGACGTGGTGAGCGACGGCATCGACGGAGGGCCAAGGTGTGTCCTTGAAGAGACGGTCGGAGAGGGTCAGGAATGAGGTCTCGTACATCTGGTGAATCTCATACACGTTCTTCTCTCTAATGTGGCGGTATAGATGCATTACGAACGACTTCACCGAGTCGGGCACGAAATTAGGGTCGTAGCCGAGGCCGGTGGCCTGGTCGTTGTAGCTGGCGGGAGCGTCGTCGTAGTCGTAGTTGGTGGCCATGATTGCCGTTGAGTAACCAATGTAGGGTTTGAAGGTGATTTGTGAATTGGGCAAATTGTAATTGTATTGTTGTATGCAAAGGGTAGGAATCGTAGTTGTAGAAGAGAAACTGAAGAAGTAAAAGTGATACCGAAGATTTGGGGATGCACGACTAGGGTTTACTGGTTTCCAAAGTACAATACGAGACCTCTATATCAGGCCCGTTAAGCTGTTAGTTCGGCCCATGCTCCTTAATATCCGAAAAAACTGCCCCCACAGTTTTTTCTTCTTTCTTCATTTATTTTTTAAAAATAAAACACGGTTCATTCAAAAATTAAATATACATCAGATCTGAAAAATATGTCAAATCTTGTCTTGCCTAATAAATCCTTTTCCTTCTCTGCCTAGTACTATAGCTCTCGTCTGCTAACCAATAATAGAGGAATAAAAACATAGGAATGAAAATAAAAAGTCAGAATTAGAATAAAAATAAAATTACTTATATGTGTTTCGCATGCAAGCACTAGAAATAATATTATAAAAGTTAATAGTTACATTAGCGTTTGATTTTATACTTCTATTTAGTTATTACAGTAAAACCTCTATAAATTAATATTGTTGGATCATGATATTTATTATTTTATAAAAATATTAATTAACCAATAAATTAATATTTATTAATTTAAAGAGATTTTTGTAATTGATTGAAGTTAAATTTTGATTACATCAAAAAGCACTGTATCTTAAAAAAATTCATGTTTCATATTAATTAAATGAATCTAAAACATAGATTCATTATACATAATATTAATGAAAACTAATAAATAATGTTCATTGTTTCTTAATAATTAAGTATTATTCATTATATTTTTACTAAAAACATTCAATGTATGTACGTATGATAGAGATAGAAAATACTTTATAAACAAGATAGAAAATTTCTTGAAACCACACCCAATAATAACTCCTCATCTAAAAGGTATCACGAAATTAATAATGACGGATCAAATACGCAAAGAATTATGTGAGTACAAGAGAGATCATCGACATGCACTCAAAAAGATTTGCAGTTGTGGCTTGAAGAAAAGTTTCATTTGAAAGTTAGTTAAGGTACAATCTCAAACACACTCAAACGATCGGCTGAATATCTTTCGGCCTACCTAGAAAAATGAAGCGATATCAAGCGGCACAAACCAACAAAATTTTCAGATATGGAGAAGGTTGTTTATGAGTGATTTCTCCAGTACCAAGATCGTGTGAATATGACCGAAGAGCTAATTTTGGAGAAGGCAAGAGATACAATGAAACTTCTATACCCTCAATAAGATTCTGAGCACAAATTTTCTTAAGGTTGGCTTGAGAAAGTCAAGCTACGACACGATATCAAGCTATTTCGTCGTTTCGTTAAGAGTGGTTCGGTTGATAGACAAGACATGAAGAAGCAATTGTAGTCTATAAGGGAAAAAATAGATAAGTTCCCTATGAAAGATGTTTTTAATATGGATGAAACTGGTTGTTTTACAGCTTACAAGCTGATCATTCTCTTGTTACGAAGCAACTTAAAGGAAGAAAACAAGACAAAGAAAGGCTAACAGTTGTTATTTGTTGCAATGAGGATGACTATGAAAAAAATCCCTTTATGGATTATTGGAAAATATGCAAAGTTACGTTGCTTCAAGAATGTCAACATGAATAGCTTGAATTGTCACTACCGTGCCAACAAAAGAGCTTGGATGACAAGTGTGCTTTTTGATGAATATATCCGTTGGTTTGATAAAAAAATGCATGGTAGAAGAATTTTGTTTGTGGTAGATAATTGTCCAGCACATCCAAGAAATATTGAAGGGTTACATAATGTTGAGTTGTTCTTCTTGCCACCCAACATGACATCAAAAATTCAACCTTATGATGCTGGAATAATAAGAGCTTTCAAGATGCACTATCGTAGAAGATTTTACTATAGGATTTTAGAAGGCTATGAGTTAGGGCAATCTGATCCAGATAAGATTAATGTTTTGCGTGCTATCAATGTTGCAGTCTCGGCTTGGACAATTAATATTCAGCAAGAGACAATGGCAAATTGTTTTCGACACTACAAAATTTGTTCAGGGGATGAAGTCTCAAGGAATTTAGATGAACTCACTTGTGAAAACGACATTCATGAACTTGAGCTTATGATTAATGATCTCAGCTATCGCAATAACATGGATGTCAATAGCTTATTAGAATGACACATGTTCAGAGGTCCAAAGCTTAGAAAAAATTATGGCTACTATCCTTGAAAATAATGTTGATGATGAAGTTGAAGACGATACAGTACCTTTGGAACCAGTTACACGTAAGGAAGCATTTATTGCGTCTAGAACTTTTCATAATTTTTTAGTGCAGTTCGAGAACACAACACGAGAAATTTTGGAAGCAATAAGAAAAGTTAGAGATGAGCTCCAACTAGACTTAAATTTTAAGAAAAAACAAACAACACTAGAATCATGTTTCACTAAATTGTCTTAGTTATATTTGTATAAGTTTATATAATTATTAATTTATAATACTAATGGGACCCTATATTTACATATGTGTATTTTGAAAATATATTATCTTATTATCTTATTGAAATTTGTTAAATTTTCAATTGACTCAAGTTAGGACTGGAGAAAAATATTATCTTAGAGAGTTTATTAATTTACCGAGTATCAATTTAAAGAGGTTCTACTGTATATAATTTTTACATAGTTAATTATAATATTTTATATTTTATAAATAATTAATAAAAAATTAATGAATTATAAAAGTATTAATTTTTAGATAAGTATGAATAATTTTTACGATAAGAATAAAAGTATTAATAAAACAAAACAAAATAATTATTAAAAAATTAATATAAAAGATAATTTGATGATAATATTCTAATCAGAATCAATATCTTGATAACATTTTGATATCAACTTGATAATATTCTAATAATATTTTTATCTCTTATTCCCAAGTTTTCATTCCAACATATACTCACACCTCTCTCCAGGAATAAAAGTCTAGGATTTTTTAAGATTCATTCCAATTTTATTATTCACTATCTTATCTATTATCAGTAATTAAACAACTCAAAGTTAGGACGAGACCTGACATTTGCACTATTTTAATTTTCAGTGTTTTAAGTTTTTTTAAATTATTTTGTATCCTTTGATCTTTCTTAAGAACATAAATATTTTATTCGAATTGAAAACTGTAAAGTGAGCTTTGTTATATCGAGGACCAACATCACCACATGGTATAACCTAAGGTCTCGTTTAGTAACCAGTAACGAAGGAACCAAAATAAAAAGATATGAATGAGAATAAAAAGTGAGAATCCGAAAGAGAATATAATTACTGATTATGTGTGTTTAATATGCAAGCATTAGGAATGAGATTATAGAAGTTAATAGTTATACCTGTGTTTGGTATCAAATATTAAGAATAGTAATGAATTTTTTTTAACTTATGTTTAATTATTATGTGATTGATTTTGTAAAAAATAATTAAATATTTTATATTATTATTAATTAATAAAAATTGTATTTAATAAATAAATAATAAAAATTATTTTTAATGATTAAATAAATTAACCATTAGGGGTCTAACTTTTTTAATCTTCATGTCACATTTGCATGTGAGTCTACTGGAAAAAAAATCTTTTTACTACGTAGGAGTAAGACTGAGTACTATTAGATCTTCTAAGACCCCGTGTTAGTTTGAGATTTCCACTGGATGTTGTTGATGATGATGATAATTAAATAAATTATTTTTAGAAAATAATTATGAATATTTTTAATGATAATATTTTGATAAAGGTCTGATAGCTTGTTGTTACACTAGTCAAAATAAACTAGATTACCATTATAGCAGTAGTGAGTATAAGTCGATCCCACAGAGAGTGTGTGTAAAGTTATTGAAATTAAATTAATCAGTGTTTAGGCTTAAGGGGTTTTTAGTTTTAGAAATAAGAAAATAAATAAAGCTAAACTAAGTAGTAAAAGCAATTTAAAGAAAATATGTAAAAATGATAACAGTGAGGAATTCGGTAGAGACCCGATTCTTTGGTTGAATCTCGATCTAGACCCTAATTAAATGTAGCGCCCCTTATCGCAGGCTACACACCGGAACGTTCGGAGGTCATTTCGGTACATATCCTACAATAAGGCGAGCTACGTTCAATCACTATACTCACTTACTTGGCATAGTATTGTAAGTCACCTATAAAGTATCATAAGAAAATCACAATAGTTTAAAACCAATTCTTTTTCCTCATTTCATTGCACAAAACCGAAGGTCTACATTGTCTTTCCAACCTTTACTACATGTACATCATCAAAACCTAATACAAAAGTGCTATATGAAAGAGGAAAATATTCAAAGTCCATCTAGTCTGTCCAAAAATCCTAGCTGACCAATCTTTAAGCCATGACCTCTCTTGCCAAACACAATCAACACGGTTGATAGAGCCTCTTAGTAGCTAGAGTCGTCTCTCGGTCCTAAAAAGACAATGTTACAATTTTGGTGAGTTTTGCAAACTCAATGAGGTAACCATCATCGATGGTTCACTCAATTCATACATCATAACAATTCACGTAACATATAATCATATACTGCACTTTACATAATATCACAATTTCACTTAGGCATAAGCAAATTTAACTTTTCAATCAATTAGATATACTTAAAAAAATAAATATGAAATACTTATGAGACACTTTCCCGTTATTACCTTATTGTGACCGAGTGCCTGAACTGTCCCGTATCCATTTTGGATACCGGGCTCATTACTAACCGTCCTTTATTTGATGAGGATACATGGCTCATTATACATAGTGAGCTTTAGGCTCTTAATCACTGTTTGAGCTTGAGGCTCTTTTCACTTGTTGAGCTTTAAGCTCTGATCGGTGGCTACTCTGGTCACAACTGCCATTATCTGATTATGCATTCATGTATGGAATGC
>JANSVA010000008.1:21824076-21840298 GCA_025504915.1 Erythroxylum reticulatum | reverse complement strand
TGGAAAAAGAAAGTGAAAGGAAATAAAGACTTTTCTTTTAAGAAGAATAGCAAAGACGAAGCTAAGAATGAGAAAACATCTATCATCTGCTACGAGTGCAACAAACCAGGACATTACAATTTTGAATATCCATTGCTCAAAAGAAAATAGAAGAAAGTAAAGAAAACAAAAAGAGCATGATGGCAATGTGGGAAGATTTTGGACTCATCCAAATCTAACTCCGATTTAGAAGCATCAGAATAAGCAAATATATGCTTGGTAGCTAAAAAGGAATGCAACAATGAGATTTCCCTTCTTAGAAGAAAAAACTAGCACCAATGGTACTTGTACAGTGGATGCTTGTGACATATGATGGGAAGAAGGACTATGCTCCTACACCTCCAAAATAAACAAGGAGGATTAGTAATTTTTGGAGACAACCAGTAGGGCAAAATAATTGGAATCGGAAAAATTGGTAAAGATTCATTTGCATCTCTTGATAATGTTCTTCTAGTTGAAGGATTAAAGCATAATCTAATTAGTGTAAGTCAATTATGTGATTATAGCTGTAAAGTATCCTTTAATTGAAATTCTTATGTAGTCAAAAACAAGAATGGTTCTGTATTCTTTTCTGCCAAGAGACAAAAAAATATTTATAAGATTAATTTAGATGATTTGAAAAGTCAAAATATTTCATGTTTTATATCAACAGATGAGAAAAAATTGATTTGGCATAAAAAGCTGGGTCATGTTTGTTTTAAACATATTTCCAAGTTGGTTAGACATGATTTGTTAAGAGGATTTCCAAAAATAAGTTTTAACGAAGATTTCTTTTGTGAGAGTTGTTAGAAAGAAAAACAAGTTAAAATATCTTTTTCTTATAAAAATGTTATAATTTCGTCTAGAACTCTAAAGTTGTTACATATAGATTTGTTTGGTCCAACTAGAACATTAACTTTTGGTGGAAAGAAGTATGGTCTTGTAATTATTAATGACTTCACTAGATTTTGTTGGATATTGTTTTTATCACATAAAGATGAACCTCTTAAATGCTTTAAAATTCTTTCCAAAAATTTACAAAATGAAAAAAGAATATCTATTGCTAGAATTATGAGTGATTATGGTGGAGAATTTGAAAATGAAAAATTCAGAATGTTTTGTGAAGAGAGTGGAATTTTCCATAATTTATCTGCTCCAAGAACGCTACAACAAAATGGAGTTATAGAAAGAAAGAATAGGATGATTCAGAAAATGGCAAAGACTATGCTATGTGAAATGAATCTTCCTAGGTATTTCTAGTCATAAGTTGTGAATACAACTTGTTATATTTAAAATAGAGTATTTCTGCAACCTATTTTAAATAAAGCTCCATATGAGTTATGGAAAGTAAGAAAGCCAAATATTTCTTACTTCCATCCTTTCGGTTGCAAATGCACTATATTGAATACAAAAGAAAATTTGGATAAACTTGATTCTAAGATCAATTCAAGAATTTTTCTAGGATATTCGATGTCTTTTAAAGCTTATTGAGTTTATAATCTTGTTTCTAAATCTGTTAAAGAATCTATGTATATTAAGTTTGATGATGATTCTTATCCAGATAGAAGAGATGATTCTGATGATGAAACTCTATCTACTCCCTTAGTTGACAAACTAGACTTGTCATCACTAGTTGATCCACCTGATAAGACAGAGGATATTCCTGAAAACTTTAGTCTTACGAAAGACTAGAAGTATAAACCCTCTCACCTAGAAAACCTAATTATAGGAAAAACTTCAGAAGGAGTGAGAATTAGGTCTAAATTTAGAAGAGAGGTAAATATAGATTTTGTTTCTAAATTAGAACCTAAGAAAATTGATAAAGCTCTTCAAGATGAAGGTTGGATTTTAGCCATGCAAGAGGAGTTAAATCAATTTATCAAGAACAAAGTTTGGTCTTTAGTTCCTAGGCCACCCAATAAGTCTGTCATAGGAACCAGATGGGTATTCAAAAATAAACTAGATAAATCAGGTAGAGTAAACCGTAACAAAGGTAGATTAGTAGCTCAAGGCTATAATCAATAAGAAGGAATAAACTATAATGAAACCTATGCTCCTGTAGGTAGACTAGAAGCTATTAGGATTTTGCTTGCATATGTTGTTTGTCATGATACAAAACTATTTCAAATGGATGTGAAAAGTGCCTTTTTGAATGATTTTATAGATGAAGTTTATGTAAAGCCACCTCCTAGTTTTAAAGATACTGATAAACTAGATCATGTATATAGACTTCATAAAGCTTTCTATGGATTAAAACAAGCACCTCATGTTTGGTATGATCATCTAAGTTCATTTTTTATTGAAAATGATTTTATTAGAGGATAAGTAGATAATACTCTGTATAGAAAATGTATCAAAAATGATTTCATTATTGTATAAATATATGTAGATGATATTATTTTTGATGCAACTTCTAGAAAGCTATGTTCTAGTTTTGAAAATCTTATGAAAAGTGAATTTGAAATAAGTATGATGGGTGAATTGAAATTCTTCCTTGGTTTACAAATTAAGCAAACCGAAGAAAAGATTTTTATTCATCAACAGAAATATAGCAAAGAACTGTTAGTCAAATATAAAATGGAAAAGGTTAAACCTATGTTAACTCCTATACATCCTTCAATCCTGTTATCTAAGGATGAAGCAGGTAAGAAGGTTGATTAAACCCTTTATAGAGGAATTATTGGTTCTTTACTTTACCTAATTGTAAGCAGACTTGATATATTGTTTTGTGTTTGTTTGTGTGCAAGATTTCAAGCAGATCCTAAAGAATCTCATTATATTGCTATCAAAAGAATATTGAGATACTTAGCAGGTTCTACTGATCTTTGTTTAATGTATGAGAAAGGTAAATATTTTAGGTTAATTGGTTATTGTGATGCTGATTATGCTGGAGATAGAATTGATAGAAAAAGTACAAGTGGAGGTTGTCACTTTGTTAGTCATAATCTAATTTCTTAGTCAAGCAAAAGGCAAAGTTCAATTGCTCTATCTACTGCAGAAGCTGAATATATGTCAACTGCAAGCTGTTGTTCATAGACATTATAGATTAAGTATCAGTTAGAGGATTATTCTATACAAGAAGATCAGATTCCAATCTTCTATGACAATACAAGTGCTATCAATCTATCAAAGAATCCAATACAACACTTGAGGGAAAAGTTTATTGAAGTTAGACATTATTTTATATGAGACTATGTATAGAGAGGAATCATCAGTCTACAATTTGTTGAGACGAATCAACAATGGGCAGATATCTTCACTAAACCTTTAAGTGAAGATAGATTCAAGGAAATTAGACGAAACTTGGAATATGGTAATGTTGAATGACCATTCGTTTGGCACGTCATAACCCAGACGATTCATATAATAACAAGATAAAAAATTGTAGGTTTTCAAGTAAATAGTAACGGTAAGTTACGAACGGTAACTTTTCAAGAGTATGTATAAGAAGGAAATCTTCACAAGATTCTAAAATACATTATAAACTAGAATTCTCTTGAAAAACTTTGAAACCGACTTGCTTAGTGCCCTCAATAAAGACAATGCAATACTCTGTTTTAAACTTCAAGTTCTTCTCATTTCATATTTTCTTTAGATACTAACCTCGCTACGTTAAGCGAAATACATTTGTGTGTTAAGTCTTTATTTGTTACAAATTAAAAATGGAAAAATCTCTTATCTATGAGAGACAAGTTGATTTCACTTCCTTAAAGAAAAATCAGATGGACATCGAACTAGAAATTGAAGCAGTTGGCTAGAGTTTTTTTTCAACATTCGTGAAACGGTCTATTTGAATGAGATATATGAGTTCTGGAAGAATGCAAAGATGGTGGACAAGACCTTAATATCAATGGTAGATGGGTTGTTGGTTATAGTCACACAAGATTGTATCGAGAAGGCTATTGGGTGTCCAAGTATTAGAGCAAAACTGTTTAACAATACAAAATGGATTACTCAAGGTCATGTAGATAAAGCGCACATTAATCGATAACTATATGGAAGTAGTGATCCAGTAGTTAAGAAGGCTTCAAACTTTGTTCCGAAAGCTAGGGTTCTACATTCACTGCTTATCCACTGTGTTCTACCAGGAGTAGGCTTGAAGGACATGGTGACTATGAATGATGAACATTGTTTATTTCATCTACTTAATCACCAACCCATTAATCTTCCGTACTTAATTTTGAAGTACATGATAAAGTCTAAGGGATATTATTGTAGCTCTTTACCTTACGGAATGTTGTTGACAAGATTCTTTAGAGAATCTGGACTCTTACTTGACAAAGGTAAAAGGGTAAAATGGATGTGAAGAGTGTTATTAATGCCTCTACTATTCTTAGAATGGGAATAAAGTTTGAAGCTGAAGCGGATATAGGATTTACGCCGAAAGCAAAGTATGAGGAGGAGCTTACAGTAAAACGAAGCAGGAGTGTGCATGTTGCATCTGAATATAAACAAAACCTCGATCCATAAGAAAAACATCCACAGAAGAAAAGGCTGAACAATTGTTTGATGTGCCTATACAAATCAAGACGATTCTACAAAGGGAGGAAAGCAGGGTTCAACAATTAATACAACAAGTGTATTTGAAGAGGAAGGTTGAGATGCTCCAATCAGAAAAGTCTAAATAGTCAAGAAGATCACTAAGATTATTGACCTTACGACAAAAAGAACAGAAGAAACAGAAAGCTCTGATTCTTGGTGGAGATTTTGAGAAATAAGAGCAACGACAGTAGCCTACCAGATCAATTATCTCTATTTTGCAAAGTCAATCAGCAAAATCATCTAAAGAGACAGAGATAAAAAGGAAGTTAGTATTTGAGAGGAAGAAGCCTCAACAATAACTCTCTTCCAAACTAGTAGAAGAACAAAAGAAGATGATGCTTAGTCAGAAAAAGGTTTCTTCATCTGATGTTCAATAGAAGGTATAAACAGTTGAACACAAATTAGTACCTTACAATCCTTCTTAACCAATCAACAAAAAGGATTTGAAAATGAAGATTATAGAACAATCAATACTTGATCGAAACAGAAGTTCAATTATTATCAGAGAACCTTCTAAGAAGACAATCAAGGTACAAGTCGAGCCTATACCAATAAACGATCAGACAACACATCTTCTCAGTCATGAAGAACGAAAACTATATGGTATTCTTCAAGATGAAAAGTCAAAACCATATCTAATGAAGATTTCAAAGAATCGTTATACAATTTATCCGATTACAAGCAGAACAACAATAAAGATTGTTCTAGATATACAACCAAGATGTTCAACCCCAGTAATAAACGAAGAAAAAAGGGAAGAAGAAGATGTTTCCTGAAGGGCATGAAGATGATCTTACAAAAGAATAGATTCAAGTGGCTGTGGAGAATATGGACGATGCATGTAGTGCAACTCAACCTATGGGTGTCTATGTACCACATCACGTATCAAGGGCATTAGGGAGTTAATTTGGAGTTTCTATTAAAGATGAAAGTTTCAAGGTAGTTGGCACTGTGACAGAAGGAAGGTATAAAAGTATCACGGTTGAAGGTATCAATTTCAATTTAGAGACCTTTGTGCATTTAATCATGTATTTCAGACCCTTAGGTTTCATACCTTCAATCAAAATTATGTTGCACCTTTTTGGGCAACCAATTTGCAAACTACCTAGACCTTATGATCTTGATCTCCCAGAAGGAAAACAAACCTTCAAACTACCCTCCCTCAAAATTATAGAGTTAGATGTTTTACCTAGAGAACCATCTGTTGTTGAACACCTTCATCCACTTAGTAAAATACAACAAGATCCTACTATTAATTCAGAGTTCTTGAAGCATTTCATCAATTGGACTGAAGCTGGTCACAACTAAAAGGAAGTTCAGGAAACCTTAGCGAAAGATATTGAGGAAATTCATACTAAGGTTGATGAACTGGGTTATTCAGTGGGTGATCTTCATGAGGAAATAACACTTCTACGTGTTTCTATTGAACAAGATTTCAAGACGATCCGCACTAATATTCAATACATGTATTATGAAATTCTGAAGCGTATAAGATGAGCTCTCTTTTTGATTAATAACAAATAGGGGGAGAAGAGAAGAGAAGAGGAGAAGAGTAGAGAAGAAGAGAAGAGAAGAGAAGAAAAAAGAAAAGTGGAAATATTGGAAAGCATTTATATATGTATATCTTAGTATTTTTTACATTTCTTGTGTTTTTGCTTTGATTATTATTCATATGAATATTATTTTATCTTCTAATATTATGATTATTTGTTATCATCAAAAAGGGGGAGATTGTTAAGTCAAGAAGACTTCACTTCTATTAATTTTGATGACAAACAAATAACAATAATCTTAAAAATATGTGAACTGTTTGATAAGTTTGTTAAATGCACAAAAAAATGTAAGTGATGCATAGTCAAACCCAGAAGATATTTAAAACTTAAGACGGATGACACCAAAAGATATATGGTCGACACCAGAAGATATAGAAAGTAAACACCAGAAGATATAGAAGGTCAACACCAGAAGAAATGTGATATCAGAAGAAGCGCGACACTAGAAGAAGTATAGTACCAGATGATACAAATGGAAACTATTCTAGAACATCAGTTAGTCAGTTAGTCATTTAGTTACAAGACTCAACTAATAACGGTTTCTAAAAGATTTAAGAAGCAGTTTCTCAAGAAGACAGTTAAAGACTTAGGCTATAAATACTAGATATAGTCGTAAACAAAAAATAACATTTTTTTAGAAGAGAGAAAATATGATTGTACAATACTTAGAGAAACTCTGTACTCAAGTGCAAAAAGAAAGAGAGTGAATACATCTGTAACGTATAGCTCAAACGATATCTTTCCAAGAGAAAGAAAGGCTAGAGCCTGGAGAGGCTTAAAAAGCAGATAAAGAATACTTTGTGAGAGGGAGACTTGAAGAGGCTTGGCAAGTGTAGAAAGAATACTTCTAAAGTTGAAGAGTATAGTGAAATCTCAGACAAACTCTAAGGACTGGACGTAGCCTAAGGTTAAGAGTGAACCAATATAAATTCGTGGTGTCTATTCTCTAACCCTTATCTTTTTATTTTCTTATTGTTAGAAGAGTAGATAAAAATTTTTGTGATTGCATTACTCATTGACTTTAGAAAATTATTTTTGTGATCATCTGAATTTGTAAAGAAATCCAAGAAATTCCTAAAGATTAATATCTTTGAAGATTTTACATAATTCAACCCCCCTTCTTGTGTATTTTACATAATATATGTGATTTCTATATTAACAAGTGATTTACTTCACCATTTGGGTTACTACAATGTGGAGTCTAGACGTTGTTTCCTGCCAGAGTTGTTATATACCCTGTTGAAGCTACTATTGTATATCTTGTTGGAACTACTAGAATTGTTGTTATACATCTTGTTGGAATTGAAAAGTATTAGCAATCATAACAGTAAGCAATTCCTCCATAGTTCTACCTAAATCATGATTAGAAAATTCTAGTTTGTATAAGAATTGCTATGAATCCTGCAAATTGCCATGGAAGTAATTCTAATGGTTATCCTATCCATAACCAAAGTTAGGTTGATCAGTCTAACCTTGGTTATAGGATTATGAGTAAGAGTTAAAGAAAAATTACTTCCATCCATGAATTTTTTTTATTTTTTATCACTAACACGAAACAAAAAAATGAAAAGATCATGAAATAACTGAAAAGAAACCAATTGCAAACAAATATATACAAAACACCAATTAAAATCACAAACAAAAACTAAAGCACCACACTCCTTGACAACGACGCCAAATTGACAATGTATTGTAATGCTAGTCAAAATAACTATACTACTACTCTAGCACTGGTGAGTCTAGGTCAATCCCACAGAGAGAGTATGTAAAGTTGTTGAAATCAAATTAATCGGTGTTTAAGTTTAGGGGGTTTTGGATTTTTCAAACAAGAAAATAAAATGAAGCTAGACCAATAAAAAAATTAAAGAAAACTTGCTAAAAATGATAAAAGTGGGGAATTCGGTAAGGACCTGGTTCTTTGGTTCAATCTTGACCTACACCTTAATTAAACATATTTGATTGATTTGATGTTCTCAAACCTCTCCTAGCAACTATTAATTGTAGTTTAATAATTAACCCAAGTTTTGCCTTAGGTAGTGTTTAATCAAGATAGAATCGTTAATTAAACCTAGCTACTAAGTAATTCAAGATACGATCTCTATATTTAATTAAGCAGTAGCATTACAAATTATGAAAATCGATTAATCAAGGAAAAAATCATATACGATGTGTCATTTAACCTATTTCATGATATCTCTAATGATTACGAATCATTAGTCGCTACACATGAATTTCAACATAATAATTACGGATTGTATCGAAATTCTAGTAATGAGTTTGCAAATAACTAATTCAATGGACAAATTAAAATCATCTTTTCATAATACCCAATGGGTTCGTATACACATAACCGAATAATAATGAGAATAAAATTAGCTTTACATAAAACCCAAATCACTTAACATAGTATATCATAATCAATTTCTAATGAGAGAATGAAACAACAAAAACAGTGAAATATACTTAACCCGGGTCATCGGCATTAGTGTCACCTCTGAATTGGCGTCAGGATGTCTAGTCCTCCATGGGTCTCTCCTAAAAAAATGCTTTAGTCCCTATTGAATAATACCAACCGAAACCCTCTTTCCCACTACGCCTCCTTTATATTTTCTCTCCTCTATGATACTGCTACTATTCTCTATTTATCTGAATTATATTCTTGTCCACTTTACTATTCACGCCCTCTTGAAAATGTTTTGTCAGTGTTTTGCTCATACTTCCTAGCTGCTCCTTGGATGCTGTGTTTTGGTTTTCTCAACTCTCCTCTTTAAAACCATGCCACCCTTTCCTTCTTTTAACGCACGCATATACCAAGCCCTCCTACCAAACGTCTACATTTTGGGCTGACTAGTGCTGTGCATTTTGGCTTCCTACATAACATATTAGATTATCATTTTGCTATATTATCTCCCATAAAATTGACTTTGCATGGGGTTGTCCCATTTATTTGTTTCCATCTTTCTTTCACGATAATTCCAAGATGCTCTCCATTAAATTCACTATGTTAAATTGACGTTATTGCATGCAAAAGCATGAAATTTCCATGCATAGTAGCTATGAGCTATATTGCTGCGTCATCTTAATTTTTTTGTCTTTACTTGCTTTAATATTTATCATTCTTACTCCATGAAGACAAGTGAGCGTAATTCTTCGAAAGATGACCCAAATGTAGTGCTTTTGACTTATTTTAACTCCTTTACTTTCAAATTATGCCTAAAACCACATACGGGTCAAAGTGAGTATCTTAAGCAATTTATTGCCCTTAATCGTTAAGTGTTATGAAATAATTAATTAATCAATTAAACACCTATCACTAACTGTTAGCAAAAGATTTCCATTTTAATTTTAAAGAGGAATGCCTTAATGCCTTTAATGTTCTCAAAGAAAATTGATCTCTGCATCGATTGTTGTTACTCTTGATTGGTTTTTACGTTTTGAAATTATATGTGATGAGAACCTTCCTAATAAGCAGTTATTTGTTGTGAGTATAGTGCCTTGGTATGTTGACTATATAATCTATCTTGCATGTGGCATTTTGAGACCTGATATGACTTTTTAGGAAAGAAAAATATTCCTTCACTTAAGTAGGTACTACTTTTGGGATGATCAATACCTCTATCAGATTTGTAAGGATGAAATCATTTGGAGATGCATTCCAGAGGACGAGCAGGTAAGTGTCTTGACCTTTGTCATGAACTCCATTGTGGAGGCCATTTTAAAGGGAGGAAAACTACTTCTAAAATTCTTCAAAGCAGTTTGTATTGGCCTACCTTGTTTAAAGATGATCTTTTCTTTTTCTTGAAATGTGATAAATGCCATTGAATTAGAAATATAAGAAGAAGAAATGAAATGCCCCTACCTAACTAATTGACTGTTGAATTATTCAATATTTGGGGTATTGATTTTATGGGTCCGTTTCCTAAATCTTGTGGATTTGAATATATACTTGTTTTGTTGATTACTTGTCTAAATAGGTAGAAGCCATCCCCAATCAAATTAATGATGCTAATGTTGTTGTTAATTTTATGAAGGAAAATATTTTTCGCAGGTTTGGGATTCCATGTGCAATTATAAGTGACAGAGGAAGTCATTTCTATAATAAGCTTTTTGAGAAGCTCATGAAGAATATGCTATAACTTACAAGGTGGCGACTCCCTACGATCCATAAACTTATGGACAAGTTGAAACAAGTAACAAACATATTAAGGGGATTTTGGAGAAGATTGTGCGCCTATCACAGAAGGATTGGTTAGCAACGTTAAATGAGGCACTATAGGCATATCACATAGCTTAGAAAACCGTCATAGGAATGAGCCCTTATTGGCTTATTTTTGGGAAGGCTTGCCAGTTACCAGTCGAGGTTAAGCATAAGGTGTTGTGGGCAATCAAGATGTTGAACCTGAATCTAGATGATGGAGGATGGGAGCGTTTGCTTCAAATTTCAGAATTGGATGAACTCCGAAGTGAGGCTTACGAGAATTCATTTACAAGGAAAGAATAAAACGCCTTTATAATAAGGGTCTTATAGGTAAGTACCTCATACTTGGAATGAAAGTTCTATTATATAATTCTCGGTTGCATTTTTTTCTAGGCAAGTTAAAATTTAGGTAGAATGGGCCATTTGAAGTAATCAAGGTCCTTCCATATAGAGTCCTGGAATTAGAGAACCCGCGAACAAAAGAAACCTTTAAGGTAAATGGCCATCGGGTGAAACCATATTTGGAGGAGCAATTGGGAAGAAAACTTTAGAATCCATTAATTTGAGCAATCCACTTCAAGAATGACCATTTGGGTTGTCAAGTTACAAGACATTAAAGAAGTGCTTAATGTGAGCAACCCATATAATTGCATGACTTTTATGCTTATTTAGTTATTTAGTTAATTTTCTTTATTTCAAAAAAAGGTTAGGTTATGACTAAACTGGTCACACGGGGGGTCACACCCATGACTGAGCCCCTTTAAATAACACCCCTCGAATACCTAGGATTCTTATCTTCATATTTTCCTTATTTTTAGATCTAATTCGACATTTTGCATCTACTTCAGCTACAACTACCATGCAGTTGTAGCTCCTCACCCAAACACCATGCAACTTTCATCACCCAACTTTAGCCACAGCAACACACTCCTTGTTTAGGACGTGTGACCACCATTGCACCACACTTCTCAATCCAACCCTTATCACTACTCCATTCAACACCACACGCCCGTGCGTCACCTCTCTCAACACAACGAACGCTTTTGCACACCACACCAGCTAAGTAGAAGCAACTAAATTGCCTCTATCGATGCAAATATGCCTCCACAGATGACACAACCTAGAGTTTCCTCATTTCCACTGCACAAGCCAAATTTAGGTATCCCGTGCCTGAACTTTCAAACTAGAGAGCATTAGTAAAGGTACGCCTTTCTTAAGGATCGTCAAATTATTCCAAATAGATTTTTAAATTCTCAAGCACTTATTGAATTGGCAATATTTGATTGATTCCATGAGTTGTTGTGAAATGTAGGTTAGATTATAAGAGGGGGGATTTATCATATCATCAAATGCTAACATGATTACTTTTGAGTTAATACAGTATTGGTCTTAGACTTTCGAAGGATGGATTACTCCCTCTCGAGTTATAATCATTAAACCCTAAATCATAACCCCTAATTGAATTATGAAATTTGTAATCTCTCAATTAAGTAAAAGCCCATACATCCAATTAGATCTTAAGCCCTCTAATAGACTATCAAGTCTTCATATGAGATCTCTCTTCTTATAAATTACTAATTTGATTAATTTGGTGATCTATTAGATTTTTTAAACCTTATTACCCAATTTAATTATTTTTCTATCGGTTCACTCTTTCGATTTGTCACCACAACATGCAAATACAACAAATAATATACCCAATGTATTAACATCAAAAGAAATTACATTAACATTGATTCAAGAAAAAAAAAACCCTAAAAGAGTTTAGAAAATCATCATCAAACCTAAATCCATCACTATCAAATCCATATCATACATTAAAAAAAAGAATAACAAAGACGAAATGACAATGTCACTTGGAAGGGTCGGGATGGATTTGAAAGACAACAATAACAACAATAACAACCCTTCTGCTTTCGATTAAGGCAAGTTTTAATTTGTTTAAAACCCTTAAAATACTGCAAGCGTATAGGTCGTGGGTGTAGATCTCTCTAGGAGTTGTTGAACTAATTTATTTTAATTTATCTAACGCCTAAAGAATTATTAAAAAGAAAATAAAAACTACATATAAAAGTAAACACATAAAGATGATTGGTTGGAATTAAAATGTCGAACTAACACATAAAGAGTCAAACTGAGCATCAACAAATTAACAATGGAAATCACATGAGGAAGATTATCTGAATATGGGAAGAGGGATTTATCCTATCATTAAATGCTAACATAATTACTTTTTGTTAAAATGGTATCGGTCCTAAACTTTCAAAGAGTGAATTACTCTCTCTTAAGTTATAATCATTAAACCCTAAATCATAAACCTTAATTGAATTATGGAATTTGCAAGCTCTTAACTAATAAAAAAACTCACAATTCTTGTAACAACCATGTTAGGGTTTAAAAAATTGAGGAATTTCAATGCACTATATGCTTTGCATAATTGAATATTTGCTGATATGTACATATGAATTTTGACACATTCAAATAAATTGTGCATGCATTCATTAACATTTTCTGGTTAAAATGGATTTATAAATGTGATTAAATTGTGGAAAATTTATTTGGAGATTATTAGTAAAATTTCAAAATTTTTGGTGAATTTTAGAAATTTCTAAATTGGGGTAGTTATGGACTAGGAAAATATTGGAAATGAACTACTGGTAGTGAGACATGTGTTAATTTTAGTTAGTGATACGTGTATTGAATGCAAAGAAGATACGTGGTTAAGTTTAAGAACACTGTAACTTCTGTTGTTCTTAGGATTATGGAGATGTTCTTCAAAAATCACTGAACATTCATCATCGACTACCTTTTTGATTTTACATTAGTGTTAACCTTTACAAACTAAACAATTCAGTGCCGTTAGGAATTTGCTTCTCTCTGGTCTTGTAATGACCTTCCATCGAGCCTTGTTCTCCACTCTCACTGTTAAAGAATTTTCAGAAAAATCAAGTAAGTTGTGGTTTAGTTTTCTGGGCACTCTGTAAATGATTTTGATGATGTGTTAGTGTTGAAAATAAAAACATGCATGAGTTATATAAGTTGACTAGTTTCGAAGGCAGTGATGAGAAAGATGAGTTGATATTATTGAGTAGTGAAAGTGTAGCACTGATTTCATGTGATTTAAAAAAGGAAACTTAGTAAAGTAGTCCATAGCAGAAAATGTGGAGTAGAACCGTATAGTTATAGATCCTTTTTTGATTTGTAAGTTGTTAATGTTACAACTTTAATAGTAGAGAGAGAAAGTTGGAAATGGTGAAATATATGTATGTATCAATTTTTAGTGTTTGACTATAAGCTTGATTTTTGAGTTGTGTTTTGAATGAGTTCAAATGGTATAGAAATGAAATAAAATGGTAAAGGAAAGTATACAAGTTAGTGACGAAGGATTAAGGAGAAAAGAGGAAGAAGATGGGGAAAATATAGAAAAAGTCTAAAAGAGTTGCATGAATAGTGCTCTGTTTTGATGATTGGGTTTAATCTAGAATTTTGGTTTTGCTGTGTATTATAGAACTGAAATGGAAGTAGAGGAATTGGTTGAAGTGATGTATGTGTTCATTGAATAGGATGAAAGTGAGAAAATTGGGAAAAGAATGAAAGAAGAGGAAGAAATCTGGTTCGATGAATAAGGAGGATGTCACGATCATGCTTCTACACGATCACAACTTTATTGAAGGGGACAGTGAGTCACAATTGTGCTTCTATATGACTACGACATCGCTAGTCCATCTGGAATGTCGCGGTCGTGCAAGTATATGATCACGACTTCCACGTTTTTTGAAGAAGGTTGTTTTCTAAACATCCTATGATCTTTTTGTTATAACTCCTTCACCCGATGTCCAAATGAATTGATTCTTGAACCAATACATTCATAAGACATTTACATTTATCTCCACATAAAAATTTAAACCATATGAAATGGATTGTCTAAATAAATTAAGATGAAATTGTGATTGTACTAAAGTGTGATAACTGAGATGATTTTTCTAAACATACTTCGGTATTTTGCTTATATCTTGATCTGTAGATTTCCAAATAAGTTAATTATTGATTATGATTAAACTAGATACATAAGGATATAATTGTTCTGAAGAGTTCAAATTGTAATTATGTTTTAAAAATTCCAACATCAGTGCTGAAGTTGAGTTAAGAATTCTGTTGTAGTTTTAGAACAGTCTGAAGTCTTCTGAGTATAAATTTCAGTATATTGAACCAAATTGTATGATCTAGGAATTAGTGGAAACATAAGACAAAGGGGAAAATTTTATAGAAGGAAGTGTTGGTTAGCTATTCCATTTGTTTGATCTAAATGATCCACAGTAGACCCGAATGTTTGTTTCAGGAAAAATCTAGAATAGTGAATGAGTATATGAATTCTAGAACCTTTGGAATACAATTAATGTGTACTTTAGTTTACTACAGAGATATACATGGGAATATGTCATTGAATATGCATGTTATATGATGCAATTATATAAATGGTTTTTTAGTTACATGAACATTTTGGTAATATGAAATTGTGTTTGTTTGTTTATAGAAGAGCAAGTAGAGCGACGATCTTTAGATATTGTTGGAACTTCAAGACATTAAGCAAAAGGGAGCAGCTGTCAGTAATCTTTAGGACGCTCACATTTTATTTTGTTCTATTTAGTACTGAATTTAATTAGGTTTTATGCTGATTCTGTTCTGAACCTTGGGACAAGAATGTCTGAAATGTTTGATGCATGTAAATATGATTGACTAATTTATGCACATGAAATGCACTTTTTTGGTTTTGTAACTATCAAGTCCTAGTTGTGGGTAAATAGGCATGCCTAGAAGGGACTGTAGCTACTTCTGTTAAACTTCGATGTTGAGACTTCGGTCTCCCTCTGTGATATTTTGGTGTCGAGACTTCGGTCCACCTCTGTGACATTCCGGTGTCGAGACTTCAGTCTCCCTCTGTGACACTTCGGTGTCGAGACTTTAGTCTCCCTCTGTATAAGGCTCGTTACCCACTTCTGTTCATGGATTTACAGTCTAACTCTTTTTTTTACTTTGATCTATGATAAGCTTTGATAAGAAACAAACCATATTTTTGATCTGATGGGTTAACACCGTATTCTCAAAACCTGTTTTGTATTTTTGTATGTTCTGTTCTAATATTGAAATGTTTGACTTTAGCATGCAAAGTGTTTTCATTAATAAATCTTATTCTGTTCTAAATTTCAGTATTTTGAGATGCTTTTGCATAGCATGATTCAGTATCTGTTGTGGTTAGAC
The DNA here is from genome assembly GCA_025504915.1 of Erythroxylum reticulatum. Taxonomy (NCBI): domain Eukaryota; kingdom Viridiplantae; phylum Streptophyta; class Magnoliopsida; order Malpighiales; family Erythroxylaceae; genus Erythroxylum; species Erythroxylum reticulatum. The sequence goes on along the minus strand of JANSVA010000008.1, from coordinate 21,824,728 downwards.
TTACTTTAGTTATTACTCACTAAGCTATATGCTTAGCAAGGTAGATTTGGCCCATTTAGGTTTAGAGAGAAGGACTTAAGGACTGTGACAAGTCAACCGTAATGGAACTTTTTGTTTTGATAAAATTTGTAATTTTGCTCTTTTGTTTGCTTGTATCTCAAGTGTATAACTTTGACTTGTTTTAAGTTGTAATAACTATTTTCAGACTGATTTTCAGTTTGAAACAAGTTTATTTAAGTTCAACATATAATATGATGTATGTTTGTTCTGAATTGCTTCCAATGGAAGATTTTGAATGCTATGCTTTCACGAAATGTTTTGGTTTATTTGTACTGTCTGGTGTGGCATCCACATAACCTCCCAAGGGATATTTGGGCGTCACACCTTTTTGGTATCAGAGCATGGTCTAGGCGATTCTGGTTTAACGAGCACTTAACTCTTGCTTATACTAGAGTGTAAAAGTTATGTTTTAGCCTAATGCGGTATCCTGTGTTTTGTCTATAAAATTAACGATGGAGAGATCACGCGAAACCGTTGATGAGGTTACTAAGAGCAATCATCCTGAGCAAACTTGTCCATCAATATCTAGACCCTCTGGGGTCAATCAAGAAGAAGCTGAGGTGCCATCTCCTCCTCCAGCTCAGGGAGAGGC
>JANSVA010000008.1:21804907-21822590 GCA_025504915.1 Erythroxylum reticulatum | reverse complement strand
CACAAATATCTAACTAACTAACACAATTCTAACCCTAAATATACATGAATCAATTAATTAACCACTAAAAACATACTAAAATGCCCACTAAAACGTCATGCAACCTACAAATATCTATGATATTGACTTGATGAGGTGCATCGATACCATAACTGAGGTGGGAGAAGAATTAGTCGTGCCATAAGTGACCCAAAGTTGACACTTTTATCTCTACTTTGTGCAGAATTACTCTTATGACTCATAGATTATAACAATAGCCTATAATAAGGGTTCCACCATTAACACCACATATAATATAACTGAAGCAAAAAAAAGAACATGCTTCTACATTTCATTATCAAGCCTTAGTTTAAGTATTTTCAATCACTATACATAAGGAAGTTCAAGCCATCATGATACATTGATTGTCCCACTATTAGAAACCATTCCCTAGGATCAATTTTACTTTAGCTTTCCTCTTATGTTTTGTTTATATTATTTTGAATCTTATTTTATTAGATACCCTATTATGTTACAAAATTTATTAATGGAAACCTAATTTCAATTAAAGATTTAGATCTTATACCTTATGTTAGGAAAATTCTAGTCCTTTACCCTTTCTACTCCCTTTCTTTACTTTCATTATTCTTACATGGTTTGTACATTGAGGATAATGCCTAATTTAAGTGTGGGGGAGGAACTGCTTATTAATTTTATTATGCATTTCTCAGTAGGAATCAATTCATGAAATTTTCTTTGAAAATTAAAAAATTCATGAATTTGGAGAATAAAGACTTGATTAGTATTATGGCACTTTTTGCATAAATTTTACAATCATCAAGTAAATTGAAATTGAAAACTTTCTCATTATGCTTCTTTATTTTTAAAATTACCTATTACTAGTTAAGATTAATAAAGTGAGTGGGACTTCTCTTACCTAGCTTTTCTCTTTCTCCTGTACCATTATTTTTGTAACTCCTTTTTGCTTAATCTTCAAAAATTTCTTTTCTGCTCCTCCCAAAACCACAAACCCCAGTCTATGTTCATCTTTTAGGACTTCCTGATAGTGGTATAATGTTTTAGTGGGTAGTTTAGTATGTGTTTAGTTATTAAATTGAATGTTTAATGTATGTTTAGGTTTAGATTTTGTTATTTAGTTAAATATTTATGTTCTGAGTGTTTTGTAGGTTAGAGCATGCGATTGAGCTTCAATTTTATGTGCTTGAGGTGTCTTGATGTGTTTCCCAGTGTTTTAAAGAAAATATCGAAGAACGGAGGAGAATCAAAGGAAGCTCGAGGCAAAAATCATGGCTATGATCATGGCCAATTTTTCACAACCGTAACAAAAGGTTAAATCAGGTGCCATGATCATGACCTATGTCACAACATATGCAAACAACATTCCAGAATCATATTTTTAAGGGACTTTTCAGACTTTGCAGACCCGAAAAACCCTAGGGTTTCCCATAATAGAAAAGAGTATATATAAAGAAAAGAAAGGAACCTTAAAAGGAGCTCTCTATTTTGCCACTTTAGGAAAAGCTTTAATAGGAGAAAAGAAGAAGAGAGAGAAGGAAGAAGAGGAGAGGACTTCCTACACTACTGCCTTCCCAAGTCATCCTGATCTCTTTCCAAGTGACAATTTCATTCATCTTGTTATTTCTTTACTAAATGTGTAAGATGGATATGAATATGTTTATGGATATGGATTCAAAGATGGTGTTCTAACTTTTTAGGGATTTTGCATTTATTTGATGTTAATTAATCATTTTTTTGTTATTACAATTGGGTTTTGTGATTGATTCCTATATCTTCATGTTTCAGTAATAAATCGAGAGAGTGAATCAAATACGAAATGATTAGGTTGTTTAATAAGAGTGAAATAATCTAATAGATAACGCAATTAATCAAATTAGTAATTATACAGAGAGAGATCCCGTGGGATACCCGACCATTTATTAGAAAGCTTAAGAAATACTTTCAGTAAATGCTGATATTTCTATGGAAAGACTATTAATATTTCTACCGAAAGACTATTAATCATTTGTTTCAATTGACAAATTTCTTCAGATCTATCTACAGTTACTTTCTTTTTCATATCATCTACTTGTTTCTTAAGGCAAACGTTTTCTTTTTCCAACAGTTCCGTGTTCTTCACTTTTTCAGCAAATTTTCTTTTTAAAGCCTTATATTGTTTTAATATAGCATGTGAATCTTCTAACAATTCTAAATATGCTTTTTCCAGTTCATTAGAATTAGAAGTTACCTCATCGTCGCATTCCTTCTCAGCTACTAAGCATATATTTACTTGTACTGATGCTTCTGATCGGCATCAGATTCGGATGAATCCAAATCTTCCCAAGTTGCCATCATGCTCTTTTTGTTTTCTTTACTTTTCTCCTGTTTTCTTTTGAGCAATGGACATTCAAACTTGTAGTGTCCTGGTTTGTTACACTCATAGCAGACGATAAAAACTTTCTCATTCTTGACTTTGTCTTTGCTATTTTTCTTAAAAGAAAAATATTTATTTTCTTTTGCTTTCTTTTTCCACATCCTTCTAATCTTTCTTAAAATGAAGGATAGTTCATCATCTTCTTCACTTGACTCTTAATCAGATTCACTGGCATCATCATTCTTGATTTCTTCAATCTTTAATACTTTTGAAGATGTAATTCTACTTCTCTAGTTCTTTTGATTCTTCTGACCAGCTTTTAATACTATAGATTTGTCTCTTCTAGGTTTATTTTCTGCATCAAACTCCACTTCATGTATCTTCAAAAAACCAAGCAATTCATCTAGCTTCAATACGCTTAAGTCCTTAGCTTCTTGTATTGCTGTAACTTTACGTCTCCATCTTTTAGGAAGACTCCTGAGAATCTTTCTGACATGATCTTGATTATCGTAGATTCTCCCAAGAGCTTTAAGTCTATTAACAATAGTTTGAAATCGTCCAAACATCTTATCAATAGACTCATTTTCTTTCATCTTGAACAGCTCATACTGATGTACAAGAATGCTGATTTTGGACTCTTTCACTTGATTTGTGCCTTCATGTGTGATGGATAAGGTATCCCATATTTCCTTTGCAGTTTCGCATTCATGAACCTTATCATATTCACATCTGCTTAGGGCACAAGTCAGGAAGAACTTCTCCTTTTAGCTTTCTGATCGGCTGACCATCTTTCACGAGAAATGATATTGCCTTCATCGTCTGTTGGTGTGTATGGTCCATTCTCGATGATATCCCAAAGATCAATATGTTTTGATTCTATGAAGATCCGCATCCTATTTTTCCAATAATGATAGTCCTCACCATTGAACGCAGGAGGTCTTGTGACCGAGACACCTTCAGCTATAAAAACATGTGATTCAGCCATGGATCTTTGTCCTCACTTTGTAAAGGTAGTTCTTGGAAACCGATCTTTGATATCAACTGAAGTAAATTACTTGTTAATATAGGAATCATGTAAAATATACAAAATACACAAGAAGGGGGGTTAAATTGTGTAATCTTTTCAAAATTGTTAATTGTTTGAGATTTCTTGAATATCTTTACAACTAATAGATGAATACCAAAATTACTTTACTAAAAATTGATAAGTATTGAAATCGCAATTAACTTTATCTACTCATCTAACAACAAGAAAATTAAAGTATGAGAGTTAGAGAATAGACGCCGCGATTTTATACTGATTCAACCCAAACCTTGGGCTACGTCTAGTCCTCAAAGTTTGTCTGAGATTTCACTATACTTTTTAACTTTTAAAAGCATTCTTTCTGCCCTTCAAGAGCCTCTTCAGGTCTTTTTGACAAAGTATTCTTTCTGCTATCTTAGCCTCTCCAAGCTACAGCCTTTTTTTCTCTCTAAGAAAGATATCTTGAGCTTTACATTATAGTAGGATTTGCTCTCTTGTTTCACACTTTGAATACAAAATTTTTTTCTAAGTATTGTACAATCACAGTTTTCTCTCTTGTAAGCAAAAAAAAATATTTTAATCTTCGACTAGGACTAGTATTTATAGACTAAGTCTCCACTGTATTTTTGAAAACTGCTTCTTGAATCTTCAAGAGACCGTTATTTAGTTGAGTTATATAACTAACTCCAACTAACTAACTGTCTAACGTTCTAGAGTATCTTCCTTTTTGTATCATCTAATATTGTCGCTTCGTCTGTTATTTGTGCTTCGTCTGTTGTTTGCATTTTGTCTATTGTTTGCGCTTCATCTATTGTTTATGCTTCGTCTAGGATGACTAAGTGTTACTTACATTTTTCTGCACACTTAACAAACTTATCAAAACAGTTCATATATTTCTACGATTGTTATTATCTGATTGCCATCAAAATTAATAGAAGTGAAGTCTATTTGACTTAACAATAGTTGCCAGTAGTAACTACAAATATGTCATGCACTTATAGTTTATTACAATATTAACTATCACGAAATAAGCCAATCAAGTTTTTGACATCATTATTGGGGACTTTGATATTAGGAGAGCCTGAATGCTATTACTCTAGCCACTTTCATTTTATTTTTATTTTATCTTTATTTTCTTTCATTTTAATTTTGCTTTTATATTTATTTTCTTTGTTTTATTTGATCTTATTGTATTTTTGGATTATTAATTTAATTATCTTTTGAAATTTTATACTTGATCTTAAATATGTGGTTTACTGTAGGAATTATGATTCATTGTAATAGTCACAGCTCACAATGCAAGGATGGAGTGGATAGTATTTTTGTGGGAGTATACGAGAACTATGTCATCACCATATAAGAGATCAAACATATGTTATCAACCTCATAGGGGAGTATACGAGAACAACTATAATTCAGAATGGAGCAACTCTTATACTTATGGATAGAAAGATTATGCTCCAGCTAGATATTTTTGCACTAAACATCTCCACATATTAAGCCGACTCTGGAAGATAAATTGATGGAAGGTATTGCTGAAAATAAAGTTGGCTAACACAAATTTGAAAGCGAAGAAATTATAAGAGTTAGCTCCATGAATGAACAGACATTTCAAACAGAGCTTTCAGAGGAACAAGAAAGTGTTAAAGATAGATTAATGGATGCCTTGTCAAGAGAGTAGCTAGTCAACGTGAATTTAATAAGAGAATTCCTTCACTTACATATGATGAGTATAATTTGAGCTTCTAACCATTTCAAAGTGAAGAAGAGATGACAATTGATTTCATGAATAAAGATACATTTCAAGAAGGTGAGGAGGTAACAGCTGCTTTTGAGAAATATGAAGATTGAGTATATTCAAGATTCAAACATGAGGCATCAGGAAACAAAGGCTCGTATACAGAATATGGTGAATCAAATTGATTAGCTGATGGATATGTTACAAGATGCAAGGGAGATTGTCCAGTTCTACTGAATTGATACTATTAAACAAGAGACAATCACCCTTAGTACTGAAGAAGAGCTTCTTAAAGAAGAAGACAATGAAGAAAGCTCCATCCAAAAAAAGGAAGTAAAGAAGTGACAAAAGGTAATTCAATAAGATGAGCTAGAAACCTCTGTCTAGGAAGAAGAAGAAGAAGAAGAAGAAGAGAAGCAGACAGAGGTGGTTAAGGAAGAACTGAAGGAAGAATTGGTGGAAGAACCAAGTAAGGAAACTAATGATGAGGTGTTGGTAGTGACCTCAAGTACAGAGGGTTCCCACTTCCTAAAAAACAAACTGTTTGAGTTAGTCGATGATACGGGGAATTTTTTTATTCCTTACGTTTTTAACAATTTGTCATTAAAAAGGGCATTAATGGAGCCTATTTGTTTTTATTAATTTAATCAATTATTTCCTTGTTATTATCTTACAATCGGTAGCTTGTTTACAGGCTTTGAAACTGCTTTATAGAGAAAAGGGTGGACACAAGCCACTAATTATTGATCCATGATGATGTTAAATGTGCAGGATATGTCGAGTTACCGAAGTTAAATAAACGTTATATGGGAGGCAACCCATAAGACGTTAATCTCACATTGGATGGATCCAAATTAAAAAAATTGTCATAGTCAAGAAAGTAACAAACAACCTTCTCACTTGCACATTTACTTGTATTATGTGCAATGAATGATTTTTATTGAGCTTATTATAACCTGATTATAAAACTTTTTTAACTAATATCTTGACATGGTTGAGATCTGTCTATAAATACTATATGCGATTGTTGAATATTGATTTGAAATGGCATGCAAAAGGATGGTGTTACAATAAAATTAGATTTATAAGTCATATTTTTCGTAATTATTGAAATTTTCAAGTTAGATGAAATTACATATTATTTACACACATATATATACCCATTTTTTCGTGAGCTTCCGAGCCTATAGAACTAATTTTCAAAAAATTTTAAGCTCTTTTTATTATTTCATGTGTGTTATCAATATATAGTAGGATAATTCTGAAACATGCTTTTATTATGCATGTTGAGATCATATTTTTTAATTACAAGCGTTAATAAGATAAAGGCACTTAGATTCACTAACTTGCTCTAGCATACTTCTTTGAAATTTACCATACCCAAAAGTTTAACTTTAGGAATAACTAAGTTGAGCCTTAGTCTTTCCATTATTTAAACCCAAATTATAAACCTTTATCTTATTTTTCTTTAAAGAATTTTTATTATTTTGAATCTTGAAGGTTATTTACATTATTTACTTATTTAAGACATGAAATTTGTGAAAGGTCCAATATTGGTTGAATTGTGGTACTAATTGGAATGTTGAAAAAAGAAAAAAGGAAAAGAATAAATTTATGGTACTGGTAGAGTTACGTTAAAAGGACATTTGCATTTCTGTAACCAATTTTGGTAATGTTTCTTTTAGTAAACTTCCTTCAATTCAACCTTTTTATTATCCCAACCATATCATACCTAAGCCTCATCACAACCTTATAAAGATCTTTTGATTTTTGTTTTTAGTTGTACATAAGTGGTGGAGATGTGATTTTACTGCAAGTCTATGATAAGAATTCTACTATACATTGATTGAGAGTTTTGATACTTTTCACTCTAAACACTTGAGCGTATTGAGTAAAATTTTGGTAAGGGTGTAAAGAGATATGGTTTTAATTTCAATGCAATTGTTAATGTGACTATTATTAATATTACTTAGGAAATTAATTTTAGAACAACTTGAGTTTGATTGCATGTTAATTTGATTCAATAAGATATGACGATGTATAGTATAAATGGACAGATTGAGATTGGTGATGGATTGATATTGTAAAATTTATAATTTTGATTATGGTTTGCTTGAGCACAAACAAAAACTTAAGTGTGAAGATATTTGATAGATGGATATTTGACTATATTTTACCACCCATTTTTCATTTATTTTGCTTGATGTTTTATGCTTTCATTGTATATTTAGTATTTATTTTTTTAAAGTGTGTTTACAGAGTATAATTTCCTTCATGGACTTAAAAGAGAGGAATTCGGATGAAAACGAGGCATAAAACAAAAAATCACCAATGTAAAAGGAGTGCACGATTGTGCACTTTTGCATGTCAGTACACTTTCGCAATACTCGGTGAATTTTGATTATGCACATTCCTATGCACGACCATGCATAACCCAAAAAATTAGATTTTCATATAAAAGTGATGTTTTGGAGGCAAATCAAAGAAGGAGGTAGTAGGCATCATTCTGGAAGTTTCAAAGATGATTCCAGAGGCAATTTTGAGCTAAAAGAGCAGGAGAAGTGAAGATTTTATCGACGAATCCACCAAAACACAAGATCAGACATTTACATCATTAGAATACTCAACAAAGAGCAATCTGCGAGATTTAGAATTATGATTCTTTTGTTTTCAATTCAAGTTTCTATATATGTTTATCTAATTTTGCTATTTGGCAATGTGTAACTAATTGTTTCATTAGTTTCTAGGTTAGATGAACCATATTTGGATACTTTACTATGTGTTGATTAATCAGTTATGAGCAACTATTACCCTCCTTGAAAAACAAATATCCACTGACTAGTCACACTCTACAAATCTTCAAATATCAACCACAACCACAAAACATCCAGCTAACTATCCAGCCAATAACACCCTAACAAATCACCCGGACACCTATACCCATCTCTTAGAACAAGCACGAGTTTAAAAAAAGTAAATTCACTTTGGCAATCAAAAATTACAAAGAAAGATTCGCAAAATAAAAAGAAATCTTCATCAAAGTTTTTAGCAGTTATCTAATCTTTAAAAAAGCAGATAATTTACAAAATTCAAGGATGCAACTATTTAGAATAGCATATGTATAAGTCGGTATTAGTAATGGTATGTATCCACCTATTGACGAAAAAGCATTAAATCTATTTGGCATGTCAATTATTATAATAATTTTATTATTGAAAATTATACTCTTATAATACCATCAATTTATCAACAGGAATCAGGATTGCCATTGATTTTAGGAAACAATTTTCTTAAATTATACAATCTTTTTTGTCAATATCTACATTACATAACTTTAAAAACACCAATAATAAAATCTTTAAATAAAAAATCTATAATTCTTAAAATTCCTATCTATCATATAACTTATTGTAAAACTCTACAACTAGTAACCGAAAAATTAAATCAATTACAATTCTATCTCCTTAATAATCTTAATCTACAAAATGAAACAGAAATCTTAATAGAAAAAGTACGTAGTAAATATCTACTTGACCCTATAAATAATATTAATAATCAATTAATTGAAATAAAATTTAAAAATCCTATATAAGAAGTTAATATTAAAAATAATATACCATATACACAACAGGATGTACAAGAATTTATTAGTGAATGCTCCGAGTTATTACAAAAACAACTAATTTCACCAAGTAAAAGTTAACATTCAGCTCCTGCCTTTTATGCAAACAATCATTCTGAACAAAAAAGAGGAAAAAGAAGAACGGTAATTAATTATAAAGAATTAAATAAAGCTACTATAAGTGATGCATGCAAATTACCCAGAAAAGATTATATTATTAGTAAACTAAAAGGACATCACTGGTTTACTACATTAGATGCAAAATCAGGTTATTCAAAATTGAGATTAGATGAAAACATTATCAATAGAATGCACTACCATTTGGATTAAAACAAGGCCCAAATATTTATCAAAGATTTATGGATAATAATTTAGAAGGACTAGAAGACTTTACACTAGCTTATATAGATGATATTATTATATAATAGAACCCATAAAAGCTTTTCATGTAGTTACTAATGAAATTTATTAAAAAAATTATTGGGAAAGATATAACTTCTTATAAACAAGAAATTGAAAATAAAGAAAGAAAAAACGCCCTATAGCATTTAAATAATATACACATATGAGATATATGTTATCTCGAAGAATATATTTGTGAATTTAAAAAATATAATTATAAATTAACTTGTACAGAACAAGAAATGTATATACAAATATTTATCGAAAAATCACCTTATCCAATAAACAAAATAGTTTAAGAATTATTTTTAATAAACCAAAATGCTAATTTAGTAGCTTATAACTTAGGTGATGCTATTTCAATAACAAAAGACGTATTATTACAAAAATGTTTAGAAGCAAAATACATAAAAGAAATTACTACATAGATATATTCAATTATGTTATTCTAAATATTCAAAGGTTCCTTAACAAAATAGATTTGAATTTTCTACCTATCATAAACAAAGAAAACAATCAAAATATAATAAATATAAATGGCAAAAATATCCCAAAAACACATAAAAAAATTTGCACTTAAACCTTATAAAAAGTTTTTTAGAATTCAACTAGGATCTCATTAATCATTTTAATTTAAAATGCCTGGAAGGAGTTTATCAGCAATGTTTAAAAATTACCCCTGAATCATTGATCAAACTCAATTATAGAGGACCAAACATTTTGATGACGCCAACCTATCGTACACCCATAGCTACTGATTCCTTCCAACTAATCAAACAAATAGAGGCAATTTTCTCAACTATTTCTGGAGTATTCAACATACTATCAAATGACTGGAAGCAATCCCTTTGTCAGCAACTCGAAGAATATCCATCTCATCAATGTACCAACTATCCTTCCCCCTCAAAAGAAAAAGATGACAGTTCTTTCGTGGATGTGATTATTGAAGAATGATGTATTGCTTGAAACCTATAATTATCTTTTCATCAATTATTATTTTATGAAACAATTTTCTGAAATTATACAATCCTTTTTGTCAATATCTAAATTACATAACTTTAAAAATACCAATAATAAAATATTTAAATAAAAAATATATAAGCCAACTTATTACAAAACTCTTGGAAGCAGCCATCCTTAGCCTGAAGGATTCACTCATTAAAAAAGAAAATGAAAAATGAGTTAATAGAGCTTTAACAACAAGTAGGTATAGCAACCAAAGAAATTTCTTCTTTTTCTTGATGATATAAAATTTTATGATTATTAACAATATTCTGGAATGTTTGAAGAGTTTGTATAGAAGCATTAATAGTTCTAAGAAAATTATAAATGTGAGTAAAGGTTTTGAGACATTGTTGGCTAACTTTTAGTTTTGTTTCCATATGTATTATTAATAAATGAATAGCTCTACAATTGGCACAGATGGGCATAATTATTGAATTTTTGTAAGAAGAAATTTAATAAGAATATTTCTAAAACCATAACATAAACAAACTGTAAGAAAATCGATAAGACTATGTTTATCTAAATAAGTTAAGCTTGCAAATATAAAGATAATTATAAATTTAAAACAATAACTAATTAATGTAGAAACATAAATAATAATTGATCAATAGACAAACATAGAAGTAATCATACCTTGTTGCTGTTTCTCTTCTCTGTAATGTCAATTTTTAGGTGACGACGAGAAATTTTAAGAGTGGAACAAAAGTATGAAAACTTAAGGGTTGTATTTTTTTCACACCTAAGCAATGCTCAGTTCTTACATTACATAGGCTCAGGACATCTGATATCGTCCAGAGATTAAAAGCAAAAAAGTGAAAAGTGAAAAGGCAGAAGAATCTAGACAGATGGCCTATTTACATTATTACATTTACATTATTTGGAGCTTACATCATTGCTCACATCATTCTTCAATAATCACGTCCACAGAAGAGCTGTCATCTTTGTCTTTTGAGGTGGAAGGATAGTTCGTACATTGATGAGATCGATATTGTTGGAGTTACTGACAAAGGGATTGCTTCCAGTCGTCTAGTAATGTGCTGAATACTCCAGAAATAGTTGAGAAATTTGCCTCTATTTGTTTGATTAGTTGGAAGGAATCAGTAGCTATGGGTGTAAGATAGGCTGATGTCATCAAAATTTTTGGTCATCTATAATTAAGATCGATCAATAATTTGGGGGTAATCTTCAAACATTATTGATAAACTCCTTCCTGACGTTGTAGATTAAACTGATTAATGAGATCCCAGTTGAATTCATACTTTGGTGGTTCTTTAGTAGGTGGATACATACTATTATTAATACCTACTTGTATATATGCTATTCTAGATAGTTGCATGTCTGAATTTTGTAAAATGTCGGTTTTTTCTAAGATTGGATGACTGCTAAAAAATTTGATGAAGATTTCTCTTTCTTTTGCAAATCTTTCTTTGTAATTTTTAATTGCCAAAGTGAATCCAGTTGGAAATTCAATTAGACTGCTTAAATTAGTTAGGTAAATGGTATCAACTAAACCACTTTGCAAAGAGTGATAAGTGGTGAGTGCATCTATTTCTGGAAAGATGATTGCTTTGAATCCATAACGTCCTCTATTTTGGGAATAATATTGAAAGATTTTTTGTTCCTTCTTCCATTCATTAAGTGCTTGGAAACAATCATAAAATATCTCAGGAGTAATTTTCTTCATTTTTTCTTTCAAGGATTGGGTAGGTACATCATTAATCCTTTCCATGTCGATTGGTTTTCCAAGGGTTTTCATGGTAGTGGAAGTTGATTGTTTTTCAAGAACTTGTTTATATTGCAGTTTCAAAGAGGGTTCTTTGAATTCTACCAAAGCTTTCTTTGCTTCCATGTGGGTATTATAACTTCGATGAATAATAAACGATTTGCCAGTGATATGAACAGCAGCTTTATGCCATTCATCATATATTCCAACCATTGGTCCATTGAAAATGACATAATTTTTACTTTCTTTAAAGTCGTCCTTTTTCTGAGAGACGAGTAAAGGTGTCTACGTGATTTGTTGGGGTGTTATTGGCTAGATAGTTGGCTGGATGTTTTGTGGTTGTGGTTGAATATTAGTTATTTGAAGATTTGTAGAGTGTGCTTGGTCAGTGGATATCTGTGTTTCAAGGAGGGTAATAGTTGCTCATACTAATTAATTTCTTTGGTTATTATACCCACTTATTGTTGAAGTTCTGTTAACTCATTTTCTTTTTTAATGAGTGAATCCTTCAGGCTGAGGATGGCTACTTCCATTCTCTTGTTAATATATCTGCAAGACTATCAGTAGATGATTTTATGCAATTGATGTGAAAAGTATAATGATTTAATTCGAGTTGCCATCGAATTAATCTTCCTTGATTATAATTAGTTTTAATAATATATCTGGTGAATCCACATAAATACTTAGAATTTGTATGAATATAAAATTCATCAGATAATAAATCAACTTTTCATTTTCTTAATGTTTTAATACATGCAAGTGTTTCTTTTTCATGAATTGGATATTTCCTTTCAATGGGATTAAAGGTTCTATTGATATATTTACATAAAAAGATATTTTCTTGAGTTGGGTGGTTGTGCTAGAAGACAACTAGCCCATGTACTAATACTTGCATCTATTTTTATAATCAATGTATCCTTAACATTATAATTGTATAATGTTGGTAAATCCTTACAAAGATTTTTAAACTTTTGTATTGTTTTTGTATTTTCTGTAGTTCGTGTCCATTGAGTTTTTGTGCTACATTTAAGTTCTAACTTTTTTCTTTCTTTAGATAAATCTTTAAGAAATCCCTGATTAGATATATAATTTAATAGTCCTAAAAAATTTTGAACCTCAATTATATTTTTTAATGTGCCAGGAAAATTGTGTAATTTTTCAAGAGTATTTGGTTCTAATTTAAGAAAATCATTATAGAATTCTATACCTAAGAATTTGATATTTTGTTACGCTAGTTTAATCTTCTTTTTGCTTAAAATTAATCCTTTCTTTTTACATATAGTAATAATTGTTATTACTTTTTTTAAATTATCTTGTTTATCTTTGTTAGAAAATATAATAATATAATCTATATAAGCTTGTGCAAAGTCTTCTAGTCCTTCTAAATCATTGTTCATAAATTTTTTATAAATATTTGGGGCTTGTTTTAATCCAAAAGGTGGTATATTCCATTGATAATATTTTTGTGGGGACAAGTAAAGGCTGTTAATGGTTTTGTTTTTTTCATGTAATCTTAATTGCCAATAACCTGATTTTGCTTCTAATGTAGTAAAATAATGATGTCCTTTTAGTTTACTAATAATATAATCTTTACTAGGTCATTTGTATGCATCACTTATAGTAGCTTTATTTAATTCTTTACAATTAATTACTATTCTTCTTTTTCCTCTTTTTTATTCAGAATGATTGTTTACATAAAAGGTAGGAGCTGAATGTTTAGTTGCACTTGATGAAATTAGTTGTTTTGTAATAACTCAAAATATTTACTAATAAATTCTTGTACATCCTGTTGCGTATATAGTATATTATTTTTAATATTAACTTCTTGTATAGGATTTTTTTAATTTTATTTCAATTAAATGATTATTAATATTTTAATAGGGTCAAGTAGATGTTCACTAAATACTTGTTCTATTAAGAAATCTATTTCATTTTGTAGAGTAAGATTATTAAGGAGATAGAATTGTAATTGAATCAATTTTTTGGTTACTAGTTGTAGAGTTTTATAATAAGTTGTATGATAGATAGGAATTTAAGAATTGTAGATTTTTTATTTAAAGATTTTATTATTGGTGTTTTTAAAGCTATGTAATGTAGTATTGACAAAAAGGATTGTATAATTTCATAAAATTGTTTCCTAAAATCAATAGCAATCCTGATTCCTGATGGTATTATAAAAGCATAATTTTCACTAATAACATTATTATAATAATTGACATATCAAATAGATTTAATGCTTCCATATGGTATTCTTATTTGAAAAGGTTTGTTTAATTTTTTTTCCAATTGTTTAATAATGTTTTCAAAGCTATGCAAATAGTAGCTCTTGTATCTATATAAGAAGCATTAAGTTTTTTATTCTGAATAATCACTTGAATAAAAGTTTTATTCGGATTCAGTTGTTGATTCTAAAGTTTGGAGGTCATATTGATATAATGAAGAAATCGTTGAATTTGTTTCATATTATGATTCTATAGGTTCTAAATTATATTTTAATGCTGAATTTAAAATATTAATTTTTTCTTTATATTTTTTGGTTTCCTTTTAAACAAGTATTTGCATAATGACCTTCTTTTTTACATAACCAACATCTACATTTTTTCTTATTTTGAGGGCAATATTTCTTTTTTGGTTTATATTGTCTATAAGCTTTTTTTCTAAAAAAACTTTTATAAGTTTTAAATGGAAATTTTTATATGTGTTTTTGGGATATTTTCGCTATTTATATTTATTATATTTTGTTTGTTTTCTTTGTTTATGATAGGTAGAAAATTCACATCCAAATTGTTGAGGAACCTCTTATTATTTATAACAGCATAATTGAATATCTCTATGTTGTAATTTTTTTATGTAATTTTGCTTCTAAACATTTTGTGATAATACTTCTTTTGCTATTGAAATAGCACCACCTAAGTTATAAGCTACTAAATTAGCATTTTGTTTTATTAAAAATAATTCTTCTACTGTTTTGTTTATTAGATAAGGTAATTTTTGAATAAATATTTGTATATAAATTTTTTGTTCTGTGCGAGTTAATTTATAATAATATTTTTTAAATTCACAAATATATTCTTCGAGATAACAGATATCACATATGTGTATATTATCTAAATGTCATAGGGCGATTTTTCTTTCTTTATTTTCAATTTCTTGTTTATAAGAAGTTATATCTTTTCTAATAAATTCTTTATAAATTTCATTAGTAAATACCATCACCGCATCCAGTTACTTTGGCATATATTGAGGAGTACATGCATTAGTTGGGTGTCACCAAGGTGCAGATATTGCAACATCTAAGAGTACATGCACTAGTTGGGTGTCACCAAGGTGCAGATATTGCAACATCTAAGCTTGGTGGAGATCCGACCTCCACCAATGTGACCATAGGAGAAAAAATGCAATAGAGATGGAGCACACGTTAGTAGCTAGAGTTAAAGCTGACTCTAAGGAGCCTGAGGGGGATAGAAAGCATGAATAGCCCAAAGCCCTAGCTGATAAGGAGCATGTTGCGAATGTGGACACTGGAGAGCTAGAAGATACTATTGTACCAATTAGAAAGGAACCTATTGCTCATAATGAGGATATTGATAGCTTAGCGCTCTGTAATGAGCTTAATTGAGATGATTTCATTCGATGATTTAAAGGACCAGTGAGCAATTGTGCATTACATTCCACCTTCCACATCACCAACTCCCTAAGACAATTGATCCACTATTGTATTTGTATTTTCTTTGTTATGTTTCATGTGAATATTATTAATCAAGTATATACATATTTCTTATATTTTCATTTCATTATAACTGACCGATTTTGTCTAGGTTTTTATTGCAGTCCATTTAGCACTTCAATATACAACTCTGGTGTGGATAGACATTTCAAATTGATTGAGTGGAAGCAAAAATTAGGGAAATTTAATTCCTTTCTATCTTTTACCCACTTCTTATTTTTATTGTTATCTTGCATGATGGAAACATTTAAGAGAATGTTCAATTTAAGTGTGGAGGAAGGATTATGGATTTATATGATGTGCACTCAAGCTTATCGATTTTTTCTTTATTTTCTCATTAAGAAGTGATTTTTGAAATTTTGTTTTTCTTTGAAAACATGCTATTAGAAACAATTCATTACGAATTCAAGTTGTTTTGGTGAATTAGATTGTTTATATGACTAGTTATGAGTCTTGATAATAAGTATGATTTGTGCCATAAACTTAAAGAATGAATACCAGATGAACATTATGATATTCTTTGTTTAAGATTTAAATGTACTGGTAATTGTGACCCTTTTTTAACACTTCTATTATTTGGATATATATATATATATATATAATGTTGTATGAATAAATGAGCATAATAAATTTCACTTTGCTAGCTTTTCACCACAAAAAGGTCAAAGTTAAAAACTAGTACTCGTATCTATTTGAGATGGAGAGTTAATTGAACAATCGCGAGTATTCATACTAAGGTATTTACTCTCACGTAAAAAGACTCGATAACTTCTAAATAAACTTTTAGTACTTTTGTTTATCTTTTGTTAATAAAAAAGATTTGAATGTGTTTGAAAGTTGAAGCATGGATCTTATGTATATTTATTTTAATAATGGGAGTAAGTTTTATAATGAAGTTGAAGTTTAAAGAGTCATAAATATACTGAACTATCTAGTGAATTAATGCAAGTAGTTGGCTGCATAACATTTTGATAATCATTTATGATTGAAAGAGTGATAAAGAGTTTTCATTAGTGTGTTTGATAGATTAAGCAATTTTTCCAAAGTGTCTTTTTAAGATTGAATAATGCATTGGTTTGCTTGAGGACAAGAAATTGCTTTAAGTGTAGAGAAGTATTATATATGTTAGACATACATTATTTTTATCACTATTTTTATAGCATATTGCATGTGTTGTGGATGGATTTAAAGGATTTGATGCTTAATTTAAGATGTCTTATCGTTTTAGGTCATATTTATGGCCAAAAAAGAAAACACGAAAAGAACCTAATCTAGAGAAGAATTGAGTGTGAAGAAGCAATTTTAGAATTTTGGAGAAGAAGCAAACAACACGACATGCTACAATTTTGAACCGAGAGTAGGAAATGGTAGCGTATGTATAGATGAGGCCAAGATCAAGGCAGCTATGCCAAATATTGACCAGTAGGCACCCTGATCTCCTTGAGGCTTCTACTTCTACTTCCCATGTCAGTGTTAAGGAAGCTAATGCTAACCTTGCTCCTTTTACTCCAACACAAAAAGAAATTCTAGTAAGAAGGCCAAAACTAAAAACTCCTCAAGCTCCTTAACTTCCCCTAAATGTTAGTCCTGGTATAGAATATAAAGGATCTTAACCCAAAAACAAGTCGTTTTAGAAAATCTTGACATAATAAAGCCAATGTTAATTGGCCTTTTTCATACCAAACTCAAAGAAAATCCTTGCAAAAGCCTCCAGTTCATTAAAAGCAATTATAAAAAATCACCTCTAACCACAATGCTTATTACAAGGACGTGATCATTACTGCTCGTGATCCTGATAAACTAGAAATTTTGGACTTTACATCCAATGCTCAAGCCTTACAAATGTCTTTGAAATAAAAGGTAGCATATGTAAAGTCTGCTTCACTAGTGTTTATGCTTCAAATTTAGCTTTTCAAAGATGTTTTCTTTGAAAGACGGGGAGGATAGGTGCTTAAGCATGAATGCTCATTAGATTATTCTTGGTGAGTTCAACATGACGTAGTGTGGGAAGGAAAAACAAAGATAAGTAGAATAGAATAGGCTATAATTGATGTAGATTGTAGCTGGAACT
>JANSVA010000008.1:21788058-21800090 GCA_025504915.1 Erythroxylum reticulatum | reverse complement strand
AATTATTGTTATTGACTTATTTCATATTAATTGTCATTATTATTTACTATTAAGATTTTTGAAAGCATGGTTGATGTGAACAGTAAACTAGTAAAGTATACAGTACAACTGTACAATACGCTAATATAGACTATTTTACAATTTTTAAAAATTTCAGGGACTATTTTATAAATTTAAAAAATTTCCCGAAGCGGTACTCGATACTGGTACAGTTCCGTTCCAGAATCTAATCTAGTACCAAGTTCGGTACAGTATTCATAACTTTGTCGCAAGTGAGGTGGATTTTTCCATTTTAAAGAAAAGTAATCCAATATTTATATTAATCCCATATTCCATCCCATCGTTAAGGAGTAGTTAATTTTCAAGCTAGTAACTTAAAACTTTGACAGCGTAGAATGCGGTTCAGCTACTTGTATATATAATTATTTTTGGTCCATATGTATATAAAATTCTATAGAACCACCCCTTTAACTTGTAGAATCTAAACTCTAATCCCTATAAATTTAAAATAAAATAATTATGTGCACCAGAACTGCAGTTTTCCAAGGCATTTGTTTGTTTTGTGGGTCGGATACGATCATCTTATGTAGACATGAAGACCTATTCTGGTTCTACTTAAAGACGCTGATCTTGCAGCCTTTTTTCTTTCAATTGCCCACTGAACTCCCACTTAAGTTGACAAGAGTTTGATCTCGACTGCTTTCTTTAAAAAAAAAGAAAAACTTTACTATTTCCTGTTTCCATGGTTTCTATTTCGGTTTCTGTCTCTAAACCCATTTTGCAACCTGCAAAGCTTCAGGATCATAAGTTTACTTCAATGTCCCTACCGAGAAATGTTTCATTTCAGGGTCTTGGAATTCGTTATTTACGTCATGGTTCGCTCAGAGAAGTCAGAATCACCAGAAGCTCTTTCCAACCTGATGTTTTAGTTGGTAAGTTTTAGACTTCACTATAATTTCATTGCAATGTTAAATTGTCCAATTTCAGTTTCTCAATTCTGAAACTTTTCATCCTAGTGACAGATTCTCCCAACGAAGCATCTCAGGTCCCAGTTTTTTCTTGCTCAGAGGTTTGTCTTCTTAGTCCTTCCTTAATGTCTTCCGTCTCGCTGACAAGCTTTGTTTGTGTTATGGTGAGAATAACCAGTAACCCATATTGATATAGTTTTGTTTTCTTCTTTTTTGACAAATGGTCTAAAACTCTTTGAAGCAAATGTTCGTTAGACTTTTGATACTTGTATGATGCATTGCTTTGTACTCTGCCAAAAGACCGAGAGATTGTCGACAATTAAGATGCAAGCCTCTGTATGATTATTCTGTTATCAAAATTTACCGTTAGTGTGGATCTGGCTGTAGGCTATTGAAAGGCTAAAAGCGTTTCGAGAAAATCAAAAGGGGAATCAGAAATTTCTGGCCATGTATTCTAGCGTACTTGGGGGTATAACAACAGATCCCGCAGCTATGGTGATACCCATGGATGACCACATGGTACACAGGGGACATGGGGTTTTTGATACTGCTGCAATAATGGACGGGTTAGTCAAATTTGCTTCAGAAAATGATTGAAGTCATTTGGTTGTATTTATATAGATGCAATGTCATAGTTTGATCATGCTGTTTGTTATAATTTATTGTTAAACCTACAACCACTAGTACTCCAAAGGTTTAAGCTGGATCAGAAAGCGGACCTTACACTGTATTAGAAGGTTAACAGAGTAATTGTTCACCATAACTATTGTGTCAACTCTTTGATGTTGCTTGACCGTAATCAATTATAATTTGCAACAAACAGAATTAATATGCTTTTACGTAGTTGCTACTCCTCCAAAAGGTGAGGAAAGGAGTATCCTTACTCATTTACTTATGTTTGTAATGAAAGCCTGATTCAACTCTGGAGTGTCACGATTTCATAGGGAGTAGTACAAGCATAAGTTTTGCTTCTTTAGTTGCTTGGTGTTAACCTTGTGTTTCAATCCCAATTTATTTGGGGAAAGCTCTCAGTAACAGTGGGGATCTGAATAGTTTTCTCATATTCTGTGCAAATACTTAGTACTGTTGTAATTTGGAGCTTTTATAAGTGCCGAACCTTATTCCTGCTTCCCCTGGTTTGAATTGGGCCGGAACTTCCTGTCCTTGAAATGAACTATTTTCTACTCTAAGATCAAGAACACAACATTTTTTTCTCCGACAAAATGGATATAAGATGCTGATTCAGTGAGAAAACATAACCTTTTCAGTCCAATCCAGTAGTATCTTTTTAATGTTATGTTTTCACAGTCTGCTCAATTATAATCTACCTCATTTTTGTCTTTCTATTTCTTAGGCATCTCTATGAGTTGGACCAACACCTTGACCGTATTTTGAGGTCAGCATCTATGGCTAGAGTTGATCTCCCTTTTGATCGCGAAAGCATAAAAAGAATACTCGTACAAACAGTGAGTGTAGCTAAATGTCAGAAAGGATCACTTAGGTACTGGCTTTCTGTGGGACCTGGTGATTTCCAGCTGTCTCCATCTGACTGTCATGACCCAGCTCTTTATGCTATAGTAATCCAAGACCAATCTCCATTTGTTTCAAAAGGCATCAAGGTAATAACTTCGTCTATCCCAATTAAGCCACCTCTCTTTGCTACGGTGAAGAGTGTAAATTACCTTCCAAATGTGCTTTCAAAGATGGAGGCCGAAGACAGTGGCGCATTTGCAGCCATTTGGCTGGACAATTATGGCTTTGTTGCTGAAGGGCCTAACATGAATGTGGCTTTTGTTACAAAGGAGAAATACCTTCTGATGCCTCAATTTGACAAAATTTTAAGTGGGTGTACAGCTAAGAGAGTTTTGACTCTGGCCGAGGGGATGGTGCGGGGGGGCAGCCTTCATGGTATAAGAACTAGGAATGTGACTGTAGAGGAAGGAAAGCAAGCAGAGGAGATGATGCTCATTGGTAGCGGAATTCTTGTTAGACCTGTGGTGCAATGGGATGACCAGGTCATTGGTGACGGTAAGAACCTTTTCTTTAACATATTGTGCATTCTTCCACGTTTATAAAGAGAATGTTTCTTATAAACTTTCCTTGGTCCCTTAAGTTTCAATGGTTTATTGAAACAAGGACTTAAGAGTTAACTATGGAGTGTCATTCATTTCTTTAGAGTGCAACTGAAGAGTTAAGTTTGCTTATTGAATGTGGGAAACAAAATGCTTTCTTCCTTTTGCTTTTAGTTGTTTCTGGGGAGCTTTCCCAACAAGTTGATGCACTGCAACTTGTCCCTTCGATACATCATAAGCTTATTACCATATGTTGCATGCTCTGAGACGAATTGCAGGCCGAACCTTTATTCCATTACATCTACTTTGTAGTTTTTTCTCTTAGAAATGCTGAACGTGAGACTTTTAAAATGATGATTTATGATAGTCACGATTTTCTTTATGCAGGCAAAGAAGGTCCCGTAGCTAAACATCTCTTGGATCTTCTATTGGAGGACATGAAATCTGGTGCCTCTACAGTCCGAATGCCAGTTCCCTAACTCAACTATTGCAAAGTGGGCCTTCAGGCATGAAAAGGATATTCTTCAACTGCTGCTTACCACGCCGCCATGGAATGGAAGCTTTGTAAGGAAAATAACGTTTCGAGATTATTTCGCATTTGTAATCCAATTTGATGACAAGCGGAAACTCCTCAAGTTCTTGAATGTTTTCCTTACTCAGACCTGTAAACAATGCCAAAAAGGGCCGGAGTGTTCTTTGACGAAGAAACTCCAACGATAAATTAAACATAGGCCTGTAAGTAGATGTTGTGTAATAAAGTTAACTTACCCCTATTTAATTGCAACTCTGCTTTATATAGGAGATGCGGGATGATTATGACCTAACAAATGGATGCATTCCTTTCTTTAAGGTAAGGTCGGGCATGGACATCATCAGGCAAAAGTGAATTAATTAGGATGTCATGTAATTAGGTTACTGCAGATGAGTTCCTCTGCTCCTTTATCAGGGAACGAGCTGCGAAAGTTACCAAAGGCCGCAAGGATGCGATGCTAGAAGAGAAAATTTTATTAGAAGTTGACGTTTCGGATAAAGAAATTCTATACCTTTTATTTTTCTGAATTTTTTTAGTCCCGAACCACTCATCATGTCTTTTCATAGTTGTAGATATGAATGATTAAATTGACCAATAAGGTCAACGAGAAGCGAGCTTGATATGAACCCACCTAAGAATATACCTTAACCCACGAAACAAGTTCAAATCAAATCCAAAAAGTTCTAACATATGTACAAAAAAATTGACTTGTTAATTATAAAGAATCAACAACCAAATCTATTGTATTTAAAAAATTAGGATTTTGAATGAGCACAACTTGTGACACGGACTGGTTCATGTTTTGAATGAGATCTTGTGTAAGAAATTTATTATCCAATACATAACTTCATATCTAATTAAAAATATTAGGGAAAGTTTTGAGAATCAAGAGGTTACAAATTTGGAATTTTCATATTCAACTAAGGTTAATTGATTAGGTCTTGAGAGAGAGTAATCAATATATTAGGAAATCTAAGAGCAACATATAATTGAATCAATAATAATTAAGGAAACAAAATAAAGAAACAATAAGTCCTAAGCATTCATCCTTGATCAAACCCTAAATAAATTGGTTGCTCGCTTCTCATTTGCATGTTTGCTTTGTTTTATTATTTTTTAATTTCTGTTATTTACTTTTGAAAAAAAATTTCAATTTCGTCTTACCTTAGACAAAGTTAGGTTCAAACTTGTTCTCGCATAATTCTCGTGGGAACGATAACTTTATATACTACAAAATACGATCCGTACACTTGTAGTGTATTGAGGGGTTTATTATATATAAAACTAGCTCAACAAGTTTTTGATGTTGTTGCTGGGGATTGAGCTTAGGACTATTTAAATTCCTTTAATCTAAGTAATTTTTTGTTATTCTTATGTCTTTGCGACTATATGAACATAAGAATTATTCGGAGTTCAAGTGAGATTGAAGACACTGCAGTACTTGAGATCACAATATAAGAACGAGAAATTCGAAGAGCTAGATGCCAAAAAGAGATTGAAAGAATGATAGCAGAAGAATATAAGTAAGGAGATCAGTAACGAACCCTAATGGATTTTATGAGACCAGGGTTCAACAATGCACATAAAGGCATCACTGGATCACTGGTACAGGCAACATCTTTTGAGATCAAATCAGCATTGCTGAATATGTTATAGACCAGCATGAAGTTCTATGAGTTAGCTAATGAAGATTCTAACGCCCATCTTGTAAACTTTCTAGAAATATGCAATACCTTCTGACATAATGGAATGTCGAAAGATGTCATTAAGATGAGGCTCTTTCTCTTCACACTAAGAGATAGAGCCAAAGCATGATATCACTCTTTAAACCAAACAAATATCATAACATGAGAGCAGTTGGTGTATGGATTCTTAAACAATTACTTGCCCTAACAAGGACAACAAGATTGATAAAGGAAATTACAAATTTCCAACAAAATGACAAGAGTCATTATATGAAGTGTGGGAATGTTACAAGGATTTACAGAGGAAATGTCCTCACCATAATTTGCCCAAAGAACTCCTATAGCAAACCTTCTACAATGGAGTTAATCCACCCATGAAGGGCACCATAGATGCAGCTTCTGGATGATCTCTAATGAAGAAGACAACTGAGGAAGCACAAGACTTGCTAAAGGAGATGGCAAATAACAAACGTCTTTAGATGTCAGATAGAAGCAAACAACAAGCTACTTTCTGAGAGGTCCTTACTATTGATTCAATGATAATAATGCAGGCTAAGATCGACAACTTAAAAAGACAATTTGATAGATATTTATTGCAAAAAGAAACTACTTTTTTTATCCTAAAAATTGCAAGTACACAGGTCATTACTTGTAGTAAAAAGCAAATATCGTCCTATAGAGCTTGTGCTTAGGCACCACTTAATTCAGGTTGTGCTTTGTTTAAGACTTAAATTCGAAGAATAAACTGAAAAGTAAACTAAAGTAAACAAACTAGCAACAATCGAATAATGTAACAATGGAAATTCATCAAGAGAATTAATCAAGTTAGGGGGAGATTTTACCTATCATTAATGCTAATATAGCCTTTTATATTTTTATGGGGTGTCAGCTCTAGACGATCGTAGGGTTCATTACTCTATCTCAAGTTATAACCATTCCCTAAATTGTAAACCCTAATCGAATTATGGACTTGCAATCTCTCAATTAACAAATTAACCATAATTCTAATTAGTTATAAAGCTCTCTAATAAACAATCGGGTCTCCTCTCTCCATGAAATTACTGACTAGATTGATTAAGTGGTCAATTAGATCGCCAAACTCTTGTTAATCCAATCTAATCAATTTTATCTGGTTCACCCTCTCGGTTTGTTACCAAAATATGCAAATACATTAATCAATCACAACACCCAAATCAGGTAAACACAATGCAACTAGATTAACATTAAATATAAACAAAATCCCAAAGGAAAAGTTAGAACGTCATTAATAACTCATAATCCATAACCATACAACTCATCTCAATCTTACACATTAAATGAATAAAAAGGTAAATGGGGAGGAAATGAAACTTAGGTTGGATGATTCAGGAAAGTAGCGACGTCTAGAGATCACCTATTCCAGGAAGCTTTAGCATCAGAACCCTCTTCCTCTCTTTTTTTCTCTCTCTTTTCTTTCTCTCTCTCTTTTGGGTTTCCAAATGTAGGCTGAATGTAGACTCCTTTATAGGGTTACATCATAATACTTTTATAGTCTTTTTCAATTAAGGTAACCTAGTGTCTTTCCTAAGTCCGAAATGTCCATAATATCACTCGAAAACTTGAATCTGAAAGTGACTCCGCGTCTATCTGCGTGCAGGCCACAATCATGGTCAGTTTATCTACTCTCTGTCACGATCATGGCTCTATGCTCGAGCTTCTGTCACGATCCTAGCATATTTGTTGTGATTGTGGGCCTATATTGATGCTTCTTTCACAATTGTGGCCTGGGACTATGTTTTAGTTTGGGTCTGCTCTGTAACTCTTCCAAATGCCTTGAAACACTAACAAACTCATCACTACACCTGATATATATATATATAATTGAAGCTCAAAAATAGGTTCTCACCTAAAGAATACTTAAAACACAAATATTTATGAACTAACACAATTTTTAACCTAAACAATCAAATTAACCACTAAACACATATCAAATTACCTATAAAAATACAATGCAAACTATACCTATCAACAACCTGAAAGCCTTTTCATCTGTTCCAATTAAAGTAATTCAAAATGGACACAAATTATGCCGACGAGATAATCATATTACTATTGATTGCTTTTTGATGCAAAACAATAATATGGAGTAACTCAACTCTATGGGCACACAATTTGGTCGAGGAAGAGGAAACAACCCCTACTTTAACATGTATAATCCTTGGTGGAAAAACTAAGTAATTTTTTTAATGGTTTCCAAATTCAGACCAAGTTGCTAAACTTGCAAGAAAAGGGGTTGATTCCCTATATGTCATGGATAATTCAAGGATTTTATGAGCTACTGAAGTTGAAGTGAAGGTGAAGAATGAGATTTTCTTCAAATATGAGAACATCAACCAGTCCCTTATTCTTCCAATTTTGAAGTGCCCAGTGATGAAAAACTAGAAATGGTGGTTGTTGGTTAAAGAAACAACTAACGAGAGTTGCTTCCCAACTTCTAGCACCTTCCCCCAAGATGCTAACTTATAACTGATCAGGATCTTTCCTACTATCTCCTTAAGTGGTGTGAATACATGTTCAAATCATACTGGCCCCCTACCATCAGCTTCCAACTTTTCTACTGGGTATGAGCATTTATTTGGATATTTGGGGTAAGGTCGGAGGTGGATAAGCATAGAATACATCAAGCAGATGCATGATCATACTAGAGGCTTATCCCTATTGTAACGAGCTTGGACTTTTACCAACACTCGTTCGACACTTAAGTATGCTCTCATTCTCAAGTTAACCTTCTACATAAAACTCTTTGCTAAAGAGAAGAAGGAATGTGGGATAATGTAATAACACTTCTACTAAAGAACTCTCTTAAGAATGCTACAATGGTTATAATGCTCTTTATTGTTCTCTATGTTACAAATAAGGCAACCCCTAAGGGGTATATATTTTAATTCCTACCTAGAATGGAGGGTTAAGATCTATTTGATCTAATGGTCTACATTAAACTTATAGAATTCTCCTAAATAAAGTAAATCACTTGTTAATAGAGAAATCACGTATAATATGTAGAATACACAAGAAGGGGGTTGAACTGTGTTAAATTGTAAAAGATATTAATCTTTAGAAACTTCTTGAATTTCTTTTCAAATTCAAACGATTAGAAAACAATTCACTTAATATGATGAATAATAAAACAATGAAAATTATTATCTATTTTTCTAACAACAAGAAAATTAAAAAGATAGGGGTTAGAGAATTTAACGTTGCGATTTACACTGATTCACCCTTAGCCTTGGGCTACGTCCAGTCCTTAGAGTTTGTCTGAGATTTCACTATACTCTTCAACGTTACAAGTATTATTTCTACACTTGCAAAGCCTCTTTAGATCTCTCTCACAAAGTATTCTTTATCTGCTTCCTTAGCCTCTCCAGGCTCTAGCCTTTTTTTTCACTTGGAAAGATATTATTTGAGCTTCACGTTATAGATGTATTCGCTTTCTTTCTTTCGCACTTGAGTACAGAGTTTCTCTAAATAAGTTTTGTACAATCAGATTTTCTCTCTAGTACAGTGTATATTATTTTTAGTTTATGACTATAACTAGTATTTATAACCTAAATCTTTAACTATCTTCTTGAGAAATCTGCTTCTTGAATCTTCTAGAAACTGTTATTAGTTGAGTCCAGTAACTAACTCTAACTAACTAACTGACTGACGTTCTAGAATATTTTTCATTTGCATTTTCTGGTATTATGCTTTGTCTGGTGTTGTACTTCATCTGGTGTTATGCTTTCGTCTGGTGTCGCGCTTTCGTATGGTGTTTATAAGATGCTTTGTTGTATTGAGCTTTTGCTTAAGTATCGTCTTAAGTTAAACTTATATCGTCTTGTGTTGACCTTGTATCGTTTTATGTTGACCTTGTATCGTCTTAAGTTTTAAGTATCTTCTAGGTTTAACCATGTATCGTCTTGGGTTAACGATTGATGTTACTTACATTTATCTGCGCACTTAACAAACTCATCAAAACAATTCACACACTTCTCTAATTATTATTATTTGATTGTCATCAAAATTAATAGAAGAAGTGAAGTCTTCTTGACTTACCAATCTCCTCCTTTTTGATGATAACAAATAATTATAATATTAGAAGATAAAATAATATGTAGCGAATAAACAAATAATGTTTGTTCAGACGAATAACAATTAAAGTAATACACAAGATATACATAAGATAGATATACAATGCTTTCTAACATTCTCCCCTTTTCTCCCCCTATTTGTTATTATAAAAAAGATAGCTCATCTTAGATGCTTCAAAATTTCAGAATACATATGTTGAATATCAATACAGATCGTGTTGAGGTCTTGTTTAATAGAAACATGTAGAAGTGTTATTCCTCATGAAGATCACCCACTGAATCACCCAGTTCATCAATCTTAGTATGAATTTCCTCAATATTTTTCACTAAGGCTTCTTGAACTTCCATTTGCTTGTGACTAGCTTCAGTCTAATTGATGAAATGCTTCAAGAACACCGAATTAATAGTAGCATCTTGTTGTATTTCATTAAGTGGATAAAGGTTTTCAAAAACAGATGGTTCTCTAGGTGAAACGTCTAATTCTATGATTTTGATTGAGGGTAATTTGAATGTTTGTTTTCCTTCTGGGATATCAAAATCATCAGGTTTGGGTAGTTTGAAAATTGGTTGCTCAAGAAGGTGTAAAACATTTTTAACTAAACGTATGAAACCTAAGGGTTTGAATTGAATGATTAAATGCACAAAGGTTTCTAAATTGAAATTGATACCTTTTATTGTTATATTTCTGTACCTTCCTTCTGCCACAGTGCCAACTACCTTGAAACTTTCATCTTTGGTAGAAACTTCAAATTGACTTCTTGATGCCCTTGATATGTGATGTGATACTTAGACACCTACAGGTTGAGCTACATGACATGCATCGTCTATGTTCTTCACTGCCACTTGAATCTGTTCTTTTGTAAGATCATTTTCATGCCTTTAAGGAAACACATTCTTCTTTCCTTTTTCTTCGTTTATTACGGGGGTTGGACATCTTTTTTGTACATCTGGTACAATCTTTATTATTGTCCTGCTTGTTATCGGATATATTGTATAATGATCTTTTGTAATCTTCACTAGATATGGTTATGACTTATCATCTAGCAGAATACCATATATTATTCTTCATGATTAAGAAGATGTATTGTCTGATTGTTTATTGGTATGGGCTTAACTTGTACCTTGACTGTCTGCTTAGAAGGTTCTCTGATAATAATTGAACTTCTGTTTTGATCAGGTACTGATTCTTCTATAACCTTCATTTTCAAATCCTTTTTCTTGATTGGTTGAGGAGAGTTGTAAAATACTAGCAGGTGTTCAACTGTCTGTGCCTTTTGTGGAACATCAGATGAAGAAACTTTTTTGGATTAAGCTTCATCTTTTTTTATTCTTCTGCTAGTTTAGAAGAGAGTTGTTGTTGAGGCTTCTTCCTCTCAAATACTAACTTCCTTCTTATCTTTGTCTCTCAAGATGATTGTGCTGATTGAATTTACGGAATAGAGACAATTGATTTGGTAGGCTGTTGTTGTTACTTTTGCTTCTCAGAATCTCCACCAAGAATTAGAACTTTCTACTTCTTTTGTTCTTGTTGTCGTAAGGTCAATAATCTTGGTGACCTTCTTGACTGTTTGGGCTTTTCTAATTGGAGCGTCTCATCCTTCCTCTTTAAAGACACTTGATGAGTTAATTTTGAACCCTACTTTCCTCCCTCTTTTAAACCGTCTTAACTTGTATTAGCACATCAGACGATTGTTTAACCTTTTCCTCAGCTGATATTCTTCTTGTTGATTGAGGTTTTGCTTATATGTTAGATGAATCATGTTCATTCTTGCTTCGTCTTACTATAAGCTCCCCCTTAGACTTTACTTTCGATGTAAAATCTATATCCGCTTTAGCTTGAATCTTGATTGCCATTTTAAGAATAGTAGAGGCATTAATAACACTCTTCACATTCATCTTTACTCTGTTACCTCTATCAAGTCGGATTCCAGATTCTATGAAGAATCTTGTCAACAACATACCATAAGTTAAAGAGCCATAATAATCCTCTTTAGCCTTTATCATGTTCATCAAAATCAAGAACGGAAGATTAATGGGTTAGTGAGTAAGTAGATGAAACAAAAAATGTTCATCATTCATTGTCACCAAGTCCTTTGAGCCTAATCTTGGTATAATACAGGGGAGAAGAAGTGAATGAAGAACTTTAGCCTTTGGAATGAGGGTTGAAGACTTTTTGACTCTTGAATTACTGCATCCATATAATTGTCGATTGATGTTAGCTTTGTCTACACGACCTTGAGCAATCCATTTTGTATTGTTAAACAGTTTTGATCCAATACTTGGACATCCAATAGCCTTCTTGATAAAATCTTGTGTGACTATTATGGACAACACATCTACCACCGGTACCAAGGTGTTGTCCACCACATTTGCATTCTTCCAGAACTTATATATTTCATTTAAATATATCGTTTTGCAGATGTTGAAGAAAATTTTCTAGCCTACTGCTTCAATTTCTGGTTCAATGTCTATCTGATTTTTCTTCAAGGAAGTGAAATCGACGTGTCTTTTATAGACAAGAGAATTTGACATTTTTGATCTATAACAAATAAACACTAAACACATAAATGTATTTCACTTAACGAAGCAAGGTTAGTATAAGAAGATAAAGATATGAAATGAGAAGAACTTGAAGTTTAGAACAAAGTGTTGAATCATCTTTATTG
>JANSVA010000008.1:21768485-21783269 GCA_025504915.1 Erythroxylum reticulatum | reverse complement strand
CTTATCAAATTTATTTCATAAATCCCCAACTCTAAAGGATTTATTAACTACTTACCTGCTGAAAACTCCAAAATTTTTAAGCCCTAAACTCCACACAATTTCCGTACTTCGCTGAATACAATGACCAGCTTCCAGTTTTTCTTAGGGTGGAGGACACAAATGGAAAAGTGGGTTTGGTGTAGAAAAGGAAAAGCATAGAAATCTCTTAGGAGTTGTTTGACAAAAAACACTGTGTATTAAAAGAAAACTTGAAGAAGATGACGATGAAGAAATAACTTAGACATATTACTTAACCGATCAAGTCTCAGAGAACAGTAGCCTACTCCTAGCAAAAGTACACAACCTAAGAGATATTTGTCACTTCCCTCACATCGACCTCTAACTTAGTTTCTTTTGAAGTTAACTCCCTTAACTTTCATCTTTACAATTCAATTATCTCCAAATCTTCTTTCGATTTCTTTTTCCCTATTTTTCATAATTTTCCAAAAATTCTGAAATTATTCCTAAATTCATCAAAATTCAAATTAATACAATTCTACTAACCCATAAAATTTTCCAATGTAAAAACATTCATAATTGTCTAAAAAAAATCACAAATCAATCCCATTATACCTAGAATATCAATGAATGCATGTACAGGCATACTCAGGTGCAAAAGATCGCTATTCACTTATACGAGCCTGTCGTATTATGCATGAACATAAACATGCATTTCTAGCACTCATTACTATTCTAACCTTCCCACAGGTAATGGGATGTTACACTAGAACACATCAAGAATATAAAGAATGAGATAAAAGAGATAAGGGAGCTTCTTGCATCAGCTACCATCAAGAAACCTTAGAAAGAATTCATCGAGAGATTGAGAAAAAGATGAAGGAAGAGAGACGTGGAGAAGAAGTTGACGTGAAGTACTTCCTGAAATAGGAGGTTTCCTGACATTGTTGCTTCAGTCATCCATTCAGATCTGGTTTCCAGTGCATTTCAATTTTATTTATGCATAGAATTAGGATAGCTATTGAAATAGGATTTTATGAATGTTAAGAAATGTCTAAACTCACCTTTGGGTTGTTTTTATCTTTGATTCAATAAAAATTTGATTGTTTATGTTATTTGGATTCATTATGATTGATTTCTGTACTTGCATAATTCGATGATAGATTAAGAGGGTGAATCGAATGAAAATAATTAAATCGAGCTAACGAGAGTTAGGTGATTTAATAAGAACGAGAAATCAATCAAATCGGTAATTTGTGTGAAGAGAGATCTCACATAAGTTCTCAAGAGTCTATTAGAAAAGTTCAGATCTAATTAGAGGTTGGATAAATTGTGAATTGAGAAATTGAAATTTTCCATAATTTGATTACGATTTATAATTTAGGGCTATTGGTTATAACTCAAAAGAGAGTAATCAACTCTAAGATCATCCGTAAAAATTCCCCTTTCTCTCAATTGGTAGTTCCTTAAGTTGATTATTGATGTATGTGTTGCAATTTGCTGATTTGTTAATATTTCGTAATTAATTCTTGAATTGAATTGTTTGATTGAATCGATTGATTGAATTACATCATTGTTTTAGTTTAGTAAAATTTGAATTTCTACAATTAGTTTTGGCTTTAGATTTTAGAATTAGATTAATCTTCTTCATGGGATCGACACCTTAGATACTACACGAACGACCCCTACGCTTGTGGAATATCGAGGTTAAAATATTAAAACTACACATATCGAAAAACCGAGATCAACTATACATGTGCCACACAGATACTTGTTACATTATTTTCTTATTTGCAATTTAGCCATAAATTTTTTATTTTTCAATCTATTTCTTTAAACCTTTGTTTTCTGTTTCAACCCCAAATTTTATTTTCTATTCACCAATTGGTACTTAAAATTTTGAAACTCAAAATTTTAACAAAAAAGTAATTATACTAAAATTAAACAAGCTCGTAAAAAATCAAATTCATATTTTAAACATGAAAATTAAAACGTTATTTTTAATTTTTCTTAATTTTTTAAAAGATAATTAAAATAATAAAATATTAAACAAAATTAAGTGTCCACGATGAGTTCTATGCAAAACTGATCTTCTTCCAATAAAGTGTGGGCACGTTTGGCGTTAGAATTCAACAAAATGTAGACCAAATGAACTTCTCTTGAAACCTTTCCAACGATTATATAACATTTCGAAATTAAAGCTCTGTAATTATTATTTTTGTACCTAGAAATGTAAGATTATCCTAACTCTCAATTAATAACTGTTCTAATTTACTTTTTTTTCTCTTCTAACGTGACCTCTTACTTTGCTTATCCAACTTACCTTTCTATTTATATCCCTATTAGGGCTAATTTGAATAGGTTAAAGAAGCTTTAAAACGCGAGTTGACTAATTTGGCCTCCCTGTATGCATTCTTTAATTTTAAGTTTCTAAGAAAATGTTTGCTCTTTTCTTCATGAGAAATCATAAATAGACAAACATAGATAAATACTAAATTATGAAAAAATTAACAAAACAATGAATTATGCTTAAAAAATGAAATTATACATACATATATATATATACATACATACATATATATACATACATACATATATATATATACATACAAATATATATACATACATATATATATATATACATACATATATATATATATATAGTTGCTTCCAATTTGATATGAGTTTAAAAAAGGCTAATTTTGTTAAGGATTTTCATACACAATTTAAAATAGGTGTCAGCTTATACTGATAGACACTGAGATAAATTGGTGCAATTCACTAGGTTGAAAACCTTAAAACCCACAATAAGATTAAAGATTAGACCACCCGCTTGGGCGTAGAACGTCTTCTAGCCAAATTTGATTTTGAAGTTTTAATTTTGCGAGGTCCGTGCTTCTGATGACACCCGTGTCAAAACGACGTGGTCTCGAATGGCCATTGGATAGAAAAATGGTCGGTCGGTCAAACAACAGTATCCAAGATGACACAGCGGAAGCAAGAGGGTGGGGCAAAGGGGACGGAGAACCTCACAGATTGAGTTCGTGTCACCGTATGATTGGTCTGTTCTTTCCTAATCCGACCTCCCAAAAGTAATCTAAACCTAAAAACAGAAAAAACAAATTCCCTTTTTTCTAGACGGAAAAAGTAAAGAAACCAAATTGAAATTTTATGTAACGAACAGAAGAGAAGATAGGAGAGGAACTTTTGGGAGAGAGATACAGACCTTGTTGATAAAGAAGTGTTGATCGGGAGCAAAAAGGACCAACTAATTGATTTGGCGGATAATCTCTTTGCTCCACCTGGAACTGCCTGAACTAGCGGAAGATCTCGCCGGGCAAGGTTTGGTTGATTGAGAAGTGGAGAGATGGTGAATTCTATGGTGGAACGTGCCACGAGCGACATGCTGATCGGGCCTGATTGGGCCATGAACATCGAGATCTGCGACATATGCAATCATGATCCTGGGTACGCGCCACCACTTCATTCTTAAATCTCTTCCTTTTTCCCTTTCCTTTTGTTTTTTTAAGTGTTTTGATTTATTCATTTCCGTGCCTTAATATGAATTTTACTTTTTCAAACAGTTGATTTTTGCCCGGCTGGGTTCGGTTTCTGGGTTTATGAATGTGTTGCTTTAGATTAATTTTACCTTCAATGTTTACAATGAAGTTACAATGTTGGGGACCTTCTCCGCGTATGCCTACGCGTTTTTAATTTGATCAGCAATGAGCCCAAGATAATATGACTTTTACAATTTACCTGCTCATAAATTAAACTTCCAGGATTTAAATTGGAAATTTGAACCGCTATATTATGAATGTTATGTGGGAAATTGGAGTACTGACCTTAGTGCAGGAGTTGTTGATTATATATTAAGAATGCTATTGTGGGAAATTGGGATACTGAGATTAGTGGAAGAGCTTTTGATTAACTCTATTAATCTGTAATTGTATTGTTTTATTTTGTATAGAATTTGAAATCAATGCGTTGGTAAGTCTGCACTTCTTCATGGATAAAGACTTATAAAATGCTAGTATTTGTTGACTTTTTTCAGTTCTGAAATCATCGTTCAACTTTGGTTATCAGGCAAGCAAAAGATGTTGTTAAAGGAATAAAGAAGCGCCTGGGAAGTAAAAACTCAAAAGTTCAACTTCTTGCTCTGACAGTAACCTTCACAATCTTTTTCCCTCTTTTAATTAACTATGTTTATTGTTGATATAGCATTATATTTCTCAAACCTTACTTAATAATTTTGTTATTATTACGTGATTTTTATATCTCATGATATATTTTATGGATAGCTTTTAATTTTTCATACTTACTCCTAGAATTATTTGTATAGTGAATCTTTTTCCTAATACATGTATTAGCACGATTCATATAAGCCATGATTTTAATTCTCATAGCTAATTTGATTGGTGAGCAAAGAACTATCATTGTGATATGCTTAAAGATATGATAAATTTGTAAAGTCGACTTAGTATTTGCGGGGTTTTGTATACATACATCTTATGTGCAAAATTCAGAAGTCTGGCTGTATTCTGTTGTGGTGGTTTGGGATTGGTTCCACTTAATTTTTGTTTGTTTATTGAAATTGTTCTTCAGCACCAATTTATGAACCAAGCGTGGGGGCATAAACTTTTCTCCAGAGAGTTTATTGAACTGATAAAGTGTAGAAAGTGAACAGTTTGCTTGCAACTGTGTTGCATATCTCGTCATTTTTAATTATTTTTTCCTTCGTATGATTTAGTTTGTTTTTGACATGAACACTGTCTTCTAGCTGCTGGAGACTATCATTAAGAATTGTGGGGACATAGTTCATATGCATGTGGCAGAAAAGGATCTTCTGCATGATATGATTAAAATAGTGAAGAAAAAGGTGAGGAATGTTCCTGTGAAGTAAGATTGTGTCTGACTTCCAACTTCATTTTGTTCATAAAATTTATTCACAGTCTTTATAATGCTTAACTGTAGCCGGACTTGCGTGTCAAAGAAAAGATATTGACCCTAATAGATACTTGGCAAGAAGCTTTTGGTGGTCCAAGGGCTAGATATCCACAGTATTATGCTGCATACCAAGAATTGTTGGTATGAATCTTCTACAGTTCTTTGGAGTCCTCCCTAGCCTTTCTAAACTATGCCATTTTTTGGTCAACTCACTATGAACTGTTAATGAGTTCCTATATCTTGTTAGAGAAGTAGCCCTAACTTAATACTTGCATTTATCTTTGTTTGAGTAACATTACTGGCTATTTCAGCGGGCCGGGGCAGTATTTCCTCAGAGATCTGATAGTTCTGCACCTGTGTTTACACCTCCACAAACACAACCTCTTACTTCTTATCCACAAAATCTGCGAAATAATGACTACAGGCAAGAGGCAACAGAGTCTTCTGCAGAGTCTGAGTTTCCAACCTTGAGGTACATGTGTTACTTGAATGAACTGAATCTTCTTATGTAAATATATGTCTAATTTTTGTATGTCCTATCCAAGTACTGTACAGTGATTGTAATAAGCTTGAGGAGGACCATTTCACATTCCAGAAGAAACTAAATTGTTCATTCTCTTGTATTCATGATTGTCACTTAACATACTTCAAGCACCCTCCTTTACCTGTGACAATAGCAAACATTTACCGTATCTTGTTTTAATTCAAAACTTTCTTCGTTAGCTTGACGGAAATTCAGAATGCACGGGGCATCATGGACGTCCTTGCTGAGATGCTAAATGCTTTAGATCCAGTAAATAAAGAGGTATATTACTTCTAATCAGTTTTTTGTTGCATATAAGAGTTTATGATCAGAATATATTATGTTCTCTCTTCTTACAACATTCTTTCATGGTGAGTTTTCTTTTGCTATTAGGACAATGCTGATGTTAACTTTCTTGTCCCTATCATTTTCTGCTATTGCGTTGGGTAATTCTTTACTCAAAATTTGTAGGGGCTGAGGCAGGAGGTTATAGTTGATCTTGTTGACCAGTGTCGCACATATAAGCAACGAGTGGTACATCTTGTTAATTCAACTTCGTGAGTTCTAATTTTCACCCACCCTTTTTTCAAAATATTATGCCTTTGAAAGCTGTTATCTTTCCACCTTTTTAACTGTTCTTGTATTTGATTTCAGATGCATTCTATTTTGTCTTCATCTATCTGCTCATTTATGTGGTGTGGAGGCTTGTATGTTTGTGCTTCTGATGCTTAAAATATTCTATTTGGTTTATTCAATTTTCTACTGTTTCTATATGCTTCTACTAGAGTCTTAACTCTGTTTGCAATTTGTACTTAGTGTGTTAAGTTTATTGCCTATACTTCTAAGAATATCTGTTTTGAAGAAGGTCTGTTCTGGTCTGGGGATTTTACTGTTTTGTTGCTGTATTACCATTTTGATGGGCGTGCAATGGATTTCTGCCATATGAAAAACTAATTGAGGTGGATTAATTCTGGTGATCAATTTTGTAAGGGTGATGGCTTTATTTACTTTTAGGTGGAGATCATTAAATGTTTCAGTTGTTAACACGTATCTTTTCACAACTTCGGCTTTATGCTTGCCTTAGCCATTACTTTTTGCTTGCCCCATGATACTATCATAGATAATGCCTGCAAAAAGGGTAATGATTGGGCATGTTGATAAGACTAGTTAGTTGCAAATGTGAAGCTAAGTTATGAAGTATTTGTGAAATGGAATGAGGATCTAGTTCTTGTATATTTCATATGCAACTTAAAAATTGCCTTTTTTTTCACACCCTCTTCTATATGGTTCAGGGATGAATCTCTGCTATGTCAAGGATTAGCTTTGAATGATGACTTGCAGCGTGTACTAGCCAAGCATGAAGCCATAGCTTCAGGAACTTCTGCTGCAGCTGGAAAGCCAAAACCTGAATCTAGTGGAGCCCTTCTTGATGTTGATGCTCCTCTTGTCGATACTGGTGATAATAACAAACAAGTTGGAGGGTATGTAAATTTTGTTCACTGGTCGACATGTGCTGCATAACTTGTAAATTTTGTTCACTGGTCGACATGTGCTGCATCATGTATGCTTAAAAGATGGTGATTATTGTGTTCATGGGAATTGAGAAATAAAATTTATAAGTTGCACATATGGATCCAAGAAAATGAGGGAGAGAACATAACATCATCTTTTGGTTAAGATGGATGGAATAATCAATTACTGTTATTAGCTGTTGGGAATTTGCGTAAAGGCATTTTTATGGGCCGATAGTCATTTTTTGGCTTCTTGGCAGACTTATCCACTCCTATGTATGTAACCATTTAATCGTGGTACTTCTGAGTAGGATGAAGACTCTTAATTTTATTTTCCAAGTCAACATTTATTTGAAATTGGTTATGGATCTTTAACGTGTTTCACTTTCATAGTGACCCTGTGGTTAGGAATATTATGTTGTATGTTTGGTTGAAGAGTTGCCTTAGGGGTGATAAAGGTGATTATTTCAGATCAGAAACCATGACATCAAAATAATATATGGAATAGGACTTTGTTTATTGCTCATAGCAGTGATGTCAAGATGATGGATTTGTGCTAAAGGTCTAAATTCTGTCACAACAATCTGTGGCTCATAGTTGAGAATTGTGAATTCAAGTTCATTGTAGAAAAAAGACAGCTTTTGTCTTGTGATATATAGGTGACGAGGATTTTTGTGCAGATCTACATCAGGTTCTGGTGCAGGAGCTCAACCATTCAACCAGTTACTGCTCCCTGCACCTCCTGGACCAAGTCCAAATACTCCAGCATCTACCAATCGCAAAATTGACCTGTTGAGTGGTGACGATTATAACTCTCCGAAGGCTGACAATTCATTGGCGCTGGTTCCTGTGGGAGAACCACAGCCAACCACTCCTCCATCTCAGCAGAATGCACTTGTTCTTTTTGACATGTTTTCTGGTGGGAACGGCCCCCTAAATGCTGTCAATGAACAGCCTATACATCTTTCTGGACAAACTAATTCTTTGTCACCACAACTCCAACATCAGCAGAGTTTTCAATCCCCAGAAGGTGGTATTCACCTGAATGGAAATGGCCCAAATATGGGGTCTCCTCGATATGAACAGCCAGTATACATGCAAGCTGCTGCTCCTTCCTGGAATGGACATCTTACCCATCCTCAACAGCCAGCTTCGCCAGTTTATGGTATGCATATGTCCAATTCGGTTTTTGTTCTCTTAGATGTTGATAGAGAAGGAATAGAATTGTAGGAACTGATTGAGCTGTTGTTTGCGTATGTTGAATAGGAGCTCAAAGCAGTGGGTCACTACCTCCACCTCCGTGGGAAGCTCAGCCAGCAGCAAGTAGCCCAGTGGCAAGCCCTCAATATTCCCAACCAATGCAGTTTACTCAGGTAGTTGTAACACACTCACAAGCAGTGCCAAGTGGTATGCATCCGCAGGGACCTATGGGGAACAACCATGTTGTTGGAATGTATATCCAACCAATCACGACAAGCCAGTTGTCAGCATTTAACAATCCGGCTGCACAAGCTAATCAATTTGTAGGTTTGCAACCGCAAGGAATGCAGGGAGGGCAATATATGGGTATGTTACCGCATGGAATGCAAGGTGGACAGATGGCTTATGCATATCCTCAACAGATGTATGGTGACCAAATGGCAGGATATGGATATGGTCAGCAACAAGGGAGACGGTACCTTGAGCAGCATATGCATGGTCTATCCATTAGAGATGATAATAGCTTGAGAAATACTTCCTACAATGTTTCCACGGCATCGCTTGTGCCATCTAGTAAACCTTCCAAGCCAGAAGACAAGTTATTTGGAGACTTGGTTGACTTTGCCAAGCTCAAACCTGAAAAATCCAATCCTGAAAGATCTGGTAGCATGTGAAAGCATGATTGTTTGCAACTTTCTTTTTTAATTTTTTTAATTCCTTTTTGTTTGTTAACATTTTCTGCTTGTTCTTTTTTAGTAGTTCAATATATATATATATTTCTTGTTATGGTGTCTAATTTTGTGTGGTGTTTGTTTGGCATTCTTGTACATTTTATGTAGAGCCAAAGAGAAAGAATCGACACGCTCTTTTAAGTTAGATTGAATTTTTGATAATTGGCTTTGTTCCTCGGGAAATACTTATTTTACTCTTTTATGTTGTCTGTTGGATTTTCTAACTTTCGGTTGGTTTAGAATGAATGAATGTTTTGCTTTGCAGGATCATGTTTCATTCTGTCGTTTATTCTGCTTCTGGAGAAGGCCATTGACCAGCGCGTTAATAGAATTGTGCAAGCATATGCTTTTGGAGTCATGTTGGTTAAAAGCATTCCAAGCATATGCCTTTGGAGTCTAGTTGGTTAAATGCATACCTACGCACATACATATATAAATACATGTATAGTCGCGCATCTTTTAGTTTGTATTGAATGGCTGTTTAAGTGGGGAGGGAGTTAGGCAGGAGCGACGTTCACATGTTCGTTATCGATGCCATGAGTATGACGCTAGGGTTCGTGACAGCTTCATGGGCTCTCTCTCTCTCTCTCTTTCTCTCTTAATTCAAAATTTATTATTTGATAAATAAAGACGTTTTTAATAAAAATAAATTTCAACTAAGTTGATCATATTCTAATTGAAATTAAATTTAATAGATTTATTATTTATTCAATCTAATTAAAATATAATGTATATGTTATTGATATTTATTCATAAACATTACATAAAAGATTAAAATAAAATTAATCATTTAATTAATTTATATAATATTATTGTATTATTAATAGTATAAAATTGCAGCTGCAATAATGTTTAATTTTATAATATCTGTTACTTTTAGAACTTGAAATCAACATATTTAATATTAAAAAAAACAAAACAAAACAAAACTGCCAGGATAACTACTATGGACACTCAACACATAGTTTAATATGTGATATTATTAGATTATACATAGTTTAATATGTGATATTATCGGACTCCACGTGATCACATTGATTCGATGACAAATGACAACCTTGTAGGTAATAAATACATCTAACAGCCACCACCGTCATATGTAACATTATGCGACTTATCAATACATAATTAATCTCTCCAATAAGTCCTACTTTTGAAATGGACGTGATAAAATATTCTGACTAGGGGATTAACTAAATATTTTCATTCTTAATCTAAATTAATCTCTTTTTTATTTATTGGGTCTTTAAATTATACTTAGATTCATTCTTAAATTGATTAATTTTTAAAAGAGTACTTTTTTTTTTTTACAAATATCCAATTCTCGTCTTTTTTTCCCAATAACAAAGTTAATTCACACCCAAGGATTAAAGCTGTAGTGTTTGGAAATTAAATTTAGCTAGAAATTGATCTTTTCTCAATTCAGAAATAATTAAATGTCTTTGGCTCGGGTCACATTAAATGGTCTAAATAATACAAATTGGTCTACTAGAAATAAATTTCTAGGATCCATTTGCGCCGCATGAAAAGTTGATGCTACTGTCTGTCTATTGAGTTTCAGTACAGAAGCTAGTTTTAGTCAGATAATATCTTCCTCTTCTCCTCACCATCGACACCCTCACACCACCTCCTTAGCCTTGAATTTTGCCAAAATTTCTGCAGCCTGCATCTTGTAAATGAAACCCTTTAATCCCATTTTGTTCTTAATATATGTTTGATACTTGGGAGACTTGCTTAGCTTGTTGATTAAGGAAATCTTGTCACGACCTAGTATCATATCAGGTCCATGACAACTGTCGTATACCGGAGCTAAGGATATTCACTGTATCCTTAATCCGACTATGCAAATACTAGCTAAATATCTTTTTTTTTTAATTTAGGCAGCACAATGACTGTATTTTAAAATTTTCAAAACCTGCAAACAATTTCAAACACAGTTCTATATTTACATTCAACTACAACTTCAAGACTTTAAAGTCCACTCAAGGCAATCTCAACAACAGTATCAAAAGTTTATACATAAAGTTTTTTACAACAACAAAGCAGTCAAAAGTTAAATTTATATAATCATAAAGTATATCAACACAATAAAGACATTAAAACAATTCATGAGCCACTATACAAGTACAAAACAGAAACTACCCACGTGTGGTAATACTCCAAAAATGTCAAAAGACCGCACGATCCACTCAAAGCTTCAAGTTCACTAAATTAACCTGCTTAGTTGGAAAACGGAGGGGGTGAGTATATTTGGTACTTAGTGAGTAAGCAAAACATATATCACGAATAGAACTCGATACACATCAAAACGGTATAAATAACCTATAAGGTGAACATATAACACATAAACACATAAGCCTAGCCTATGTCTCAACGTATACTGGTTAGGGACCATATAGGCCTAGCCAATTAGTTCACTTATCCGATGAACATAGGTTCCAACTCCAGTACACAAAAGCATAAAAACATCATATGTCTAAATCAATCTTGTCAGAAAATAAATCCCAGAATAAGCCAAAATAATTATGGGTGATACCACTAGTCGGCTAAATTAATGTGCACACCTACTGATACTCGGTGTTGGCTCGATTTTTATCCGTAGTGAGTCCGGGCTATAGTCGACAAGAATATCATGATCTAAGGTGATGACCTCGTTAATGTCCAGACCCTAAGTGTAGAATCACCCGCAAGTCTAATAGAAAGGTGTTGATATGGCAACTCGACTTTAATATACCAACGTCAAGGGTATGGGGGTCGCTTAATCAATTATGCCTAGCACATGATTGGCCAATCGTTTCCTAACTAATCAAAAAATAATATACAATAATTAAGTACAAAATCAAGTAAGGCACTATACCTTTATTTATCGATCCAATCCATAAAATGAAACTGTGTCATAGCTTTAAGCTAAAAGAGAAAGCATACCCGTAAAATATATAACTCGATTATGCATATGAAAGTTTCAAAACATTATTTCATGAAATAAGTCATCTTTTGCACTCCAAGTGTAAAGTTGCTCAAAAATGTAGTTTCACAAAAATAAGATGTTATTCATTGCATTTTAATTGCAGGTTTGCCAAAAGTAATATCATTTATTAATTACCTAAGCATATTAGCATTCATTTGAAATTCATTTCTACCATATGTTGCCTAGGTTCAAAATTGACATACAAGTCATCATGCTTGTTTTAAGATGCTCTAGTCCTATTTGCGAAAATATGGTTTTCACAACTCACCTTAAAAGAAGGTGTACACTCCCTTAACTTCAACAATCCTTGGTACGAACTCTTTAATTCACAGCTCCTGAGTCTTTATACGTAAAAAGACATACAATGAAATTACTACTTAAACATAAATTTCATATTTATACACCATCACATAAGTCTATAAAATACAATATCGCTTTCTTTAAGTTATAAGATTAAACTCCTCAAATGGTTACTTCCTTACCATTCATATTAGCTTCTTTTTTTTTTGCATTTTCTAAGGCATTTAATGCCTTTAATCCAATACTTACTCATTTCAAAATATATTAAGTACATCTTTATCCAAGCACATTATGTTATTACTCGTTAATCTAAGCAACAATTCAAGTTTACTCTAAGTAAACATGAAAGTGTTTTCCAATGCATACCATTACAATTTCTTAAATCCTAAGCCAAGTTCACTTAGACATTTTATCAAATACCTAATGTGCATGACTTTCAAGTCATATTTTCAAATCTTTATTATGGTAATTCATGCTCCTATCTTGTTATATAACAAATACTTCTAACCAACAATATATTTCACCTCTCCATTCAATCCAATTTCCTTCATTTAAGCCATATTCATCATAATTATACAACTCATCACATTCATCCATTCCTTCTTCCATCATTTCGTCCAAGCCTATCCAACATACTTTTTCTTCATTTTTCATCATCAATTCACATTATACATGTAAAATTAACACATAGAATTCATTTAGACCATCAATTTCAAAAGATATTCAAAAATTCACAAACTTTCACCAAAATGGGACAATTTTGGTTTCGGCTTAAAGAACCCTCTCCATGACACATTTCATTCATCTAAACCATGTTTCATGCATATTCAAGCATGGAGAACAACATATGTTAACATCAAACTCAAAATCATAATGTAGAGAGAGATGAGACAAAACTTACCTATAGTTTCCTTTAGTGATATCTTCAAATCCTTTGAGAATTCCTCAAATCTAATGATAGATTTGGTTCCTTGGCCCCAAATTGGCTTAGAACACTTTGATTTTAGACTAGGAATCAAAGACTTGGTGAAAATTGAGCGATGGCCAAAACTTCCTCTTCTCCTCCTCTTTTCTCCTTTCTTCTCCTTCCTTTTAATTAAAACTATGTTTTTAATGCCAAATAATGGGTTGCACGGCCACACACATGAAGAAGGGTCTAGAATTTGACTCTTCTTTGACCAAACATGATTAATTAACCTTATTGCCCTTAGTTATGTGAAATTACCATTATACCCTCTAAACTTTCCCTAAATTTGCAATTAAGCCCAAAATTTGGGAATCACCAAAACTTTTATTTTCATTTTGGTCCTCAGACTTTTGAAAATTATAATTAAGCCCCTTAATCTTATAAAATTACAAATTGGTCCTCCAAAAATTAAAAAATTACGTTTAAGTACTTTAACTTGTAACAATTTGCAAAAATAAGCTTTTATGTATATCAACCTTTTCAATTAAGCTTTTAAGTGTCTAATAAGTCTATAAATCATGTCTAATCACCTTTAAGGCATTAGAACATATTTAATTCAACCACCACAGTCATATCCATCTAATGGACTCGGTTTTACATACTTAGAAGCTTATATGTCAAAAATCTCCAAGATTTCGCATATAAGTTCATGTAAGGGCATAAACCATTATAAATCATTAACATATACACCAAAAGGACTTAAATACATCTTTGAATATATATATATATATATGTATATATGTATATGTATATATATCAATGTACAGTAGTATCTCCAAATACAGAACAATATAAAAGGACTCAGAAAGTTTAGCGTTACGA
This sequence comes from Erythroxylum reticulatum, assembly GCA_025504915.1. Classification (NCBI taxonomy): domain Eukaryota; kingdom Viridiplantae; phylum Streptophyta; class Magnoliopsida; order Malpighiales; family Erythroxylaceae; genus Erythroxylum; species Erythroxylum reticulatum. The sequence goes on along the minus strand of JANSVA010000008.1, from coordinate 21,769,303 downwards.
ATCTTGAGACAAACAAGTTAGTAGTTGATTACCTTATTAAGTTATATGTTAGCATAACATCCATAAAGATTGGCTAGGGATGAATTGAGATGAATTGCATGTAAGGTTGAAGATAAGATGTGCTAGAATTTGATGAATAAATGTATGGTTTCAATTTTTTATGCTTGAAAATGGTGGATTATATGGATGGTTTAGGATGACATTTGAAGTGTAAATGATGATGTAACAATCCAGAAAAATGGATATATTGGGAGTGTTCCAGAAATTGATAAGTTAAGGTTATATGTACGAAGGTGAATGATAGTTCTGTTTGATCATGATGCACGAAGGACTATGGTTTATGAGTTATCAATTGAATGACTTTGAGTTAGAATTGATGATAGAAATTGATGAGGAAATGAAGTATAATTTGCATATAATTGAGGCATGATAAATAGATTAGTATGATGGTGTTAAAATTTGAAGAAAAAGATTGAAGGAAAGGGATGGTGAACCATCGTGGAAAGATGCCCACAATCGTGGGAAATGCCCTGGAGAAATTTTTTTTGTTTTTTCTTTCCACAATCCTGGAAAGGTAACCGCGATCATGGAAAATTCTTGAGAAGTGAAAAGCCATGTTTTGTGTGATTGTTGAACCAACTAAGGATAAGTTACTTTACCTTAGTGTATTTGGATTTGATTAAGGTTTTTAAATGAACCTAGATGGTTATTTGATTGATTGATTAAGGGTTTGATAAGTTTAAGTTGATAATTTGATGTTAGAATTAAGGAATGGATTGTTTGATATGAATGTATATAAATTTGGGAAGTATGAGTTG
>JANSVA010000008.1:21756092-21768385 GCA_025504915.1 Erythroxylum reticulatum | reverse complement strand
ACACCTAAGTCACAGATATTCATTTAGATCATATTTACATTCCTGTTATTTCACATAGCATGGGATATCATATAATCACACAGTTCAATATATTAGACAGCTTATATCACTTTATCACTCATTTCAGCTTTGCAAAATATTCAAAAAAATTCAGTCTTATAATGTTATATGCATAAGACTCATATTCTTTCTTATTGTTGTGACTGAGTGCCTATCACTTACTTATACAAATACTGGCCCATAGGGCGTAGTCAGAACAAAATCATGGAGCATAGCTCTATGTGCAGAATCAGAAATCATGGAGCAAAGCTCTATATGGAAGTGCTTCATACTAGCAACTTAAGTCCTAACGCCTTTATCTGAACATGGATTTTATGAAATGCATCAAATACATACATGTCATATATCACAATCACATATCATACTCAAACAAAGCTCACAATCATTGGACCTAAGTTCAGTTTTCATAAACAAATCGCTAACAATTAAATAATATTGGTAGTTTAAACAAATCAAATCAAATTAATCCTAGGAAATCATCTAGGTCGACTCACAGTATGCTCTAAGATGCTATTGCCTGGATGGTTGGGCAATGTTCGACTAGCGTCCAATGTGCTCCTCTATAACATATATAACACATTTACACATATCACATATTTGCATAAATATACAAATATTCTTTAATGCATATGTACTTATATAATATGCATAGCGCATGCTCAATGACAATTTCGGGATACTTTATTGAGATCCTTAAGAACAAATCATTCAGATATCATAACCCTCATTAATACCCTGTATACTTATAATTTGGACTAATATAAAGCAATGAGAGACCAATTTATAGGCCTATATCTCTGGTGTACTCCACTTTAAATATCATCTCATTTGTAATCCTACAGGTCAAGATATCATTAAAAATACAGGAATATGTTCGGTAAAATATCCATTTCATGCTCTTTCAACCGATACCCTTACTTTTATTAGATCAATCTTTTTCGAGTCAAAACCAAAAGCTATGATTTCTATAGAGGGAGATAGAGAAATGCGCTACGAATCCAATGCTTTAAAAATGAGGTCATTTAAAGGTCAGACGACAAAGTTATGGCTTAAAGAATCAATCAAGGTTCTGTCAACATAAGACGAAGCAACTAGCAGATGAATCGAAAAGCAGACAGATGGCAAAGCAGACGATGCAAAAAGCAGAGGAATCTAGAAGTAGAAGAATGGCAAAGCAGACTAATGGAAAAGAAAACGAAGCAAAAAACAGATGAATCGAAAAGCAAACGAAGAAAAAAGCAGACGAATTGAAAAGAAAACGAATGGCAAAGCAGACGAATGGAAAAACAGATGAAGCAAAAAGAAGATGAATGGAAAAGCAGACGAAGCAAAAAGCAGACGAATGGAAAAGTAGTTGAATGGAAAAGCAAATGAAGCCAAAAACAGTCGAATCAAAAAGCAAACAAATGTCAAAGTAGACGAATGGAAAAGTAGATGAAATAAAAAGTTGACAAATAGAAAAGAAGATGAATGGAAAAGCAGACAAAGCAAAAAACAGATGAATGTAAAAGTAGAGGAAGCAAAAAGTAGACGAATCGAAAAGCAAATGAATCAAATGGTCAACTTAAGATGATACAGATGGTCAACTTAAGATGCAACAAAGGTCAACCTAAGATGATACAGATGGTTAACTTAAGACGAACCAAAATTTAACCTAAGACGATACATCTTTACATACGATGCATCTCTTAAGATGAATGACATCATCACAGACGATACGACGTCATCACAGACGATACGTCTTTATAGATGATACATCTTTACACTCCTGGACTCAAAACCTTTTTATTGAACATCTCTAAGTTTTCATCAACTCACGTATAAACACCTATATATTGATACTTGCACAGTGAAAAAATAGAGCCTATCACCTTTCCGTATCTAACTCTTTACACTAATCATATACATCATTTCGTTGCTACCTTAACTGTAAGAATCATTTCCACAACATCTAATCACTAACAATCCATTAAAAACCAAATAACACCATATCCACAATTTTCATCCCCTTAACATAGTATTTAAGAATATAAATATACGTAAATGCCATGATCATGCACTAACAATAAATTCATCAACTTTATTTAAAAAATCTACAACTCTAACAATTTTTATTCACTACTGAATTGTTGAAGACTTTAAAAGCTTCAACTATCTTCAATTCTTAACTCTATATAAAATTACGTAAACCATTATGAACACTAACCAACTTCTAGTTTTTCTCTTGAGGCAGAAGAAACACTTAGCAGTGGAGAAAGTAGTGAAGGATATGAAAAGGTAAAGTTAACTCTTAAAAGGAGTTTGATGGAAAACTCTGTGTATGGGAAGAAATTCGGAGAAGATGATAACAAGGAAAGAACTTAGGAAAAGAATAAACCCCTTTTTAACTCTTGGATAACTCAAACTTACTTCTGAAAAATAATAAAGGCAACTTTACGTTTGTCACTTTTCCTAAGGTCTAACTCTAACTAAGTTTCTTTTGAAACTAACTCCATTAATTCTATCTTTGCAGTCCAACTATCTCCAAATCTTCTCTCTCCTATTTTCCATAACACTCTATAAATTCCAAAATAAATCCTAATTTCACCGAAATTTTCAAATATATACTTCCACTAATCAATAAAATTTCCAATATAGTTAAATTCCAAAATCCCAATTTTCCCAAAAATCACATCTCTGTTCAATTATACCCAGAAAATGTCAATGAATGCATATACAGTCATATGAATGTGCGAAAATGTACATGTCCAAATTAACTCATGCATAATATGCATTTTTTTAATTTCTTAGAAGTTTCCCAGAAATCACGATTCTAGCCCCAATATGGGTAATGGGATGTTACATACTCAGTGAGTAGGAAAAACATATATTGCAAATAGAACTTGATACACACCAAGATAGTATAAGTAACTTATGAGGTGAAACATACATCATATAGAAACACATAGGCCTAGCCTATGACTTAACAGATACTGGTTAGGAACCACATAGGCCTAGCCTATTAATCATCATTCGGTGAACATAAGTTCTAGTTTCAGTACATAAATGCAGAAAAACATCACATGTATAAATTAAAACTCGTCAGAAAACAAATCCTAGAATAAGACAAAAAATTTATGTATGTCACCACTAATTGGCCAAAGTAATGTGCACACCTACTAATTTCCCGTATTGGCTTAACTTTTATCCGTGGTGAGTCCGAACTACAGTCGACAAGAGCATCATAACCCTATATAATAACCTCATCGGTGTTTAGACCCTAGGTGTGGAATCACCCACAAGTCCTATAGAAAGATGTTGATACAGGGACTTGACTTTTATGTACTAGCGTCAAGGGTAAGGGGGTTGTTTAATCTGTTATGCCCAGCACAAGATTGGCCAATCGTTTCCTCACCAATCACAAAAATCATATATAAAAATTAAATACAAAAATTGAGTAAGGCACCATGCCTTTATTTATCGGTCCAACTTATAAAATGAAACTGTGCCATGGCTATAAGCCAAAAGAGAATAAGAACATGCAGTATACATGACTCGATTATGCATATGTAAATTTCAAAACTTTATTTCATATAATAAAAGTCATCTTTTGCACTCCAAGTGCAAAGTTGTTCAAAAATGTAGTTTCATAAAATAAAACATTGTCCTTTGCACTTTAAGTATAAGTTTGTTAAAAATAATATCATCTCTCAAATTATGTAAGAAAAACATAAGTTTCAAAATTCACATAGTTGTTTAAATACACAAGTATACTAGCATCTATTTGAGATTCAATTCTACTATGAATTACCTAGGTTCAAAATTCACATACAAGTCATCATGCATGTCATGGGATGTCCTAATCCCATTTGAGAGATATGGTTTCCCCAACTTACCTCGAAAGAAGGTATACACTCCCTTAACTTCAACAATCCTTAGTACGAGCTCCTTGATTCACAACTCTCGAGCCTTTATACATAAAAAATATACAATATATTTACTACTCAAACATATATGTCATCTTTATACATCATCACTTAAGAGTATAAATCACAATATCACTCTCTTTAAGCTATAAGATTCGACCATTAAACTTCTCACATGGTTACTTTTTTACTATTTACATTAGCTTTTCTTTTGCATTTTCTAAGGCATTTAATGCCTTTAATCCAATACTTACTCATTTCAAAACATAATTAAGCACATTTTTATCCATGCACATTAGGCCATTATTCATCAATCTAAGCAACAATTCAAGGTTACTCTAAGTAAACATGAAAGCTGCATTCTAATGTATATCATTACAATTCCTCAAATCCTAAGTCAAGTTCACTTGGACATTTTATCAAACACCTAATATGCATGACTTTCAAGTCATATTTTCAAGGCTTTATCATGATAATTCAAGCTCCTATCTTGTTATATAACAAATAATTCCAATCAACAACACATTTCACCACTCCATTCAATCCAATTCCCTTCATTTAAGCCATATTCATCATAATTATACAACTCATCACATTCATCCATTCCTTCTTCCATCATTTCGTCCAAGCCTATACAACATACTTCTTCTTCATTTTTCATCATCAATTCACATTATACATGTACAATTAACACTATAGAATTCATTTACACCATCAATTTCAAAAGATATTCAAAAATTCACAAACTTTCACCAAAAGGGGACATTTTGGTTTTGGCCTAAAGAACCCTCTCCATGACACATTTCATTCATCTAAACCATGTTTCATGCATAGTCAAGCATAGAGAACAACATATCTTAACATCAAACCCAAAAACCTAATGTAGAGAGAGATGAGACAAAATTTAGCTAAACCTTCCTTTGGTGATATGTTCAAATCCTTTGAAAATTTCTCAAATATAATGATATATTTGAGTTCCTTGACCCTAAATTAGCTTAGAACACCCTGATTTGGGTTGGAGAATCAAAACAAAGGGTAGGGTTAGTGAATAGCCAAAATTTGGTCTCCTCCTCCTCTCTTCTCATTTCTTCCCCTTTCTTTTAATTAAAGAAACCTGTTTTAAGTCTTTAGTAATGGGATGCACGAACATAAATGAATAAGGGTCTAGAATATTGACTCTTCTTTGACCAAACTATGGTGAAATTACCTTTTTGTCCTTAGGTTATGTGAAATTACCATTTTAGCCTCCAAATTTTTCCTAAATTTGCAATTAAGCCCAAAATTTGGGAATCACCAAAACTTTTATTTTTATTTTGGTCCTGGGACTTTTGAGAATAATAATTAATCCCCTTAAATTTATAAAATTATATATTGGTCCTCCAAGAATTGACAAATTACATTTAAGTCCTTTAACTTTTAACAATTTGCAAATAAGCCCTTATGTACATCAACTTTTCCAATTAAGCTTTCTAAGTGTCCGATAAGTCTATAAATCATGTCTAATCACCTCTAAGGAATGAGAACACATTTAATTCAACCACCATGGTCATATCCATCCAATGGACTCGATTTTATACACTTAAAAACTTATATGTCAAAAATCTCTAAGATTTCGCATACCGATGAACTCTAAGTTAATGTAAGGGCATATAACATTATAAATCATTAACATATATACCCAAAGGAATTAAATACATCTTTAAACTCATATGCAACCATGTATGTATTAGTATACAGTAGCATCTCCAACTGTAGCACAATACAAAAGGCTCAGATACTCCGACGTTACATTTCTGCTACTTGCAAAACATTCTCCTACGTTGTGTTTTGTGCTCTTGGGATCCTTCCTGAACTGCTTTTTTGACTCATGTTGTGTGTTGGACGTTGCATTTTATTCATGTGTAGGGGGATAGTGCTTGGCTTGTGCTTTTGGATGTCCTCCTCCATATTGCACGTCGTTTCACCTACAAACTGCATGCATTTTGTTCTAATGGCCGTTTCTTCACCATGCATGCATATAATGTACACATGAGTTGAGTCTTGGCTATTGCATTTTATTTCTTCAATCTCCATCATATCTATAAGAAATATTTAAATTTTTTTAAATCTTTTTAGATAAAATATGAAACTAAGTAACTTGAGTTATTAATAATAAAATGCAACAAAATTTTCCCCATGTTAATGATTTAAAACAATGAAAATATGTTATAATTTCACTTATCATTGGGTGAAGTAAAAAAGGCATCTATTTTACCTCTTTTTTTTCTTTATGAGGGCCAAGAGTGGGCCCTCATAAGGAGTGAAAAGAGGCAAAATAGGAGCCTTTTTGTTGCTCTTTATAAGGTAAAATAGGGGCCCTTTTTATCGCCTACTTTGTTTTTCATGATAATAGACCCTAGGTAGGTGCCCTTCTTGCCCTTGCCCATAGCCGAGCCTGAACCTGACTATAAGAATTCAATATCATCAGGCTAGAAATCTAGGATTTTCATGAGTTTACCTCATTTCGTCTCCCACAATTTAGGTAAATACTTTGCTCATCGAAACACTGACAAGGTCATTCATGCTTTCTATATTGGCTTTCCAATAGTTACAATGCTCTAAAAGCTTCAGCACCACTAATTTATGTTATTGGCAAGTTCTTGAGACTTAATCTCTACCCATTTGTCTAGAGTTAAAGTGCATACTCAAGATTCCACATATCTCCTATCAACGGCTTATCGATCCTATGTTATGCCAAGCATTTTTTAGTAATCTCGATGAAATTGTTCAGACTCTAGGGTTACTTGACCTTGGGGCATAGGATGAACTATTTCTTCCCTTTGACATTGTGTTACCCATTCAACTAAGTTTATTTTTCTCTTAGACGTAAGGGGTCAATGATAGGCCTACCATAAAGAACTTCAAACATGCACACTCTAAAATAATAGACATCAAATTTTTTGTCATTTGTTTCCTTATCAAGTACTTTGGATCAAGATACCCAAAGCTTCCTTTACTGTAATACTAATATGAGTCTGATCGATCTTAGGACCAGTCTTTGGAAGAAAAGAATTTAAAGTGAGTCAAAGATCTATATTTTGCCATTTTCTAAAGATTAATTTTTACTTGTCTCTATGGAGTAAGAAGAAGAAAATTTAAAGAAAAGAAGAAAACTAAAAGAAGAAAAAAATGCAAAGAATGTGAGCTGTATAGATTATACATGGAAATTATCTTTAACATGAAATTGATGTCTTATATGCATGCAAAAAATTAATTTAATTAGTCTCACAGCTATTAGAGAGAATGAAGACAAGTAGCTGGAAAAAGAGAAAAAAAGGCAAAGTAAGATGAAGAAAATGTAGCAAATGGCCAGTAGACAAAATGTAAGGCATGCAGTAATCCATAACCAAAATAGCAGCACAGGAGGAAACAGAAGAACAAAACGTAGATGATACGTAAGCTTCCTGTGGAAACATAGCCACGCAGACAATGTTTGTGAAATGCAGACGTTTCAAGAGATGGGATGTGTTTTTGCCTTAAAACACACAATAGCATAATGGAGAGGAGGCTTCTAAATGAGACATAAATAGTAGACGTAGATCACTAAGTGAATAGTAGAGAGAAGCTTGTGACAGAAGCGAGGAGTGGAGGTGTTATCTTCGGTTGGGGACATTTTTGGAGGGGCCGAAGCATTTGTTTGTAGAGACCTATGGAAGATTAAGTTCTTGACGTTGGTTTGGAGGTGACATCAATGCTAATGACCCAAGTTAAGTGTTTTTCTTTATTTTAGTTGTTTCTTTCTCTTATTAGGAATTGATTATGTTACCTTGTGTTGATTGAATTAGGTATAGTGGAAAGATGATTTTAATGCATTCATTGAATCATTTATTTGCAAATCCATTGCTATAATTTTAATGTAATCTATAATTATTATGTTGAAATCATGTGTAGCGACTAATGATTTGTAATCATTCGGGATAGCATGACTTAGATTAAATGACACATTGTATTTGGTTGTTTCCTTGATTAATTGATTTTCCTAATTCTTAATGCTACTTCCTAATTAAATCTAGAGATTGCATCCTAGGTTATTCAGTGGTTAAGTTTAATTAACGATCATTTCTTGATTAAACAAACCTAAGCAAAAACTTGAATTAATTATTAATCCATGATTAATAGTTACCAGGAGAGGTTTAAGAACAAAAAATCTATGAAATATTTTTAATTAGGGTGTAGGCCGAGATTGAACTAAAGAATCGTGTCCCTACCGAATTCTTCATTTTTATCATTATTCATATGTTTGTTTTAATTTGTTTTAATTATGTTAGTTTTATTTTATTTTCTTATTTCAAAATCTAAAATGCCCATTAAACCTAAACACTAGTTACTTTGATTTCAACAACTTTACATACACTCTCTGTGGGATCGACCTAGACTCATCACTATTATAGTAGTAGTCTAGTTATTTTATTTAAACTAAAGTTACAAAGCGCTATCAATTTTGGTGTCGTTACTAACGAGTGTGGTGTTTTACTTTTATTTTTAGTTTGTGATTTAATTGGTGCTTTGTATATATTTGTTCATAATTGATTTCTTTTCAATTATTTCATGATCTTTTCATTTTTTTTGTTTCGTGTTTATGATTAAAAAAATTTGATATGGATAGAAGTAATTTCTTTTATAAGTCAACCTAACTTTTGTTATGGATGGGATAATTATCAGAATTACTTCCATGATAGTTTGTAAGACACACATCAATTCCTATGTAGACCAGAAGCTTCTTATCAAAACTCAAGTACATCTCTGAAAGAATTGATGAATGTTGTGATTGCTAGCAATCTATAATTTCAACAGCGCCTACAACAACAGTTGCAATAGTTCCAGCAAGAAATGAGGCATATAACATCCAGAAACAAGAACATGGCAAGCCAAATGGGTGAGATGGCAACAAGGATCAACTATTTAGAATCACAAATGGAAGAGGAGCAGCCATATCAACCCGAGGCATACTAATGTACGTTATTGAGGAAACCTTACAGAGTGATAAGGACCTCGAGAATTTTGAGAGCATTACTTAAGGAATTGCTTGTGAAGAAGAAGTAGAGGAGGAGTCAAATAAGAAGAAGGCATATCATTTAGCTCAAAGGTAAGTACTGAATTTATCATTATTTTTCAGACTAACTCTTTATCTTTACATAGCAGGTTAGAGGAATTAAATAAGGAAGAAAGGCGAAAAGACATTTGAGATCATTCTAGAATGTATAGACTTAGTCAAGATTTAAATTCAGAGGATAGGGAAGATGTCGAATATGACGGATCATCAACTGAGACCCTATCTTAAAGAACCTCATGTGGAGGAGTCGAATTTGACACTTGAAGATCACAATTTTGTCACGTGAGGAGGAAACATGGAGTCAAGCCAACGACCCTAAAAAAAGATGCTTCTTAGGAGGTAACTTAAGGGAAGTAAATTTCTTTTCTTTACATTTTCACATTTCTTTTTATATGCATGTGTGTTCCTCTTGGTTTGTTTCTTGCTTGTTTTAAGTTTTCAATCAAATTTAGAGAAAGAATAAAACAACAAAACAAACATTTTCTCTTTTCTGTTGCTCCTAAGACTATATAGTCATGATTATAGTGTGAATTGACTAGAGAATTTCTTGTAAACTTTAGCATGTATTTTTGCTCTTGTGATTGGTTGATATGCATTATCTTTAGAAGAGTAATGACTAGTGGTAGACAAAGTCGGTGAGATTTTGAGCCTTATTAGACTGACACATTCATATCAGTCTTATTGTCTTTGGATAATGTGTGACCTTCATGACATGTGCATCCTAATTTTACCTTGAATCTCTATTCGAGACCACATTTTTATCATAAGCATTAACATGGATATTATTAGGTATTCTTTTCTTTTCCGAACTACATTATCCAAATTGCCTACCCACTATATGATTTTCTTTTTTGATAAGCCCCCTTAAACTTTAATTGCCTTTTCTTTATATATTAGCCATATTACATCCTTTAACCTAACCAAATGTCCTTCCCAAGCCTTGAAGCTAGTGGAATATTTGTTAATTGTTGAGTTTGTGCATATATAAAAGTATGAGTGTGGGGTATGTATATGTACGGGTTGGTTATAATGTTGGGATGTTTTGCTATGTCTTATCATTGAAACTCCCATGTTAATATAGCTTCTTTTAATTTTAAAAATAAGAAAGGAAAAGAAAGAAGGAAAAGAGAAAAGCACAAGAAAAGAAAAGAATAGAAAAGAAAAGAAAATGAAAAAGAAAGAAAGAAAGACAAAGAAAAGGAATGAAAAAATTGTTTAAATAAATTATCAAGGAGGAAGTGCATATGAGTTTGCAAAGTTATTCATAATTAATGCATGTTCCTAGAGTTGTATTGAGTGTTTTATTTAAGTCTGTTGAGTATCAGGTAGATGTTGGCTTGGAAGGTTCACTTTTATGGTTTCAATGTATTGTTAGCATAAATTGTATGAGTGATTCCTTCGGATTGGTATATGCTTCATGTACTTAGTGTGTGAGAGTTGAATTGGGTTGTGAAATATAAATGTTGCATTCATCATAGCTGACAGTACCTAGTTTTGATGAGTGTTAACTTGTGGACTTAAGGTCATATTGAGTGTTATTTTGTTTCACTAGCTTAATGGCATTTGAATTTTAGTAGTGGAGATATGAAATGATATACAAAGTTGTGGATTGTTATGATGATGAATAGTGTTGCGTGTACTTGTGGATATATTTATTTAAACACATTTTCTGAGTCTACCATTAGATTGCTTAGTTTTTGAAGATGATGAATGTTGATTGATTATGAGTAAAATCTTAGAATGTTGACATCTTGCTATGATTTTTGAAAGTCATTCATCTTTTCTTGTGATTAGATATTCTTGGAACATATAGGAAATTAGTCAATGTTCTTGAGTCTTTAAGCTTAATTTTAATGTTTTGCCTGAGGATGGCCAAAAGCTAAGTGTGGGGGAAATTGATAGGTGGTTAATTGATTATAAAATTATTCCATAACACTTACCGATTATTGACATGAAATTACTTAAAGATAATTTGACTCATATACGATTTTAGGTACAATTTGGACGCAAAGAAGTTAAAGTGAGTCAAAGCTCTATATTTTTCCCATTTTCTAAAGATTAATTTTTACTGGTCTTTATGGAGCAAGAAGAAGAAAATTAAAAGACAATAAGAAAATTAAAAGAAGAAAAAATGCAAAGAACGTGAGCTGCATGGATTATGCTTAGAAATTATCCTCAATGTGAAATTAATGTCTTACATGCATACAAGACATTAATTTAACTAATCTCATGGTTGCTGGACAGAATGAAGATGGACAGTTGGAAAAAGAGACAAAAATGGCAAAACAAGATGAAGAAAACGCAGTAAATGGCTAGGAGATAAAACACAAGGCATGCAACAATCCATAACCAAAATGACAACACAAGAGGATAGTAGAAGAACAAAACACAGATACATAGACATATCGACAATGTCTGTGAAACGCAGATGTTTCAAGACATGGGATGCATTTTTGGTTTAAAATGCATAGTAGCAGAATAAAGAGAAGGCTTTCAAATGAGATGTGAATAGTATATATGGACCACCAAGTTAATTTGTCACATTAGTGAATAGTAGAGAGAAGTTTGCGACAGAAAAGAGGAGTGGAGGTGCTACAAGGGTCTTCAGTTGGGGATGTTTTTGGAGGGGCTGAAGCATTTTGTTTGGAGAGACCCATAGAAGGTTAAGGTGGATGCCAGTTTGGAGGTGACATCGATGTCGATGACCCGAGTTAAGTGTTTTTCTTTGTTTTAGTTGTTTATTTCTCTCATTAGGAATTGATTATGTTGTATTGTGTTGATTGAATTGGGTATTATGCAAAGGTGATTTTTTGCATTCATTGAATCGTTTATTTACAAACTCATTGCTAGAATTTTGATATAATTCGTATTTGTTATGTTGAAATTCATGTGTAGTGACTAATGATTCGTTATCATTAGGGATAACATGACCTAGGTTAAATGACACATCATATGTGGTTGTTGCCTTAATTAATCGGTTTTCCTAATTCGAAATGTAATTGCCTAATTAAATCTAGAGATCATATCCTAGGTTATTCAGTGGTTTACGTTTATTTGTGATGCTATTTTATTTTTGTAGCAAATGTTTAACATTTGGAGACAAAATGTAGATTCGTCTCCAAATGTACTGGATAAGAAAAATTAAACAGATGCTATGATGACGTTGTTCGTGGGATGACAAATGATGTTGTCCTAGCGTCTATTTTTTAAACAGACGATAGCCTCTTCTCCACCCC
>JANSVA010000008.1:21736450-21751180 GCA_025504915.1 Erythroxylum reticulatum | reverse complement strand
AATTTGGGAAGTATGAGTTGTTAAAGAAATGAAGGTGTTCTTATGAATGCAAATGTGATGCAAGGGATATAAGTCATAAATTAGGTATGACTAAATGAGAATTGAGAAGTTGCATCAGTATAGAATGTTAGGAAGTTATGGATAAATGTTTGATTGAATGAAGTAATCGAGATGTCTTAAGGCATTCTTATAAGTTATATACAAACTATAATGAATGAATGAGTAAGAATTGTGAATAAGGATAAATACCCGAGAAAAATAAATTGAGCATGCATTAGACATAATATATATACACGTGTATGATTGAGTATTCATTTGATTAAACAAGTTAGTAATGTATACATATGTGTATATTGCATGATATAGAAGCACAAATTGATCGATCACATCCAGACATTGTCGGATCGTCGAGGCAATAGCTATCTGGAGCTTACTGTTGGTCAACCTAGATGTTCTCTCACCATAATTTAATTGCTTTGTTTAAAATTCAATTATTGAATTGCTACTTATATGAATGAGATAATTTCGAACCATTAATTATTCCAGGAGAATGATATTCGAGAATGTATTGGAAGTGTTTTGTAAACGTATGTGAATATAAAAATATGTGTTCTTAACTGAATGTTGAATGTCAAACTTAGATATGAAGAATGTGATATATGACTAGAATATATCGAATGTGAAATAAAGAATGCATCATATGTGAATTGTTGAATATCACTACATTGAAATGCATGAATAGATAAAGGAGATGTGACTGGAGTGACCCAAGTAAAAAAGAGCTTAAAGCTCAGAAATGTGCATTACGAGTCACAAGCTTAGTTATCAATGAGCCCAGTATCCATAATGAGTGGGATAGTATATAGAATGAGCCCATTATCTGCAATGAATATGGGACAATCAAATGGGCGCTTGGTCCTAACGAAATAGAAATAGAAGTGAGTCTCATGTGTATTTGCATCTATACCTTTACATGTGTTTATAAGATTGAATACAAATAAATGTTGAATTGTGTTGATGATAAGAAGAATTGAGACAAATGATTGGATTGTTCTTAAATGACTATATGAAGTCTTTGTATTCATAATATGCTTGTTGAAATATAACGAGTAATATGATAAATATGGGATTTGATTTTGGATAAGGTGTTATACTAATTGAACTGTGTTTAATACATGAGATATTTATGTTCTATTTGAGTGATCACATAGATGATGGTTCACTCACTGATTTCGTAACCTTATCAAAATTGCATCGTTAATTTTCAGGTACCGAAATAGCCTAGTTTCTAAGAAAATCTAGTAGCAACCTAGTATTGTCGATTTTGGAGCAAGAATGGCTTAAAAGTCGGTCAGCTGACACTAAAGAGTTTAGATAGGATGTTTTGTTATAACATTCCACCTTATGTAAAACGTCTTGTAAAGAGTAGCAAACTCTTAGATGTTATTAGTAATGTATATGTGTGGATTATGTACTGTAATGGTACAATGTATGTTCATGTTCACGTTTATGAATATAATGGGAAGCTTTGATCTTCTTAAATACGTGTGTTACGTATGATGCCTTAATAAGTGAATGTGATTGTTCTAACATGCCATTCCCAGAGGGTATATTCTTGGATAATCTATGGATGTTCGGGCATATGCACTATGATAGTGGTGTGTTACAACGAGATTAAACCAAAGAACCAGATTCTTAACGAATTCGTCACTTTTATCATTTTTGCATGTTTTCTTTAATTGTTTTCATTGGTTTAGTTTTATTTTATTTTGTTATTAAACCAATCCAACCCTCCTAGAAAAAACCTAAACATTGATTATTTTCATTTCAAAAACTTTACACACTTTGTGGGATCTGCCTAAACTCACCACTGCTATAGTTGTAGGCCTAGTTTATTTTGAGTACTGTTATGACGCGATGTTCTCAATTTTGGCATTGCTGGGGAGTGCGATGCTTTAGTTTTTGTTTTTGATTTTAATTATTGTTTTGAACATACTTATTTGTAATTAGTTTCCTTTTAGTTATTTCTTGATCTTTTCACTTTTTTTAGTGTTTATGTATTGGAAAAAAGATTCATAAATAAAAGTAATTTTTTTATAACTCATATTCCCAATCTTATGTCCATGTTTGGAATAGTCATGGACATAAATCCAAAGATGCTAAAAGGTTAAATCCATAAACTATATCAAATGATGAATAACCATTAATAGAATGAATGCTCCTATTATATGTAAATTCAACTAATGGCAAACATTATTCACAAGTTTTAAGATTTTTTTCTATAGCAGAACGCAAAAGACCTCCTAAAGTTGTATTGACCACTTCATTTTTACCATCTATTTGAGGATGATAAGTAGTAGAAAACAAAAGCTTAGTTCCTAACTTTCCCTAAAGAACATGCCAAAAGTGACTCAAGAACTTTACATCACAGTCTGAAACAATGGTTTTTGGAACACCATGTAAACGCACAACTTCTCTAAAGAACAAATTAGTAATATAAGTGGCATCATTAGTTTTATGATATACAATTAAGGGTGCCATTTTACTAAACCTATTAACAACCACAAATATGTTATCCCTGCCTTTTTTGTCCTAGGCATCCCTAATATAAAGTCCATAGATAAGTCAGTCCAAGGATGCTTAGGCACAGGCAAAGGAGTATACAAATCATGTAGATAGGTCTTTGATTTCGCTTGTCTATATGCAACACACCTAGAAAAGATTTTTTCAACATCTTTTCTCATGTTAGGCTAGTAAAAATGTTCATAAAGTATGTCATATGTCTTTTACACCCCAAAGTGACCCATCAATCCTCCACAATATGATTCAGCACAAGTATCTCACGCATAGAGCAAATATGCACATAAAGTTTATTCTCCCTAAACAAGTACCCATCATGCCTATAAAACTTTTGAAATGCAACATACTCACACACACCATAAACATTCCCAAAATCATAATCCGAAGCGTACAAATCTTTAATAAACCCAAATCCAAGCATTTTAGAACTCAAAGTATTGATTAGAGTGTACCTTCTTGATAGTGCATTAGCCATTATATTTTCCTTACCTTGCTTGTACTTGATCACATATGGAAAAGTTTCAATGAACTTTAACCATTTCGCATGTCTCTTGTTCAACTTACCTTAGCCTTTCAAATGCTTGAGTGATTCATGATCAGAATCAATCACAAACTCCTATGTCCATAGATAGTGTTGCCAAGTTTCCAATGCTCTCACTAAGGCATATAGTTCCTTGTCATAAGTGGAATAATTCAGTTGTAGCCTATGAAGCTTCTCACTGAAGTATGCAATGGGACGCCTACCCTGCATCAAAACAGCACCAATACCTATCCCGGAGGCATCACATTGAATCTCAAAAGCTTCATTGAAGTTAGGTAAACTTAAAACAGGTGCAGAATATAGCTTATCTTTTGAAGCATTAAACGTAAGTTCTTGTGCCTCACTCTATTTAAAACCAATATCTTTTTTAATGATTTCAGTTGATGGCATAATAATGGTGCTAAAATCTTTCACAAATTGCCTATAAAAACTAACCAAACCATGAAAACTATGCACATCACTAACAGACTTAGGAGTAGGTCAATCTTTGATAGCCTTAACCTTCTCCTCATCAACGTGAACACCATGAGCAAAAATAACAAAGCCAAGAAATACAAGTTTATCCATACAAAAAGAACATTTTTTAAGTTTAGCATAAGGCTTTTCACACCTAAGTGCCTCTAGTACAGATTTAAGATGTAAAACATGCTCATCATGGCTTTTGCTATAAATCAGAATATCATCAAAATATACAACCACAAACTTGCCAATAAATTCACGCAAAACACGGTTCATCAATCTCATGAAACTGCTAGGTGCATTTGTCAAACCAAAAGGCATGACCAACCATTCATATCAACCATATTTAGTTTTAAAGACTCTTTTCCATTCATCTCCTACTTTCATCCTAATTTGATGATAGCCACTCATAAGGTCAATCTTTGTAAAGAAACAAGCACCATGTAATTCATCAAGCATATCATCTAATCGAGGAATTGGGTGGTGATACCTTACCGTTATCTTATTCACTACCATGCAATCCACACACGTGCTCTAAGTCCCATCTTTCTTTGACACTAATAAAACTAGAACTGCGTATGGGTTTAAGCTTTCTCTCACGTGTCCCCTCTCTAAAAGTTCCTATAATTGCTTTTGAAGCTTCTTTATCTCCTCAGGATTACTCCTATAAGCGGGGCAGTTTGGAATTTGAGCTCCTGGCACAAAATCTATCTAGTATTCAATACTTCTCAAAGGTGGAAGTCCCTTGGGCATCTTATCTAGAAACACATCTGAGTACTCCTACAAAACAGATTTAATAGCACTAAATACGGAGGAGTCAAGGTCAGTCTCATTGTAAAGAATTTCTCTATAGTTAAGCAAAATTAAAGGCTTAGGTGTACACAACACTTATCTCAAATCTCTTGATTTTGCAAAGAAGGTACTCTTTTTTCTTTCACTCTTCTTTTCACTCAACTCTCCTTTTTCTATTGCACTTCCCTCTATTTTTTTCTCACTAGTGCAATCTCTCTCAATTGAGCCTTTATTTTTATTTTTTTTGAATGGCTTCTTTTCCTTTTCATTTTTTCAAAATCTCGCCCTCCCTTTGTTTTTGTTTTTCCATGGCTTTTATAAGCCTCATTTGATCCTCATAAACCTCCTTTGGTTTTAGAGGTGCCAAAACGAAGGTTTGATCTCCCATCTTGAATGAGTACCTATTCTTGTAGCCATTATGGATCATACGCCTATCATATTGCCAAGGCCTCCTCAACAATATGTGACCCGCCTGCATTAGTACTATATCACACAAAACCTTATCAGAATACCTCCCAATGGAGAATGCAACCTTCATTTGCTTGTGTACCCTTACTTCTCCACATTCATTGAGCCATTGTAGCTTGTATAGGCTAGGATGTTTAATAATAGGCAACCCCAACTTCTCCACAAAAATTGTACTAGCTACATTTGTACAGCTCCCTCCATCAATTATCATACTACACATCTTACCATTGATTAAGCAACATGTATGGAAGATGTTTTCCCTCTACTCATCTACTTATACCTTTTCCTGCACATTGAGAGCATGCCTAACCACAAGGGCTTCAGCTTGGACACGTTCCTCTACCTCCACGTCATTGTAATCCTCAAGCTCAGGCATTTCTTCCCCATCACTCTCCTAGGACTCAATTCCCCCATCATTTCTCAAAAGCATAACCTTTCTATTTGTGCATTGTGAAACAATATGACCAGATCCCAAACACTTAAAACATTTAATGGTAGAATGCTTACTAAAAGAAGCTTGGGTGTTAGGTGTACCTTTAGGGTCAAACCTTACATTTGATCTTTTGGGTGTCTCCTTGAAATCTAATCCCTTATCTTTCGACTTCTCCTCTCTCTTGGGCCATTTTGAACTAGAATTTTCCCCACTCCTTGCTGCCACTCTAGCTTTGATTTGCTTTTCTACCTTTATGGTCATGTTCACCATGTCCTCAATCTCCACATAGTGTTACAATTCTACCACATTAGCTATCTCCCTATTCAAACCACTCAAGAACCTTGGTATGGTTGCCTTCGGGTCCTCCTCTATATTGGCTTGGATCATAGCTATCTCCATCTCCTTATGGTAGTCCTCCACTGATTTAGATCCCTGAGTGAGTCTCTGATGTTTCTGATGCATCTCCCTATAATAGTAAGAAGGCACAAACTGATTCCTAATGCATGCCTTCATATTGTCCCAAGTAGTAATTGGCATCTCATTATTTCTCCTTCTGGATGTCACCAATTGATCCCACCATATTAGTACATAATCTGTAAATTTAACAACGACTAGCTTTATCATTTTATCTTCAGAAAAATTGTGGCACTCAAAAACTAAGTCCACCTTCCTTTCCTACTCCAGGTAAGCCTCTGCATCACTCTTTCCCTTGAAGGCGGGGATCTGTAGCTTGATGGATTTAATGTCTCCATCTCTACTATTAAATAGCTCAACTCTCTGAGCTCTCCTAGGTCTGCGTACCTCAAACTCCTCCTACTCCTCAAAGTCTTCCTCCTCTGGTTCATACCAAGGTAGTGGTCTATGAAGTGGTGGTTGTCGCTGACGTACACCTGCACACCTTCCCTGAGATTTCTCACGTCTCCCTTGTCTGAGCTCATCCATCTGTTCTCTAATCTCAGTTAAGGCTAGAATGAACCTCCCAAATTGTTGCTGCATGGCTCTCAAAGTGAAAGTGATTTTTGCATCTCCCCCTTAGTTATCATCATTACTACCTCCCTGTGACATTGTAAATAAAATGATATACCTGCAAAACAAGGTTAGTAATAAACAATCTTACACACTCCCTCACGTGTTTCGCTCAAAATGATGTTACTCCCCTCGTGTTTAAGTCACAGCAATGACTCTCTCAAATAAGCTCACACACTCTTGCCTTTTGCTACTCAAATGATGTCTTTAAAGTTACATTTTGGAAATCAATTCAACAAAACTAAGCAAACAGCAAGAAACACAAATTAATTGGAAAGAACAAGTAAATCCTAACAAGAAACAAAATAAGAACAATTCTGGAAGCAAAGTACTGCACGGATAGAAATAAAATAGTATGCTAATACACAGATGGAAAAGGTGTGTATGCAATGATTTTTGTTTATAATTGAACAATATGAATGCAAGATTGTCTAATTCGATGTAATAGAAAGAAAGAAAGGGATAAACAAGAAAGTAAAGTAAGAATCAAAGAAAGACACTCAATATATCGTAAAACTCAACAAAACCCGAGAGCTCAAAAAACAAATTTCAAATCTGCCCAAGGTTTAAAATAGGCAACTCAACGTGTTTTTCAATAATTTTTTTTGCTACTGTTAACTCTTTTTTAGTATTGTTCACCGTTTTTTCGCTACTGTTCACTCCTTTTTTTGTAATATTTAGTTTTTTTGGGTACTATTCATGGGTACTATTTACGGTACTGTTCATAATAAAGATACATATGAGTTCAATAAAATTAAGCCAAAGCTCTGATACCAAGATGATACAGAAACTCCAAGAAAACAAAGTTCTTGAAACCCCCTAATCTTATTGAATCAAAACCCTAATTTTTTCTATTCTAAGAACATGCTAGATCAAACCCCAAATCATAAGTTCAAGACCTAATCCCAAAGAAATCAGAAATCAATTTACGTTGCATGTCATTTCTTAAAGTAACAATAAAGGCATTCACGCCTCATTTGAAGAACTCAATTCTGAAATTTTATTAATCATCCAATCTAGGGTTACAAAGATATAATAGGGTATAAATACTCTTGACCAAGTCCTAACCCTAATAGGAATGGGTTTGCAAGCTCATTTAATGAAAACTAGGCTAATCCTAACAAATCTAGGAGTATCTAGCCCATTGAACATAAATTGATCCAAGTCCTTTTAGGAATGGGCTAAACACATTAAAACAAATAAGTCTTAAAATAACCCAAACAAACAAAGCACATATTACTAACTAAAAGAACAACCCATAAACAAGTCCTTGGGCCTAAAATAAGAGATAATAAATAACAAGCCCAAATTATCAAAAAATGGGCATAAACGGCTAAGTGCTAACCTCTTCCAATGTCTCCTTTAATAAAGTCACAAGCTTGGGCGTGCCTTGGTATTCCTCTATGGATGTTTAGGCCTCCTTATGTACTTGAATTATGATTTGAGTTTGAACAAAAGCTTGCATTGCTTGTTTAAGCCTTGAAGGTTGCTGTATTGTAATTGGACCACTTGGCATGTGTAGCTTGTCAGGTTGATGTGTAAGCCTAAAATAAGAGATAATAAATAACAAGCCCAAATTATCAAAAAATGGGCATAAACGGCTAAATGCTAACCTCTTCTAACGCCTCCTCTAATAAAGTCACAAGCTTGGGCGTGCCTTGGTGTTCCTCTATGGATGTTTAGGCCTCCTTATGTACTTGACTTGTGATTTGGGCTTGAACAAAAGCTTGCATTGCTTGTTTAAGCCTTGAAGGTTGTTGCATTGTAATTGGACCACTTGGCATGTGTAGCTTGTCAATTTGATGTGTAAGGCGTGAAACTCTATTGCGAAGGCTGGTTATATCAAGGAGATTCCTCATAACCAATTCTACAAACAGCTAATATAGCATATCAGGCTTCAAATCAATATACAAAAACATAAATTACAATATCTACAATATCTTCTTTCCTTTCAGAATGTCTAGTTCCCTTTTTTTTTCTTTAGTCTTTATAATGATTGATAATCACTAAGCTTTAGTAACCTTACTTTTGTATTGGATATTCATTTATTTGCCTTCTAAGGCTTAACACAATTATTCTTTTCCCAAAAAGATAATCAAACTTAAATTCAAAGTTTGTTTTCAAAAAAAAAGTTAAATAAAACTAATAAATAAGTAAAACATAATCTTTATTTAATCAAATTAAGATCACGCTCTTATTCATCATTGCACAATAGCAAACTTTTTAACAACTTCAGTGAATGTTTTAGCTAGTATATTAAAATCCCTCATAAACATTTTATAAATTCTAGTTAAATTGTGAAAAATTCTCACATTAGTTATAGATTTAGGTGCATTACTCTTGAATAGTCTTAACCTTCTCCTTGTCTAGTTATGTCTTTTTTACATTCATAATAAAGATGAGGAAAACTACTTTATCCATGCAAAAGAAACATTCTTTGCATTATGATAGAATTTTGATTTGAAAAGATTCGAAATAATTTTTACATGCTCACCTAAATTTTTACTATTGATTATAATATCATCTTAATAAAAAAACTACGAATTTTCTAATAAAATCACATCAAACATTGGTTTATTAATATTATAAAAGTATTAGGTACATTAGTTAATTAAAAAGATATCACTAACCACTTATATAAATCATATCTTGTATTAAAGGTTGCTTTCCTCTCGTCACATTGTTTTACTCTAATTTGATGATAACCAATTTTCAAATTAATTTTTAAAAATACACAAGAGTTATGTAACTTATTAAGCATATCAATTAATATAGAAATGGGATTTTGGTAGTTTGTTGTTATTTCATTGACAACTTAATAGCTAACACACATCCTCTAAAACCCATCCTTTTTGGAGATAAGTAAGATTAGTGCAACATATGGACTCATGCTCTCTCTAACATACCCCTTCTGACATCTCAACTTCCTTTCGAAGCTCCTTTGTCTCCCCTAGGTTACTCATATAGGCTAGTCAATTAAGAATAGTAACATTAAGAGTGAAATCAACTTTATATTTAATTTTCCTTATTTATTAGTGGTAAATTATTAAGAATATTATCCAAAAATACATCGTAGAAATCCTACAACAAAGAAATAAAAATAATAGCCAAGGAAATATCAAGATTTGTAGTATTAAAAGAAACCTTTTTGTTCAAAATTACAATTATAGGTTGATTAGAATTAAAAGCTCTCATGATCTCATTTTCTATTGTATAAGAGCTCATTTTATCTTTTTTTTAGAAATTAAATGATTTTTATTCTTTTGCTATTAGTAATTCCCTTATCTAATGAATCAACTTATCACTCAACCTAGACATGTCCATTTATAGATTGCTATGGATGTAATTGTTCCTTTCTCACAATATGACATAAACACAACATGTAAAATCAGTCTTTAGTAAGGCAGCAACTTTGTCTAAACTTTATGTCCAACTACTTGCCTATTCAATGATCAATTTCCAATCATTCACATTACAATATAATCCCAGTTTCTGTTGGACTATGGACCAAATTGTTTGGAAGAAAACACAGTTGAAGATGAAAGGTGCAATAGTTTCTATTTAAATCTGACATATAACGCAAATTTGGTTCTGGTTGCCTCCACACATGTCTTTTATCCAAAGTTAAGACAAGGCTACTAGCCAACAAGTTGTAGAGGCCTTATGAGCAACGGAATTACTTTTTATTTTTCTCTTTAGACATGCTTAGACCGAAAGATGACAAATGATATAGTGGTTGCCAAATGATATTCTAGTTAAGATAGTCTCTTGGAGCTTTTAGATCTAAATTATTGGGCCATATGTGTATCACTTCTAAGCCTAAGGTCTCTCAATCTCTTCAAGTCTTCAAAACTAATTGTCAAGGTTGTTCTCAATGTTTAGACTTCAAAACATAAGTTAGACTATAATGTATTAAGATAAAAGTCCTAAAGAGGTATATGGATGGGATTGGGATGGTTATTCAATCGAGCTTAAGCTGCATAGTCATTTTGTTGTAATTAACCAAAACAACATCATGTCTTAAGTTTTTTAAACTCACAAACCAAAACAAAGTTGTTTTAGAAGATTACACCAAAACAACATCATTTTGGTGAGAGCATTCAAGTCTAATTTCTATCAATCGTCCAAACCTGAGTCTAACTCATAGTTCAATTAACCTATACCTGTACTATTAACTTTGAGCCAGACCTATTTTTCCAACTCTATTTAATCAGGTACAAATCAAAGGGATACTAAGTAGGTACAGAATAAGGGGTACAAAAGATCTATTCCCTATTTAATCACCGTCTCACTATTCAAGGACACGAGAAAGTAAAAAAAGGAAATAAGGTCTTGTCTACTCAGTTAATGTAAGGGGTGGAATCTAGGACTTTGCAAATAACCCCATCCTTAACTTTCATGAATATTTATATATTACTTTTAGAATAGTTAAAATCACGTTACATATAGGCATCTAATGAAGGCAATGGCCAACCACTAATTATATAGACTTTGAAATGCTAATTTCAAATTAAGATCATGCTTTTAATATATCACGCAAGAAATCAAATATATTTTAGAAAAGATTAAGGTGTTGTTTAATTCCACTTTTATTTTTCTTTTATAATTTTTAGTTTTTAATTTTCAATTTTCACTTTTTCTTTCAAATAAAGGCAGAAAATTGTTTGATTTTTAATGTCAGTATATTTATATTTTTATCGCTGATAATAATTACATATTAGATAAAACTTAAAGATAAATTATTTTTAATTAAATAAATTATTTTAATCTCTTATATAATATTTATTAACAAATTATTAATTATTTTATTTTATTTTATTAAAATAAATAATTTAAAAATAAAATTTTGTTTATAAGTTAATATTTATTTTAATATACTCGAGTTACATTTATAGGTTGACAACACTGTTCTTCTTTAGCCATTATGACACATTGCCAACACTGTTCTTTATACAGTCCTTACATGCACAAAACAATATCAAGTTAAATAGCTGGATTTCTCGAGGGTATCAGATATAAGAAGCAGATATTTCAACTTTTCCCCCTATTGCCCTCCCCTTTTTTGGCCTTCTACAAAGAATCCTGAGGAGGAGAATTGAGGGAGCTACGCCACGATGATTCCTAGAATGAGTGCAGCTCACTTCATTCTCTTTCCATCAAAACAGTCCTTCATCATAGCTTCCATACTCCCAACATTTCATCATATCCTCATTTTCCATCATTCTCTCATTATTTTTGATCCTAAATGAACTCATGATTCCTAACTTGGACCTTATTATCCTAGCATTCCTCCATGGCTCCTTCATTTCCTTTATGCTTCTCTTGCTTATCATCCTCGTCTTAAGTGGGCTATTACTTGCCTTCATCCTTGGGCTCTTGTCTATATCTCTAATCGATAGCTATGAAGCCTTCTCCTTCTTTTCTAAATATATTGATTCACTTAAAGAAAATGTAAAATTGGGATTTGTTTTGCTTCTCTGTACGTTGATGAAGTATGCCATCCACTTCGTATTGGCTTCAACTCCTTTTCTTGAACGAATACTGTCCTTATACAAAGAGAAAGCTGGGGAAGTTGGTAATCAAATCGATGCTTCAGCACTAGTCAAGGCTTCAAGCTTACGATCTTCCTCAAAAGTCTCTACTTGGCATTCAGGTGGCAACGGTAAGTTGAGCCTTGCTGACAAATCCAAGAGTTTAGAGCACGATGTTCTATTCATATCTATCTAATTGTAAAGTCTCAAGGTTGATGGTAGAAGTGCCACTCAAACCTTGAAATAGAGAGTCAGACATGAAATGGACAAACACTATAATTAGTTCTAGGGCACCTAGTGAATTACTCTCCTCGTGTCAATTAATCTTCTGTAACTGGATTACAAACTTCAAAATTCTGCAACTTTGGAACATGTCTACTTGTCATCATTAACTATGATGGAACTACCAAGATATTTCTTTGCCCGTGTGTTTGCGTGCGTTTCTTCATTTGGAGCTTTAAGATGTGGTGCAACAGTGTGGTGAACATAAAAGGAGAGTTTCCAGCCTACCCAACTTCACTTTTCATTTTTGCTAAAAAATTAATACGTAAGTATAAGGCCCTAAAAAGACACATACTGACCACAGCACTTTTCACCAACTATAACGGCAAAAGAACCAGAGAAGCACATGGACCTGAAAACACAAGTATGCACCTGAAAGCAATAGGATGACTATTGACAAACTCACTTTTTAAGCTCCTCAACTTTATTATTCAAACAATTATGAAGAAACATAGAAGACAATCGTTACAAAACAATCGGAGAAAACCATAATAATTGCCTGAATATGATTCTACCCTTTTAATCTTTGCGTGTTTAGATGAGCTTATTTCAATAAAACTTTTATTAATAAAGCTTTTATCAGTAGAACTTTTCTAACACAAGTGTGCACCTGAAAGCAATAGAATGACTATTGACAAACTCACTTTTTAAGCTCCTCAACGTTATTATTCAAACAATTCTGGAGAAACATAGAAGACAATCGTTACAAACCACACCGAGAAAACCATAATAATTGCCTGAACATGATCCTACCTTTTTAATCTTTGCGTGTTTAGATGAGCTTATTTCAATAGAGCTTTTATTAGTAGAACTTTTGTCAGTAGAATTTTTCTGAGAAAAGTTTTTCTAATAAGACCATTGACTATTTGACTATCAATTAAAAAAACATCTTTTTTGAAAGAGTTTCATACAGTAGACTGTTTAGCAATATAAAAATAAAAAACACTTTTATTAATTTTAACTATACTTTATTTTGTAATAAAAATTATTTATACATATAAATAATATTTAAATTATATTAAACAATATGCAAAACAAAATATATATTAGGTTTACATTTGATTTGAAATAATTCAACTACTATTATTTCTAACAACTATTTAAATTCTAAATATTTGACATTTTAGTTGTTAATAATTTTTATGAAATTTTACTATTTCTTAAATATATTTGAAAGAATTTTTTAATATATTTATAAAATAATATAGATATTTTAATAATATCTCTTATCTCTTATTCCTACGTTTAATTAAGTTAAAGAATAAAAGTTCAAAAAATAAGACCTTAATGTTTAAGTTTCTACACAAAATAAAAAAGAAACTTTGGTTGCTTGATTACGATCATCAAATGCAAAATAAGAATGGTCTGGTTAGGTTGATGATTTATGCTCTTCCTTTTGAGTGATACACAATTACACATTATCCACTTCTGTCTACAAGCATAATTTCCAAAGTTATCAACAGCAAAACTCAAAACTCAAGGAAAAAAATATCATATGAAGACAAAAAGAATTGGTATGATGCTTGTAATTTCTCTAAATATAGTTTCCTTATTCATCTCAGAGTATCTGCAGTTGAGGTGATCTAAAGATCATGTGTGGAGGTTTTCTCAATAGGAAATTCGAGACGCCAAAGCAAGATTTTAGAGCAGTCCTCTGGTAGGATTGGTTTTAGCTTAGTCTCATCTTCAAGAGCTACTTCTTTGACAAATTTGATGGAATTCTGTGAAAGAAAGAAAAAACTCTTGCATGATTAGGAACGTACAATAAACCAAAAGAAAATACGTGTCCTTCCAAGAACTTAACAAACACCGTTGTCTCTTTTCATTAGTTGTCATCTAAATCTTATATTGCAGATTGAAGAAACGTATCATGTCAAGGCATTAACTAATGTCTAATACGCATAAAAGTTGACTTAACAACCAACTACAACCCAATGATTAACCCAAACCATATCTACGAGTTGCACCAATGATGGTCTAATTAGCTTTGGAGGTAATTCTGTGTAAAGGCTGTGTAGGAATATCTATTTAAACTAACATGAAAATTATAGTACACAACAAAAGCTTGGTTTATGTAAGAAGAAGGGTGTACCTGTGAGGTTTGTTGAATTGAAGAAGGACGACCCCATCTTTCAAGGTCCCAAAGGATTGAACTGTTGAACCCAGAACTTGAAACATGGGTTGGAGGAGGACTTACATTGGTTTCATTGTTCATTTTCATTAGATGCCATCCAAGAACCTGCGAGGAATCACATACAAGTCCTTCAAACGACTGTCAAATGCGTAGTGCCCTTGTCATTACTTTTAGTTCAAGTTGTACAACATGAATATGACAATTGAAAAATAGGAAGAAAGTTGGTGGAAACAACTTCATCAGCATACATGATGGTTCAAAAGTGAGAATTCTTGTTTCCAGAAAAGATATTCAACCCGACACTCATGTGGATCTCAACAATAGATTGATTCGATCGAACAGAAGGCAATTCCATATTTGTATCTCCAGAAACAGAAGTATAAAGATAATAGCATAAATTCAATAAATGCTTTCACAAGGGCTCTAAAGCTTTCTTAAAAGTCTATTTGACTGTGACAATGAATAGGGGCTAAAAGCTTAATTC
>JANSVA010000008.1:21716817-21732915 GCA_025504915.1 Erythroxylum reticulatum | reverse complement strand
TAAGTTTAAAATTAATAATAATAATACTAATCACAATAATGATAATGATGATGATGATGATGATGATGATGAGTTTAATAATATAATTAAAAATAAAAAATTGTTTATGTGGGAGAAGGGGTATTTATGATATTTCCTTATGTATTTTGTTTTTGTCATTAGGACAAGAATTTTTGTACCACAGTCTTGGAAGGAATAAAAAATTTCTATCCTTGTCCTCCGAAGTCAGAACAAAAACGGTTGAAGACAGTACGCAAACACGCGAAGGGATAGGATTATTATGTTTTGTCCTCTGTCCTCATTGCTGAAGACAGCAACCAAACACGTTGTTAATGTCAGTGATCATGGGATCCACATTTTGATTAATTTTAAAAGAATATTTATGTGATAATAGGGTTTACTTTTATTTTAAAAATATAAAAATAATGTCATGTCAACTGATAGGAACTTAACCCCCATCAAATTTTTTAACCATTAAGGTTTGTTCTAAACGTTTTGAAACCTTTAGGGCTCAATTTGAATACTTTAAAACATTAGAGTTCAAGTTGTATTATGTTATATACATTGAGGTTTAAAATGCACTTTTAGCTAAAATATTTTTGATGCACATCAGTTTTTAATGTGAAAGTATTGGCTCATATAAGAAAAAGTAAATCCAGTAATTAAAATCATGCTTTCAATGATTAGAAAAATTAGGAAAACATTAAGAAAAATCAAAAGTTGTATTTAAAAAAATAAGCCACAAATTGAAACTAAAATTGATGTGAAACGAGTTTTGAAAAGGTCAAAACTTTTAACAAATATCTGAAATAAAAAAATTTCTCTAAAAAGATATGGATTTTGGCTTCCGCACACTTGTGCTATTTTTACAAAATCTCAAGAACCACTAATTCAAACTAATACAATAGCATGCTTTTTTATCAATTTTAAAGAGAAGTTACTATTTTTGAATGTGGGATAAAAGGAAATATACCCATAAGTCATTTCCAACAATCCCTATAAATGGCTTGGTGGTAAGAAAGGAACAAATTACGGGAAACAAAAGGGAGAAATACCTAAACATCAATATTATTTGATTGAATTGATGCATAGTAAAATAAGCCAATAACTCAGTCAATGAAGTAAATTACTCCTGAACTTCAGAAAACACAAGTTGTGACCCTATAACACATATCATACCCTTAATCTTCACTTTTCCGTAATAAATAAATTAGATGCTTTTAAAGGCCATATGCACACCTTCAGTTCTCATGGGTGCTCTAGAAAGATAAACTAAGTCTTTTATAGGAGACCTACCTTCGCACTCAGGTAGATGGTTTCATTTCATAACCATCATACCATTAAAATTCACTTAGACTCAACTTCTGCAAATGGAATCCATCAAGTTCATTTCTAACGAACCACTACAACGGGCTATGGATCCATCATGCACCAACACATGTCGTAGGGGTGAGAAAAGTAGCGCATAACAATGAATCATATGGCTTCATTTAACTAAAAAAAATGTATCCACCATATTGTCTCAAACAATGTGCTTTAGCCCCATCCCCTTCGATGATTCAAGAATAAGTGTCCTTGTTAGTCCTTTAGTGAGAGAATTTGCCTAATTCCTCTCAGTTCTAACAAATTCCAATGAAATCCCTCCATTTTTCAAGAGTTGTCTGACCGCACTATATCTATTACGAATGTGTCTTCTCTTACCATTATAGACACTGTTTTTGACAATCCTAATAGTTGTCTGTGAATCATAATGTAAGGAGACCAGCACTGAAGATCTTTCAACAATGCCATGTCTACCAATAAGTTCGTCAACCATTATGCTTCTTGACCCGCCAATTCAAGAGCTATAAATTCTGATTTCCATTATATAGCACTTCCCCCTAAAGTAAAGACATAGTCACTGGTAAAACTTACTTCATCATTATCAGTTACCTAGTTTTCATCACATAATCATTCTAACACTACAGGAAATTTACTAAAATGGAAACACCATTTATTGTACCTTTCAGTTATTTAAGTAACGATGAATTGTGCTCTAATGTTCATTATTTGAATTATAAGTATAACAACTCAATCCATTAATAACAAAGGGCTATGTTAGGTCTAGAATAGTGCGTAAGAAACATTACACTACCTATAGTCTTAGCATATTGAGCTTGTGAAACACTAGGCCCTTTGTTCTTTTTAAGTGACAAGTTAGGATCATAAGGTGTTCTTATAGATACTACATCAAAACAATCAAAATTTTCAACATTTTCTCAATATAATGTGATTGACACAAGGAAAAGCCATTTTTAGTTTTAGTAATTTTAATACCAATAATCACATTAGCTTCTCCTAAATCTTTCATGTCATATTGAGAAGATAAGAAATTTTTGGTCTCTTTTACCACATTCATATCAGTTATGAAAATGAGCATATCATCAACATATAAACATATAATCACATAATATGATGCAGAAAATTTAGAATATAGACAAGAATTAGACTCATTTATAATATACTCATTTTTAAAAAAAAATTGTAAATTAAATTTAGCCATTAAAGACAATAACAAGTATTATAAGCATAAATCAGCTCTTTATTATAAATGGGATACCAAAACAACATGAAACTATTACATTGTGAATAAAAAATCAAGTGCATATGCTAATCGATAATTCAATACTGACATAAGACTAACATCAATCTGTATTTTGTCTTCAAATGTAGCAAAGTGTAACTTAAATGCCTTAAATGTTTCTCTATGTAGCCTTGAATATTGTTTTTCAATATTTTTGAAGATTCTCATATTTCTCCCATCCCACAAAGTTTGTTGGTAAGTGTAAAACTTAGTATGTTTTTAGATGTTAGAGTATATTTTTAGGTGTTAAGAGTATGTTTTTAGTGTTTTCTTAGTTGATAGTCATATGTTTAGGACATATATTTATGTTTTTGTTAGTTTTTTGTATATTTTGTTTGATTAATTGTTTTTAATGCAAATTTTGATCTTAATTATATACATCAAGGATTGTTTGATGTGTTTGGTGATGAATAAAGACAAGGAAAAGTGAAGAAAAGATGACGAAAAAGTTGCACAATTTACTCTAGCACGATAGTTCAGTCATGTGCACATCGTACAACTAAACTTAAAACTATAGCTAGTGATAAGTTTAGGTTGATCACATAGGGAGTGTAAGTAGAACTTTTGCAAAGAAAGAAATTAGTGTTTAGATTAAAGGGGAGAGGTTTGGTTTGGTTTCAAATAACAAAATAAAATGAAAGTAAACTAATGAGAGTAAATCAAAGCAAATAGTTAAAAATGATGGAAGTGATGAATGTGTTTAGCATCTGATTCTCGGTTTAATCTCAACCTATACACAATTAAACATACGTCATTGTCATATTGTTTTCCTCTCTTAGAACTATTGATCGTATATTAACAACAAGCTCTGTTAACCCCATTTTTCCTTTAAATCGTGTTTAATTAAAACAAGCTTTTTAATTAAACCTAACCATGAAATATCCTAGAACAAGCTCTCTAGATTTAATCAGACAGTTACATTACAAGTAAGGAAAACACATCAATCTAGGCAATAACCACAAAAGCTTTGGTCATTTAATTTATGTTAGATTATCCCTAATGATTTAACACCATTAGTTGCCACAAATGAATCTATAATGCAACAATTATGTATTGTATTTAAGATTATAGCAATGAGTTCATACATAAAAATTAAACAATAATGAGAATATTAATTATCCATACATGAACACCCAAATCAATATAAATATAATAATATAAACAATCCCTAAAGCAAGATAGAACAACGATACACAATAAAGATATGCTTAAATGCGATCCTCGATGTTGATTTCACTTCCAAATTGAAATAAGGAAGCTTAGCTCTTCATGGGTCTATAAAGAGTAAGTGCTTTGCTGCTTGACAAAGTCGCAAGACGATTCCTCCCTCTTTTGCTGTCAAAAATGTCAATATATAGCAAAAACTAAGTTTTTGAGCATATGCACAATTGTGTATAGGACCGTGTAACCCAAAAAATCTAAAAATCTTGAAAAGACACAATTGGCTACATGACCTTGTATCCAACCTTGTAAGTCCAAAATGTTTCTTGCAATTGCAAACATGGCCGTGAAAGTACATTCACAAGAAGAACAATAATTAAGCAAAACCTTGGAGATACACAATGAATTATTATTCTTGTTGTGATTTCTTATTCAATCCTCACCATAATCCATCTCCTCCTTTTTCTACAAGGGTAATTGAGTTTGAATATGAAAATGTTGGCTCAATGAATGTGCTTTTAACTTATTTTAGATAAGAAGACATATTACTCACAGAGAATAACAATTATAACTTTCAATTGTTGAAAATATAATTGTCTAACAACAATTCTTATCGGATAGGAAAAGCTAACAATTTTGAGAATTAGATCTATAGAAATAGATTGCACGTTGATCACTCATTCTAAGTCCAAATACATAGATAATGTACTAAAGATGTTTAGTATTTCAAATATCGAATACTTACGAAGTATTAAAAATATGCATTACTCTATGTATTAGTTGATATTTGAGTTCAAGAAGATAAGGATATTTACTTTAGGAATAAATCTTAATTAAGGTTTATTTTACTTGACAACATTATCATTCAAGATTAGCAAGGTTTCAATATAACAATGGTTACTACTTAACTCATAATACATTTTTCATTTAAGGGAGATGATTATTTGAATCAATAAATTCTTTGATAAACTTGATACAGCTTACTATATTATTCAAGACAATAATATACTGTAAAACAATATTCAGTGGACATGCAAAATAAGTTAAGGTCTTATCAAAGATCAAGTATGTACTTAAGCAATTTTTTTTTAATTATGATGATAATTAAAATGAAAATTATAAAAACTAAGTGAATGCTCACCATAGAGAATCTCGTAAAACTCTCTAATTAAGGCACTATACCAACAAATCATCATACAATAATATAATACATGATATGTTTATATGATTAGCTTGGTGCAAGTACGAGATTGTTAATTTATACCCTACAGTCAATCGGTTTGATTGTAATTTAATGACAATAATTTAAAGACACCAAGTTGCATTTGTTTGTTTCCTGAATTTTTTATTTTTTAAATTTTAATTTTCTTATTGTTTAGTGGAAAAGAAAGTGATAAATACCCCACTTGTTCTGTTGTGTATGAAGGATTCAATTATTACGAATATGTAAAATTTCAAGGAAACAATTGCAAATAAAGGCTCTCTCTCAATTTACGTAACACGAGTAACAGCAGCATGGATCGCATCTGCAAGATGAGGGACTCTCTTTGAGCTCAGACCAGCCATGCTTATCCTCCTGCAAACAAGATCCTTTAGTTACTTTAAGCAAACATATGTCAAAGAACATATGGGCCCTGAAATCATCCGAAAACTTGTCAAGTACATACAACACCACCTCAAAACTATAAAACGTTAGGCCAGACACCATTATCCAAGATAGATGATGAAGAAAGGGAACTAGATAAATGACGTTAGTTTTGTTTATGTGGGATCTAAATTATGAAGACAAAAAGACTCGGGGGTATATTCATTCTTCCTACC
The DNA here is from genome assembly GCA_025504915.1 of Erythroxylum reticulatum. Classification (NCBI taxonomy): domain Eukaryota; kingdom Viridiplantae; phylum Streptophyta; class Magnoliopsida; order Malpighiales; family Erythroxylaceae; genus Erythroxylum; species Erythroxylum reticulatum. The sequence goes on along the minus strand of JANSVA010000008.1, from coordinate 21,727,310 downwards.
AATCCATATTGCGTCAATCCTTGCTTAACCAAGAAATGCTACTGCCCATTATTAACTTATCAACACCAACCTAACTTTCAAATCCGACCCAACCAGCATTATATCCGAGATAATGGTAGTTGATCCATGTAATTAACAACATAAATATCAAAAGTTGTATAATATTTGCAAGATAGGCAGGGGCAGAGTACGTTACCCATCAGATGTCATGTAAATATGATACTCCTTTGTCATAAAGGCAACTTGTTTAGAGTTCAACCCAGTGAAAGTGAACATTCCTATTTGCTTAATGATGTGAGTCCAATCACCAGGGGTTCCTGCCAAAACAATCATAATATGCATGTTAAAAAAAAAATATCAGCCAATGGCGTGTATAACTCACCATTTCTTGTACAATAGCAAGAATCTGCTGACATATAACTCAATTCCTATTCGTTTGATGATGTGACAACAATCACAATAGTCAAACTGTTCAATAAAGGCCTACGAGTCAAGGCACTGCCAACATACAGGCCAACAATCAAGCGGATCATACCAGAAAACAATAACTTGCTCAATCATTCAGTAAATAGAAACAAAAAGACATGCTACAGAATCACCAAAAAACCAAATAAACTCAAGACTGACACACCTCTAGAACGCAAGGCATCATACAACTGCTGGCGCATGCTGATTATACGGTCAGCCATCATTTTCAACTCAACAGTCCACTCATTGTACATTGACCTGCAGGCAAACCACAAAGAAGCTTGAAAAAACTTATTAGAAGGAAATGCACCCCTTACCATTTTGTGACATTTTCACATTTTGCCTTGGGTCATGAATGAAATCAGAAAATCTGTTTCACCTAAAACAAAGATACTAACTTATATTCATCTCTTTCACTGGAAGTGCACTAGACACGCATCTGGTCTATTTGTGAATGTTTACCTGTCCTTTAGGATAAAAGCCACAATGGACGCACCATGAATTGGTGGGTTTGAATACATGGGTCTGATCACAAGTTTCAGTTGGCTCTCAACCCTACCTGCAACTCCAGCTGTCTTACAAACCTATAAAAGGTAGATGAATCTAGATGAATACTCTTTCCCAATAAACCAGCAATTAATCTCTTTTGAATACATACTAGTATTACTTTACACTGACCAATTTAAGTCAGCTTTAAGGAATGAATACCAAAAACAATGAGCATATTTTATAACTAAATATACTAAAGGTTTAGTGGCTGTGGTCGTACAATACTCAAGGCACCAACACGCTCCCCATAGAGGCCCATGTTCTTTGCATAACTTTGAGCTACAAGAAGTTCACCACCATCAGCAACAAACATGCGAACAGATTCTGCATCTGCATCAAGACTTCCACTTGCAAAACCCTAGAGTTAAAAGCGAATGGCATGTATCAACATAGAATCATTCCAACTAAGCATGTTCCTTTGATCATTGAATCCTGTCATGTTAAGTCAAGAATTTCACTTCTATTATTATATCAAAGGAGCGTACCTGATAAGCACTGTCAAAGAAAGGCATCAACCCTTTTGATCTTATCAGCTGCCTGATCTGCTCCCACTGCGTAAGAGTTGGATCAACCCCTGTGGGGTTATGCGCACATGCATGGAGAAGGACAATAGCTCCAGATGGGGCAGAACCAAGGTCATCCAAGAGGCCTATTAGTCACAGTTGATGAGAATTTGTATAGGTGACAAGCATAAAATCAAGTAACTATTATCCAATGGTTAGACACATTCAGAAACGAAGAAGATTGAAACCAGTGAAAAAAAAAAGAAAGCAAGGCATCATTATCATGCACTATCTTAAATATGAGTAGATCAATGAGTATTACTTTACAGAAATCAAGAGCTCTGCAGGGATTAGTTTTTCTTACATCCCTTGTTTTCTCTAAAAAAAAAGATGAGAGTAGACGACGTTATTAAGTACAGGAATAATGCAAACCTTGGAAGTTCAATCCACGTGTTGTTGGATCATAATAGCGGTAAGTTTTTACATTTAAACCAGCCAAGGTGAAAACTTTGGGATGGTTTCCCCATGTTGGATTGGGAATGTATATCATGTGCTGAAGAAAAAGCCAAACAATACATTAATTTTTACTTTATCATGGCCAATTTAACGTAATGAAATAAGAAAAAAAAACTACTTGATGGTAGTGTTTTGTCAAAAATTCAGCGCCAACCCTCAGTGAGCCAGTTCCAGACAAGCATTGGACTGTGGTAACCCTGTTCTCTCGAATAGCAAGGCTGTTCCACCACAATGAGTCAACAAAAAAACATGGAGAGAAGAAAATATATTGGCCAGCAATCAGGTTAAGGTTCAGAAATACACTAGTACAAGAACACTTGAAAAGGAAGTTTAAATTTGAAACAAGCAAAACCAAGGATTTAAATTAAATTTGAAATAAGCAAAACCAAGGATCAAGCACGATTTCAACATATCATGCAAATGATAAAGGATTGCACCTGTCAGCCCCAAAAATGAGCCTGGCACTCAATTTATTGAATTCTGCCAATCCAGTTATTGGAAGATATTCCTTGACACGAGTCCTATACAAGTAGTGTAAATTGTATAACAACCAGAGAATCCATTTAGAATCACTGTCACAGAACAACAAACTCGGACAAGCTCACATGTCGTTAACAATCTGTTGCTCTGCTTTTCTCACGATGCTCAAAACCAGAGGTCTTCCTTCCTGTAATGTCAAAGAAGACACGATGAAAAAAGGAATATAATGAGAAAACAAACTATATGTATTATTAACTAGAGATAAACAATCTTAAAGTTTTCAACTTTTTGAGATTTTTCAATTTAGTGTCCAAGCTTTTAAATTTTTCAATTGAGCGACCAACATTTTAAAAAATTTAAAAACTCAAGCACTGAATCTTAAAAAAGATTAGATGCTTTTGAATATGTTATCCCTACTAACTACACCCCCTCATACTATCTGCAATCCATATTGCATTCTAGAATACACACATCTCTCTATACCTTTGCTATGCTTTACATGTTGAATGCAGTCCAGACCCATGATTTTAATTGAAATGTGACCAGCTGGAAAATGCAATTCAGGAAGACAAAAAAAAATTCCCCACTTACAACTAATATAACTTTGAATAACGTTTCACTTCCCAATTTCTTCTTCCAAAGGTTCTTCTTTTGCTTATAACATTCATTGGACTGGTTTGCACCAATTATGCAGTTATAAATCCAGGCGACATTTTTAGCTGCTCGCCAACTTAAAATGTATAAAAAGACTAGTGCAAACAAACTAAAAAAAAAAAAAGCAGTAATCTAGTGTTAATCTTATAAAGAAAAGTGTTACCTCAGTTCGATAGGCGCCAACGCCCAAATTGAGCTTGATAGGACTCGGGTCCTTGTTGTATGCAACGGTAACCTACATATCACAAGTGTGACAATAAGATCAATGGTTCGTGAAGGGGGGATGGACGAAGAATCACTCATAGCCCAATTCATAAGAACGTAAGAGAAAAGTTCAGTCGAGAAACAACATGTGCCACAACAACTGTTGACAAAGGGTGGGAACGAGGTTCATCCACCGAAAATCAAGAAGAAAAAGCATCGTAAAGATCTAAGCCATAAGAAATTAAGGTAAGAAAAAATAAAGAAAAAGAGAAAGGGGAGAAAGATACGCCTAGAATGGGGTCTTCGGGGGCGTGAGCGACGTGAGAGAAAACAGATTCTCCTCGTCCATGGGTGGAGGAGGTTGGAGAAGCAGAGACTATGGTGGTGGTGTCCTGAGAATTCAAAGAAAGGTGTCTTGCGAAAACGCTGATTCTGCGATCAATTGTCGTGAAATGGGATTCCATTTTTTTTTTTTTTGGTCCTTCCCTTCCAAATCCAAACAGACTTTCTTTTCGTACGTATAACCGACTGTTCAAACTCGGGCTTGGTTTGTAAGGAAGTTGCGCGAGTCTGTCTTTATATATAGTAATGGCTAATGCAGCATGAAGAATGAGAAATAGACACTTAAGATGGACACTGTTTGTTTTTGGTACTAAGGTTCCGTGTTTGACTCGAAGGGGGTGTCGTGTAAATGAAGCAGAAAAGATAAAAAATAGACGGGTTTTGCTACTTACCGATGGTCCTAGTCCAACCGGTTCGTCGAGTTTTCTGAAAACTTTGGATTATGACGATGCAAGTGGCTCGCAAACTTATCGACTGTACGGATTAAGAAATAAAATAAATAAAAAATAGTATAGTTATTATAAAAAAAAAAGATAAAGGATAGAATAGTACTTTATTTAATTTAAGAAATAAAGTATATAAAGAATTTCTATTTCAATAAAAAATAAAGTTAAAATAAGAAATAAATAAGTAATAAAATATCAAAAATATCTTTATTATTATTATTATTACTGCTGCTACTGTTGTTGCTATTGCTGCAACTATTATTATTATTATTATACATTTTTTACTTATTATTATTCTTATTATCGTGCTAGTTTTTGCTGCTTTTCGTTATCATTTACGTTGTTCCACAAGCAACACCAACTCAGAAGCAAAAAACAGTAATGAAAAGCAGAGTTCTGAAGAAGTAAACAAATACATGACTTAAAAAATGCACGAAATGAAGAAGATATAATAAACAAGAAGATAAAGAGTAAATCTTTAGATTTGAAAGCATACTGCGAACAAGTTTTTGGTGATATACGGATATTTTTTATCTTCACTGTGTATACGTGAGAACTTTTTGGTATTTTTAGAAATGTTTTAAAATGAGTTTAAAGTTAAGGAAAACATTTTGTAAGGTGATGTCATGGTTTAAAAAGGACTAAGGTGATAGAGAGTCGTGGAATGAAGGTGGAAAGAAGATGAAGAAATGCAGAAAAAATGGAGGAAGTGCAGAAAACTTGAAGAACATACGTGAATGTGTTCTGTTTTTTATGGTCGTGTTTAATCATGGATTTTAATTTGTTGTGAATGTGTTGAGCTAAAATGAGAGTCAAAATGTTGAGAAAATAAGGGTAGATATAAGTTAGAAATGTTATTTAAGTATAAGAGAGGAAGGACAAAAGAAAACTGCAACTTCGGTAGTGGTTTGAAAACAAAGTTACAGTAGTGAGAGAAAGTTGTAGATGGTGAAATACGGATAAGAGAAGTTATAATGGGAGTGGATTTGTAGTGAAATAAGTTAGAAATGGTGAGAAAAATTGGAAAAAAAATTAATGAAAGAAGGAAAGAAGAAGAGTTGCAACTCGGTGAAGAAGAGAGAAGAAGCTTCAGGAGGGAGGCTCGAAGTGGAAGACGTCGAAGAGGGATAAGAGTTTCGGGAGGGTTAACATAGAAGGATAAAGTTATCTTCTATAAGAATATGTATTCTTAGAATAGATAAAGATAGGTAGTAGATAGTTTTAAATATTATGCAAATGTTAAGAATACGTAATCTAAATATTACTTATTCTGTGTTTGATTAGAAACCAAACACAGGTTTAATAATATGTTAGGAATAGGAAAGGAATAAAATAGTTATTCCCTTAAACCAAACATCCCGTTAAAGACTTTTTGGGTATAAGAGAGTGGTCTACAAGCTTCTTTAAATGTACAGGAGATAGGGATTATGTAATATCCCTGTTCAAGTTGGGATTAGGCATTAGAAAAATAACGAGAGAGAAGAGAGTTGTAGTTCAAATATGATTCTCCTTACTGCTTTAGAATCAAAATAAAAAATAAATAGACTCAAAAGATTCTAAAAATAAAGAATCACAACTTCCACTATTTTTCTAATGGACCATGACTTTAAACTAACTTAAGACTTAGTCAAATGAAATAAGTACAATAATTATGAAATTAGAACTGAAATACACAACTTATAGCTAGTAATCCTTAAGCTTAATTGGAGTTTTATGGTTTCTTTTTGGTTTTTGCTACCTTGGGCATCTGCAGGCATTACAACACTTCCTTCTTCAAATTGGGATTTGTCCTTAAAGCCCAAATCAATTCGGCCACTTAAATGAAGAAAAGCACCTGAAAGCTGACTAGCTTCTTCCCAAGTTGCATTTTCCAAGCCCAAATTACTCCATCAAATTAACCATTCATGAACTTCCTTCTATTGTCACAAAACAATTCTTTCATTCAAAATCCTCTTAGGCAAAAAGACAAGTCAATCATCCAAATCAACAGCAAGCAGAGCTAGTGGTGAGTCTGGGAGGTCACCATGGTGTCATCAGAACAAAGAGACATTAAAGATAGGAAGAATGCGAGATGTGGCTGGGAGTTCCAAATGGTAGGTGACATTGTTGATTTTCCGAAGTACCTTGAATGGACCATAGAAACATGGCGACAATTTTTGAGATCACCGATAGTCCACAGAAATTTGTCGATAAGCCTGCAATTTAACATATACATAGTCACCTTTCTGAAATTCAATATGAGCTCGATGTTTATTAGCTTGGGCAGCCACTGATTGTTGGGTTGCTTTAAGTGTGTCTTTGAGAGTCCATAGAATAGATTCACAGGTGGTGAGGGTGGAGTCAATTGATTTAGTGTTGGATGAACCTGGCATGTAATAGGGGACAACGGGAGGGGGTCGACCAAAGAGAGCTTGAAAGGGGACATTTTAATGGCACTGTTGTATTTGTGTTGTACTAAAATTGGGCTAGATGTAGATATTTATTGATAATTTTGGTTTGGTCGTCGGTTTGAGGGAGATATGCACTGCTGAATTTAAAAGTAGTACCGTATTACTTAAAGAGTTTAGTCCAAAAATGACTAAGGAATAGAGGGGTCACGGTTAGAGATTATTAATTTAGGGAAGCCATGGAGCTTGAAGATGTTGATGAGGAAGATAGAATTGAGGTAGGCTACAGGAAGGTAAAGAAATGAAGTGGGTGAACTTGGAGAGGCGATCAATAATGACCCAAATTGTAGTCTTGCCATTGGAGTTTGGAAGATGAGTAATAAAGTCCATACTGATATCTTCCCAAACTTGATTTAGGATGGGAAGAGGTTGAAGAAGACCATATGGCTTGTGAATATTTGGATTTTTGGCAAACTGTGCAAGAATGAACAAAATTCTTTACTAACATTGACATACTTGGCCAATAATAGGCACAATAAGTCTAGCTGGAGTTGTTTTTAATGCCTAAATGGCCGCCAAGCGAAGAGCTATGAAATTCTAAAAGTAGTTGCTCTTGTAATTGGGAGCCAGGAGGAATGTGTAGCTTATTCTGAAAATTCACTAAGCCATCACGGATAGAAAAAACTGAAGAAGCGGATGACCTGAGGTTGGTGATCAATTGCTGGCCTTTCAATGTGAGGAAATAATTTCTGAGTAAGGACAAAATCGGGAATGTGGGTGAAGTGATTACGACAAAGGAGGGCAAATCAACGCAGGACAATGCATATACGACTATGTTCTCCTTGCCGAGTTTATATTGAATGGAAAAATCAAATCCCAGTAATTTTTGAATCCACTTCTACTGCTTCAAATTCTGAACAGTTTGAGAAAGAAGAAGTTTCAAACTCTACTGATTAATGTAGATGGTGAATTTTCTACCCAATAAATAGTGACGCCATTTTTGTACTGCCTCAGTGACGACAAATATCTCTCAGGTGTAGGTTGAGGCAGCCTGTATTTGGGGTGATAATTTCTTGCTGAAAAAAGCAATAGGGTGATCCTTTTGAGAAAGAACAGCCTCGACTGCGACCCCAGAAGCATCAGTAGTCAATTCAAAGGGCTCTGAAAAATATAGTAATGCTAGAACAGGGAGATTGGTCATGACTGATTTGAGGGGCTCAAAGGTAGCAGTACAGTTGTACTCTAAGTAAACTTGTTGGACTGTAATAAATCTATAAGAGGGCTAGTAAGAGAGGCATAATTGCGGACAAATCAGCGGTAATATCCAATGAGTCTAAGAAACCTCCGAAAGGCCGAAACAAATAAAGCTATGGGTCAATTCTGAATGGCTTGTATCTTGTCCTGATCAACACTAACACCAGTTGTAGAAATAATATGGCCTAGATACTAAATATCGGGGACAACAAAAACACATTTGGTGAGCTTAACAAAATCTTAGTGAGAAGATAACTGAGTAAAAACTTGGCGTAAGTGATCCATGCGTAATTCCCAACTGGCACTATAGATAAGGATATCGTCAAAGAAGACCGAGACAAAGTGTTGAAGGAACTCCTAGAATAGATCATTTATGGCAGCCTGAAAAGTGGATGGGGCATTAGTGAGCCCAAAAGACGTAACAAGAAACTCATAGTGCCCATCACAATTCCGGAAAGTAGTTTGTGGTTATCTTTCGGCACTACTCGAATCTGATGATAACCTAAACCCAAATCAATTTTGGAAAAAATGGTGGCACCATACAGTTCGTCAAGTAATTCATCAACTGTCGACATAGAAAACCTGTCCCAAATGGTGATAGCATTAAGGGCCCTATAATCTATGCAAAAATGCCAAGTTCCATCTTTTTTCAAACTAGTAAAACAAGAGAGAGGAGTATAAACTTATGCTAGGTTGGATAATTCCATCTCGAAGCATGCCAGAAATTAATTGAGTCATAAATTTTTCTAGTAATGGGGGTAATGGTAATTTTTTGGAGCCTAATCCTAGCTCAAATAGGGATATTACATATTAAATGTTTTTATGCTGAGTTCTTAGCTCATTAACTAATTTATTAAGGTACCTAATTTGTAAGGTAAACTAAAAAACAAATAGACATGATAAAATACCTTTCTCGTTTTTTCTTAAAAATTTTTTGGATGAGAAGACTTTTGCATTAGAGGTAATTAAACATAGAGAGGCTGTTATCCGCCGAGCTCAACACTCTAACTCAAACAAAAATTACCTCCTCAGAAGTTATCCTCTTTCTAGAACTAGAAGATTATATATGTTATTTTGGGATTAAGGGATTACTCTCTATATTTAATTGCAAATTGTGGGTTTTATTTATGATAAAATTTCCAAACTTTGAATTTACACCACACAACTTCGATTTTGTTATTTAATTTTTAATATATAAGAAGAATTTATGTTACTTTGAAAGTTCAAATGTGTTTATGTTAAGATATATACATATATTTCTAAGCTTTTTCTGAAAGAAGAGGTAACTTGCAAAGATTAATATATATCAAAATGTACTAAATTGTTATAAGAGATTTATCGGTGTTTCAGTATTTAAACTAATCCAGTATTTCACTATTGAAACGATACAATTTGGATGAGCAATTTTGTGATGTAGATAAGTTTTTCTTTTTAAACTTTGTATACTTATATACAAGGAATATCTTCTTGTTCCGTTAAAACGTCAGGAGATGATGCGGTGGCACGCTTGCCTAGGGTGATGTGACGGCTCTTCAAAGTTGCTTTATCCTTTACAGGCGTCGTTCCCAATAATTAATCTTTCCAGAAGGACATACAGATGTATCTATACTGAGACCCTGTGCTAACAAGTGATATATGTAGAGAAGTGGCACGTAGAAGATAATCTTTATTACATTGACTATAAAAATATTTATCTATTCATATGCCAACTATTAACAGCTGAATATTTAAGCGATACACTTATATTTATCATATTTATTATAATTTTAATATTTATCAAATATATACGTAAACTAGAGTTTTACGTTTATCAAATGTTGACAACTAACTTTATTATTATTATTATTTTTATTGTTTATACTAAATGTTTGGAAAACATTTTGTTAATCATTATTGTTATATATTAACTTCCTAAAAATTTTATTTCAAATGACTTTTATTTTTAATCAATAAATTATATTAAAATATTCCCATATTTCAATCTTTAAATATTAATTATTTAACAAACCATCTCTTATATTTATCATATTCATTATAATTTTAAATACTATAATCCATCATTTTAATTAATATTATAATTCTTAATGACTGACACTAAATTTAAGATAAATCACATTTTAAATTTCAAATTTTATTTAATTTTAATAATAGTCAAAATTATACTAAATAGTAATTTAATTCTGAAACTTCTAATTTATTATAAAAGTAGATTGGTTACTTTACAATCAAATCAACACATACGTGACATTCAAAATAATTAGAAAAAGAAGCAATTTCATTTTCTTTCTCTTTCTATATAATTCTTTTATGGAATTATCGTTTGCGAAATCTACCAAACTCGAGTTCAGTTATTTGTTGCTTCCCTTTCAACTTTCTGTCTGATCTCTTTCAATTCTTCCATCTCTTTATTCTTTGTTAAATTTTTTTGTGCTCACTTTTCTCCGTGATTCTTTTATGTTATTATTATTCTAGAATCGACCAACCTTATTACTCTATTGCTTCCTTGTCAACTTTCTATCAAATCTCTTTCAGCTTATTAGGTTGTATAACTAAAGATGGGGAAAGCTTCCTGACGCATATTGTTATTGAAATTGAGAGCAGTGAGGAGAGCGAGAAGAGGATAGAAGATACTAGGCTCTCCAATCTTGAAAGAGATTGACAATAGGAAAAACATAAAGCTTTCAAGGTAG
>JANSVA010000008.1:21704526-21716717 GCA_025504915.1 Erythroxylum reticulatum | reverse complement strand
TTAATTTAATTTTGATATGAAAATTTTTGTGAAATTTATATTTTATTTGGGCCCTCCTATCTTAAATTCCTGGCTCCGTCACTGTATATATATATATATGTGTGTGTGTGTGTGTGTGTTATTTGCCTCCAAATATTTATGTGTCTTTAAATTAAGGATACCTTAAAGTTGAAAGATTTTAAATTAAGCAAGACTAAAATTGAATATTTAGAGTATAGCTTTTCGAGATATAGAGTTGCTTCTGATATAGAGATAAAAATTGATTCAAAAGTTATACTACAGAAAGTAATGGAGAGATCGATGAAGAAATATTTTACGGTATCAGATCAGGTTGTCTTAAATTGATAAGTATATTCAGAGTTTTATATGACAAGAAGATATAACTCAAGCTTAACAGTAAATTATATCATTTATTGATTAGGCTGAACATACTTTATGAGATAGAGTATTGACTCATCAAATAGGTGCAAGGTCATAAGTTAAAAGTGGTAGAGATCAGGATGCTCTAATGGATGTGCCACCTTACTATAAGAGATAATATTAGAAATGTAATAGTAAGAGACAAATTAAAGGTGACAATATTAATGGAAAAATAAGAGAGACAAGAGTTAGGTGGTTAGATTATATTAAAAAGAGACACTATGATGCTCTAAGGAAAATATTTGAGAACATTGTACTTAGACAATCTAAGTGGAAAAAATGAAGGTCTAAAAAGAATTAAAGGAAGGTGATCAAGAATGATATGGCTCTGTTAGAACTTACCGATGATATAACTCTCAATAGAAAACTTCAATAAATTCCAATATAGGTAAAGGATCTTACATAAAGAGGTCATTCTCTTTCTTACAGGTCTTTTAAACATTTTCTTTCGAGTCTTAATCTTGTATTTAGCCTAAACATTTAACATATAGTACTTTCCTCTTAGTTATTTAGCCAAAACATTTCCTTAATTAGCCTAAATATTTTATTGTAATGACTTGTTTTATTTATTTATTTATTTACTTCTTTCTTATTTTTATATTTATTTCCTTATTTTATCTTTTTTTATTCTTCACCTTTTTTATATATTTATTGTATTATTTATTTTTATATTTTTATTTATACATTTTATGTCTATTCTTAATTTTTAATTATTATTAATTTATTATTTTAATATTATATGCACGCGAGTGCGCAAACATACACGTATATGTATATTTTCATAAGAATATATCGAAAATAGCCTCTCAATTAGTTAAGAGTAAGGCTACCTACTACTAAACCTTCCTATACCGCACATATCAACAGAATTTTCACTGATTTATTATTGTTGTTGTAATATCAAATTGCTTAAATTACCAAAAACCAAGACATGCTTCTAAATTGCAATTCTATATGTTTGGTAGGTTTTAAAAATGTTCATTTTTAGCTAAAAAGGAATTTTCTTTCTTTCGAGTTTTTATCCTTCTAAATTTTAATTTTGGCCTTCTTCATACCAACTTAATACGTTAATTTCTTCTTGTCCATACATGTCCTGGAAAAAACATAATATTTGACTCATAAAAAATTGATATGTTCTTTAGGTAATAATGTGTTAGTACATAATACTTGGCCTTGTAACACTACTAGGTAACAAGCATATGATTAAGTTCCCTATCTGTTCTAGTTAAAAACCTAAGCATTCATTTAATCCATTATGATGGAAGTCCTTTCGCAAATTGGCATTAACTCGGTTAACACTTTCGTTAGAGAAATTGTCCTTCTTTCTTAATGCTTGACTTTTCATAACTTTCACAATACTCTCTAAAAAATGATGGATAACCTATGCTTTAGTAATCGAGTGAAGATGATTCAATTCTTGAGATGTTGCAAGAAAATATCCTTACACTTAAATGAAAAGATATCAATCTGATTCTGCCACTTGGAGGTCGAATAATGAAATATATAAGAGATCTAACAAGTAATGATTGCTAATAACGTAACAAACGGCTTTAAATTCCACGTTATTAGGCGTGATCTGAGAATTAAAGGTTGAATCGAGCTTAAAGAAGTCAGGTTTAAGTTCTAAGATGGAGAGACTTTGATGAGATATATAATAGTGATGGTGACACTTCTTATTAAAGAGATCAAAGATGCAATCGAGACAAGATAGTTAAGGTTATGGCTACAAAGACAAAATGAGAAGATTTCTTTGGAGTTGTAAAGGGTGTTTGATTAGCTACTTTTATTATCATTGTCATTGTTAATATGAGAAAGCAAGTAGTGGGCAAAACAAAGAGAATAATGAGTGGGAAGGGACGAGAGGGAATGAGTCTCTCTCCCCTCTTATGAGGTGGAGACATTTAGGCTAATTTAAAGGATAAATTGTGTTTCTAAATTTGACCAACACTCATTAATCATAATATGTTGATAAATGAATTTTTTCATTTCGATCTTTAAATTATTCTAAATGTCATATGTGTATTGAAGTGTAAAGTGATCAGCCTTTGTGGTAGTCCATATTACCATTGTTAATATAGGAGTTGATAGTAGGCTATTTTTATAACAAATTAAAAGTTTGATCATTTAACTAATATTTTTAGTAATTCTAAGTAGTATAATAAAATCAAGTAAAGTTTAAGATTTAAAATGTAATTTGCTCTTAATTTTATATTATATCTTTTCATATTTCAAAATTTAAGGAATAATATTTATTCTTTAAGAAACTTGTAAAAACATTAAAAAAACTTGACAAATCTTAAATGAAACTAACTCCAAGTTCTATGAGGCAAATATATAGACTAGATTAAGTTTAACAAATATAACACATCTTTTAAAATTAATTATCATATAAATAAATATAATTAGAAATTATAATTAAGTCATACACAATATTAAATAATTTTGGATAAGTAAATAACTTCTAAAGAATTTTATATATTGGGAGCCAAAATTTAAATTGAAATCTGACTTTATCACAATATGAAAAAGACCTTAATATTTTGGAAAAATATTTAAAATAGTCATCCAATGAATATAATCCTCAGGGTTCCATCAACTATATTAATGTTGACTTTTTTGTTTATTTTTAAGAACCTAAGTTTACCATATTAATAATTAATGTGAAACTAGAAAAACTTAACAAGTTTTAGGAGCCAAAACTCTCATCTCTCTAAATTAAGGTGCCTAATTTAAGCTTTCTTTAATTGGCAAGCCATCAAACTCTCCTTTTCTCCTCAACGAGCCTTAACTATCGACAAATTTTCCTTACGAAAAACCCTTGAATGATATGAACGATGATATTATGTTATGTAACTGAAAAACTTCACTTTCAATTCTCATTCATAAATAATAAACTTCATATAATGGCATATATCGAAAACTTGACAGGAATTCAACATAACACAAAAATTGATATACATGTATGCAATTATTTAATCACAGAAGGAATTGCCTCTTCCCATCATTTAAGGGAAGTTTTTTATCAACATTCGAAGTTTGTTGAAGCTCAAATTTACAAACTTGATTCAGAAACCAAAGAGCCAAAACTTCAACTAAAATTAATATCCTCCAAATACTAAAAGAACATCTTCCAAATAGATAGGTAGATTTCTATGGCAATGCCAACTCTAAAACATAGAGAGAAAGAACCTAATCAATTCATACTCAAATTCAAAATTCAAAAGTATCTAACCTTTTATAATTTTTTTCAATTTAGTGAAAACTTTCTAAAGTTTTCAATTTAGTAATTAATCTTTTAAAATTCACATAAATTTGTTCAAAGCATTGTTTTTGCTAATGTGACTAACAGATGAACATCTATATGACACTTGGTGGACACGTCACATAAGCAAAAACAACCTTTTAACCTAATTTATATAAGCTTCAAAAGGTTATTCACTAAATTAAAAACTTTAAAAAGTTTAGCACTAAATAAAAAAATCCTAAAAGTTTAAACATGGTTTAATTTGTTATCCTGTTTAATTTCACCAAACAAAAAACAAACTTTCTGAAACAAATTTTTTTCGTAAATTAGTAAATTTTTATACACATAAGAAATATTATGTACACAACTAGAGATTTTCTATGCAGTAATCTCTTACCTACCAAAAGGAATAACCTAATGTGAATTCGTAAGGAACTTATAAAAATTCCTTACGAACAAACACCACAACTATAAACCTATACAAACTTCTTACCAAGATGACCTTATAGAGCTAGCTCATTTTACCAGTAACATAAGTTTACCAATAAACAATTTACAGCAATACATCTTTCCTCTACAAACCATATTGACAAATAAAATACACAATTCGAAGAGTCAGATGATGTCCTTCTAATTTCCAGAACTATGTGGGATCTACTTGCTTTGAAAGCCAAAGGTGGTAAGGGGGAGCCCCTCACCCCTAGCTGCTAGCTTCCTTGTTCACCAATGAAGTTTTCCCAACTCTCACATACCTTCATTGATAGACCACTAATGGATCTTCTAGACCCCAACCGTAGGAGTAGGTTCTCCTACTGTTAGAGATTAGGATCACCTTCATTGAAGTCTTCTTATCTGCTACAGGGAAAGGGTCATAGACTTGCTAACTCCATGTTACCAAGATTGTTGATTGGAGACTAGAACCTTTCCTAGAACTAGCTTCTCTTCTGCTTTAGATACTAAAGAGGGTTTGGATACCCTCCCTTTTCCAATCCTAAAATCAAAACCTATAGTAATTTTATTAAAAAATAAGTACTCCAATAAGTACATTCCCTCAATGTTTGAGCTAAGTTGTTCCATAACTTGGAAGATCATTTGGGTGTTTAAGCTCCCCACTTTCAAGGCTTCATCTTTGAAGATTTAAGAATTTCTTTTAGTCTAAAGGTTATAGACAACAACAGAAGCAGGATGGTAAAATGCTAATGTCACAGTTTCGGATTTTAGAGGGCTGGTTAAACCAATTAAGAATGGAGTGAAGGTTTGTCAGATTAGGAAGATTTATTTGGAAGTGGTTGAGGTAGTATGACCACACTATTTTAGAGAAAGAACATTCAAAGAACAAGTGTTCAATAGTTTCATTATCTAAGGTACACAAGGAGCAGTGATTAGGGTTGTGAAGGTAGAGGAGTTTATCCCTTGTTTACAACTTTTTAAGGAATGCCAACCATAGTATGAAACAAAATTTAGTGTAGAGAAAATAATAGAAGAAATTTTGTGTAGAGAAAATAATAGAAGAATTTTTCTTTGTGTTTTAAATTCTAAGCGTAGAGGGTGAAAAACGTAATGTGGTAGATAGGAGAGATAGATTTGGCAATTTAAAGTTTCATAAACTATGCAAAAGGTTTTTGAAAAACACCATAAAAGTACCTAAAAATAATCTCATTAATATCTCAACCCAAACCATATGATTTTTTCTCAATGAAATTCCACATGTGAAAAGTTTAAAGGGAAAAGGGGTGGTATTATAGTTATAATTAATGAGTCCAAACCTAAATCGTTTATTTTTGCTACTTTCCTAACTTCTGCTTCCAATTCTTTATCCTTTCATTTGCTTCATTATGTTTCATTTTCATTAAATGAAGCTCTTTTACTAGCTAAAAAATCTAAAAATGCAAACTTGATTGAAGGCAAGCTCGTTACAAAGTGATATTGGTTATATTTTGGCTAAATTGGACCAAAATGTCAAGGATAGCAAGATTTCGATCAAAAGTAAGGTTCTTTAAAGTGGAGTCTTTAGTGGGTCATCTTTGAAGTGAGAGGCTACATCCTTTTTTGTCCATGACAATTATTAAGGTGCAAATATAGGCCTTTTAAAAATAAAAAGTCTGCAATAGTGCAGTTAATAGACTCCTAATGATAGGGTCTTTTTTGGACGGTTATTTTAAATGTTCTCGTCAATGTTTGGTTTTTTTTGTATGTTATTAAATTTTAAGAGTGTAATTTAGATTTTGACTTAAATGTTAAGGGTCAAAATATACTTTCAACCTTATATAATGTTATAAGTTGCACTTATATTGAAATTTTAAATTAGATTTCAAAAGTAAGTCAATTATTGTTTTTATTTTGTTATATATTTTGCACCTTTAAAATTAAAATTTTCACATTCATTATCCTTTATATTATAAATTTTTAAACTTTAATGTAAATTTACAATTGTACTATTTAAACTCTAATTTAAGGTTTAAACTAATATTTTATCAATTTTGTTAACATAATCAACCTTTAATTTTTAATGTATTTAATATATTTCTATTAGAATGAATTCATCACAATTTTTGTTTATAATAAATATATAATAAACAGAACATTAAAAATATTTCATAATTGAAAGCACAACTATTTTATAATTGAAAGCACAACTATGCTTTTGCAAATTACAAAGTTACGCCTGCAGATAAAACTCAGATGAAAAGTAACCCTCAGCATAGTAAATTTCCACTTGTAGAAGCATTTTGGTGGGTTCCAAGTTAATGACAGGTAACTTTCTTCTTTAGGAAGTTCCATGGAACCCCCAGATGGAGGCTCCTCTCCCACAAGTATGGTACATAACCTTTTCCCCACCCTTCAAGAGTCTTTTGATGTCAACTTTGTGAAACTAAGCAAGCAGAAGGCTAAAGGTTCAAATGGTATTAAAAAATATTGGGAAAATGTAGTTCTAGTATAAACCTTTAACGAAAAACCAAAACATTTCTCATCCACCTTAGTTGGGGGCATTGTCTCTTCTCCCCTCTAACTTCTCTAAGAAGGTGCTAAAAGTAACACATTGGTGGGCCTTTTTCTAAGTAAAAGACCAACTTTCTCTTTCATCGAGAATTGGGATCAAACCAAATGGGGGTAACAAATGATTAGACATAATCTTCCTCACTGAGGAGGACACCTTCCTATTTAAATTCACAGATAGTGATAGCATATACAAGATAATGGAATAAGGCCCTTTGCATATTGGAGGATAACCCATGTTCATCTAGAAATGGGTTCCAGGTTTGGAATTTGGCAAAAGTAACATAAAAACCATCCCTTTCTAGATTTAATTTTCATAACATTCCTCTTAAATATTGGACCTTGGATGGCTTAAGTTTCCTAGTCAATTTAGCAAGGAAACATGTTGCGTTTGAAATTTGCTTTATAGAACTAGTGCATGAACTGTGGAACTTCAGAATCTCAGGTTGTAAAACTTACCAACTTATGAGAAAGCTTCAGATTCTCAAGAGCAAGCTTAAGATTTTTTATAAAGTTGATTAGTTCACTACCTCTGTTAAGCTTCATGAAGCCGAGATGGAGTTGAAGATAGCTCATAAGGCTTGCTATATGATAAATGATTGTTTAACTATATTTCTATACCTATATTTAATGTGTTTAGCTTGCTATTTAATAGTTTTATAGTATTTTTGATCGTAATTTGCTTCAAGTGTGTTTGTAGGTGACAATTGCCTTCATGAACTAAAAGGAGAAAATCGTGGCATAAAAAGAAGATTTGAAGCAACTTATAGATACACAACTATGTACATTGATCTCTATAAATGTGCGGAGATTGGAAAATATTATTCCTGTCCTTTTATGTTTCTTGTGTAAAAACATGAATTCATATGTTTTTGGAGATACACGATCGTCGACATAACTGTGAAAGAGACCTTGTCTAACCCAGAAACGCTAGTTTTTGCTATAAAAGGATGTTAATAGAGGCAAAACAAGAAGAGGCAAGTTTTAGAGCATTTTTTAGTCACAAGAAATATAGAGAAGCAACAGTTCTAAGTAAAGGACAAGGAAAACGCAAAGATTACATCACAAGATTCGATAGATAGCTTCATTCAATCAAAATTGCAAGAAGATTTATTAAAGACAAAAAGAAGATTTAGAATATGATTTCTTTGTTTTCTATTTTTTCTTCTGAATATTTGTTATTAATTTTGATTTTTATGGATATAAACTAAATTTTTTAGTGCCTAGGTGTGATGAACTCTAAGTTGTGATAATAATATGTTTTGATCTTTTATTTAATGCAATTTTATTGATTGATTTATTGTGATTCGATTATGCGTTATATTTTTTGAATTAATATATTTGGAATATTAGTCCATGATTTGATTTCATATTATTAAGATTGAGAAATTCTTTTGTGTAGATAGATTTACTATAATTGGAAAGAGTTGCATGCAAACCTAGAGATAGGTTGACATAAATCCTCTAGATTATGGTCAAATATAATAATGAAATTCACAAATTGATAATGCAATCTTAGGAGTTTTAACTATAAGAAATTTTAATTAATCAACCAAGAGTTAGTTGTTAACATTATTGAGAAAGATACTAATATAAGATAGGAATGTCCGATTTTGCCACAGCATGTTCAAAGCATGTTGGCTCGTTCAGGGTCCTTAACATGTTGTTCTGCATAAGTAAATTTTATTGAAAAGGTCATAGCCTTAGGGGCCCTAGCAATAGCAACATTCAGTTGGTTTTCTTCTTCACTAACCAACACATAGGCTTTGTTGAAGCTTAGTAGAGGTTCCATGTTCAATGTCTATGGCTTGATGACACTAAAGTGATCGATTAGTCCCATAAGAAAATTATGGAGTTTCTCACCTTCACGTTCTGCCAATATTTCCTTAGTTGTACCATACATTCACTTTGGGATACTTGAATAGTTAGCAAGTTCATCTTACAAAGCTTTCAACTTTGTGTAATAGGCAACTACAAAAAGATTACATTATTGAATCAAGGCCAATTCACACCTTAACTCATTAATCCAAGGGTCGTTACCAATTGCAAATCTCTCTTAAAAATTGTCCCAAATCTCCTTGGTGAAATCTGTATATGGAACACCAGAGAGGAGATCAGCATCAAGTGAATTAAAAATTATAAGATATCACCATAGAGTTGTAATTGTGCTAAGCTTGCAAAAGAGCTGGATCATTGATGGATTTGATGATGGTTCCATCTATGAAACCAAACTTGTTTTTGGTTCAAAGCGCTACCTTTATGGCCTGTCTCCACGTTCCATAGTTTTCTCCATTAAGGAGACAATTGAACAAGGTAGCAATTGGATGATCATATGGATTGAGATAGTATAGGGAATAGGAATCGATCCTTGGAGAATTGGAAAGACTGATTGTGTTGATAATCTCTTTCCGTCAGTTATAGGTAGCTTTGTCGTTGGTCGATTGCTCTAGGATTTAGGTTGAAGGTATCAATACCTGCTCTAATACCATGATAAGAAAGAGTTTTGGAGAAAATCAAGTACATAGATTCATTAACTCGTCATCCAATATGTACACATACATAGGTTAGCTTATAAAGGAAGTTAAGCTTAGCTAGGAAAATCTATTGCTAGAAGTGAGGCTTACATTCCGTTATACAAACAATTAGCCTAACTGATGGGTAGGGGACCGAATTAGCAAGGGAAGAAATCATAACAATATCACAACCATATATACACCAAGATATATACCTTCAACATATATCTCACTTATAAGCCCTTTAACAAATGAACTCAAAAGAAAAAGCTTCAAAATCATGAAATTATAAGACATAAATTTAAAACATGTATAGTAATTTATAATTAATTTACCTTTCCTCTAATTTTTAAGGTCTCTAATAGGGTCTTCAAAGGCTCCATTTTCAAATCATTTCTCTAAAGCAAAAATATACTTTCTTAAAGTAAGTTCTTCTATAGTCAAAGTGTGCTTAATATATAATTGATGCCACATTAAAGCTTATTTGGTCAAATAAAATGTAACTTTTGTTTTTTTTATACCTTTAATCTAGAATAGGTCCCAAATACTTATTTGGTCAAATAAAATGTAACTTTTTTTTTACTTTAAATCTAGAATAGGTCTCATTGATACAGAAAAATTTCTCACACTTAAAATTTCTTTCTCATAATTTCACGACATAAAATTATTGAAATTTAATCTTGCTGAATTTAGTGGGAGAAATATAGCTATTTACAATCATGTGATGATTAGAAGATTCGGTACCTGGTTTAACTTATTAGTTTTGTTACTATTGTGATTACATCATACGTGCTTTCAATTCTTCCATATCATATTCATGCATAAGTTCAAAATCTTTAGCATAGTCTCAAATTCGTTAAGTTTATTTCTTATAACTTCTTGAATTCTCCTCTGATTATGTGAACCTTTTAGCTATAGTTTTAATTTCAAGAAGAATTAACTATCCTGATACTATATTGAAGTTAACTTAAAATTAGGAATTTAGTGTTCGATTAAATTAATTAAAAAGAAGATAAAGAAAGAGATGAGACAATTCAAACGTTCTATAGAGAAGAATGAAATATGTTATTCGTGGTTCTCTCTAATCGACTGAATAGTTTATATAACCATTATATGCAAACTATTATAACCGGTACTAGTGCTACATGTCAACACCAAAACATTGGAAAATTACAACAAATGACAAGCTTTATTTGGTAACTATAACCTAATATTTTGTCACATAAACTTGACTAATAATTCCTTCATCAAAAACTAGTCATTTAAGTAAAATTTAGATCTAAATTGTATTCATTAATTAAGTTAAAAATGTATCATATTTTTAGTAAAATACATATGTAAATAAGTAAATATTTATTTATAAAAATAATATTTTAATTATTAATACTAATATTAATTATAAATTAACAATATTTCATAAAATATTTGAAAATTATAAATTTTATGTATTTTAATAATATTTTAAATTTAAAATATATTTATTAATTCTTAAATTAATTAATAAAATAAATTGAATATGTAAATTGTATTTATCATAATTTTTAGTAATTAATATTGAATAATTAAATAATATAAATTTAATTAATAATAAAATTATATAATGATAAAATGAAAACATAAAACTAAAAAAAGTTTTATAGTTTTATAAGTTATGAAAATAAAAAGAAATTAAAAATTAAAATTAAAACCGCAAAATTCAAACAAACATATTTGTTAATAGAATTTAAAAATAAAAACAGAAATTTAAAAATACAAATGAAACCAAACATGCCCTTTTTAAGTTATATGGATTGGCAAATTAAGTTCAACTTAGACTAGCCTGTCCATAGTCATCAAGCTAATTTCAATTGACTGAATTTTAGGACAGGTTCAGGTTAGGTGTATTGACTTGAACGGCCTAAACAGCCTGAACCCCAATCCTAAATGACTTCAATTTAGAAAACTCCTAAAAAAAGATATTATTTTGGGGAGTATCCTCAAAACAACATTGTTTTGGATAGCTTTAGTGGATTTAAATCTCATAACTTAAGCTTGATTAAACTTCAATCGCGGTTAGAACCACTAATCCTAATTCGGTCTAATTTGATACTATTGTAATGAATGATCACACTTTGACTTAATACATAGGTCTTCGACATCGTGATGATGCCTCCACCTGATGGCCATTAACCTTATTTGAGTAATTCGAATATCATCTTGAATATTTTGAATTAAAAAATTATTAAATTGCAGTAATTTGCTAACGTCAAGGATTGTCGAAAATTGGATGAATAGGAAGGGCCATGACTTGTCTATATTAGATAGAGAGTAATTACTAGAAAAGAAAAAGAAACAAATAAAAAGGAGCAAGAGCAAGAATAGTATGTCAAAGACAACCTAGATGAGTAAAAATATCTTAAAAAATCAATTAGACATTGCCTAAAGACAAACATGGGGATTGTTAATGATGCTGTCAAACACAGAGTTGTTAAAAATTCAGAAGTAGAATAATGTCACATTAAAAAGACGCATAAGGATGAAAAGGGTTATATATAAAGATAGAACTCACAAATTATTGCCTCAATGTAACATCCCGTTTCCTTACAAAAAGGTTTGAACCCTAGAAATTGGTACATGTGAAAAAAACAATAACACATCTCATGCTCATGTATTATATAAGGATTACATGCACATGAATAGTAAATTTTGCACAGGAAAATGACTGTACATGCATTCATGACATTTCCCGGTATATTTGGTCATATATGTGATTATTATGCAAAATGTGATTTTTGTGTTCGGAAAATAGATTGGAGAGGGTCATTGAGGTTTTAAAATTGTTATGTAAATTTGATTGTTATGTGAATTTGAAATTGTGGAAATTGAAAATGAAAATTTGTTTGACATATGACATGGATTAAATTAAATTAAGGTGTTAAAAAGGCATGAGGGGCAAAATTAGAAGAATACTTAAGCTTTTAAGTTACAAAGCTTATAAGGAAGGGCAAATGAGTCATTACTCATTCATTAATGGCAAG
>JANSVA010000008.1:21666219-21699701 GCA_025504915.1 Erythroxylum reticulatum | reverse complement strand
TAATGTTTTATTATGATGCCAAATGGAGTGTTTGTAGTGCTTTTTCGTAGCTCACCCTTATTGGAGGATATGTACCGAAATGACCTGCGGGCGTCTCGGTGTGTGTCCTGCTGTAAGGGGGCGCCACAAAATTTACCAATGCTTCACAACAAATATGTCGGCAAATTTACCGACAATTATATCTGTCCATCGGTATATTTACCGACGGATACATAATATGTCCGTTGTTAAATTTACTTGCGGTCGTTTTAACGACACCGTTGTCCATCAGTTGATTCCATCAAAAATTTATATTACCGATGAAATCCAAACGTTTTCTGTTGGTAATTTTCATCGCTAACCTACAGTTTTCTTATAGTGAACTAAATAAATTATTCATAAAAAGTTGTTGCATCAAAAGGTTAGGATGATGTTCAAACAAGCCTTTTATGTTCCATAAAGCCACAAAAACTGAGTGCTTTAAATTGCTTTTGATATAGGTTATTGAATGCTAAAGAGTGGAATATTTTTACTCATTTACGTTTATGCTATATATAAGGTTAATTTTTAAAAATTGAACTAAAAATTTAAAAAATCTTGATTTGGGTTGAACTAAATTGCAAATTAATTGTAAGTATTCAAAGATATAATAGTTGATGATTAGGTGGATTATAAGGATTTTTATTATATTAATTAATTTGTTGAAATTTCTTAGAATTGAAATTGTTTAAGATGAGAATAATTTAGACTAATTTACTTTAGGAAAAAAGGCTTAAGTGTAGGGATATTTTTTTCAAGAATATTAAGTGTGGGGATATTTGATGTATGTGAAATGTGTGTGTGTGTGTGTGAGTGTGTGTGTGTGTGTATGTGTGTGTATGTGTGTGTGTGTGTGTGTGTGTGTGTATCATTGGTATTACTTTATTTTCATGCTTAAATTACCTTATTTTACTTAATTTATACTATCTTTTTAGGTAATTACGAAGATATTTTCTTAGATAAGATTTTTCAAGAATTGAAGAAGTTTATAAATGAAAATTGAAGAAAATAAAAGTCTTGGTTAAACACGGCCTGACACACATTCGTGTGCCAACTACTATCCTTCTGAAAAAACGTAGAGAAGGAGAGACAGTCAGAAACCACAAAAACAAGAGGGATCATATGGTGGAGAAAATTTTGGAAAAGAAACACAGTAGTATTTCAATCTATGTACCCTTTAAAAAGTTACTATAAAATTCATAGCCTCGAATACAAACATGTTAGAGATTGGGTCCTTCTTTAGCTAAGAATCAATAAGATACATAATTTGGGACACGAATATATCTCAAACTGTGTTTGCAATGCCAAAAATGAATACTACCAAGACCATAATTTTAGTATTTTTTAAAAGTCTTCTCCACTTTTCTATTATTTTAAACTTAAGTGTTAGCTAAAAGGAGGTAGAAAATCCTATAAAAACAAACTTTGCAAATTGAAAGAGAAGAAAATCCAAAGTCATTGGAATATATTGATATTTAATCTAGCACTCTTTCTACCTTAATGTATTTTTCTTTTATCACTTATATTTGTTTATGTAAAAGTGACATATGGCTAATTTGTTTATATGTTTAGATAAGATGAATCCTAGTACTGTCTTTTGTTAAGGATTGATTCAATTTTACTTATGAAGAGGAATTTATTTATATGAAATATCTTTGGATATTCTTAAAGAGAGTTTAAATTAAAGTTAACAGTTAGATATGATAGTAATATTCATGTGTAAGGTTCAAAAGAAACTAAATATGAGTGGACTATAACTTAAATACCTAAAATTGCATAGGGTGCTAGTGATAAGCTTACATAAGACCTCTAATGTTGATGTTAAACCTTCTATAAAAATTTATAATAGTTAGTACACATGTAGGAATTTTAATTAGATAAAGATATCAATTAATCAACTTAAGAGTAGGTAGTCATAACTTAAAAGAGAGAATTTTCATAATTTAGGAATTTCAGTCAACTTAGATATTAAAAAATTATTAGTTTATTGAATCATAACTGTAAAGAAGATGATAGGACTTCTTATTTAAGCATTATTCATATATGAATTCTCTATTCGACTATTTTCTTTTTTTTGTTCTTAATGGTTTTTTCTTTATTTAGCTTTTTCAATTTTTATTCAATTTAATCAATAATTAATTTATTTATATCCTTTGACTAATTAGTGGTAAGAAAGTTTAGTAGATCATTTTAGCCAGGTCTATTCTTAATATTTTATAGGCCTAGGACAAAGTGAAAAATGCCCTATTAAATAGATAAAATCTAAATATGTAAACCTCTAAAGCACATTTTTATTAACTAAATTTAGTATCCAGACACAAGCGACTCAAGTTATAAACCCATATACTCAAGAAAATACTAAGGCTAAATGATTATAATAGCAACTATCAACTTTTTGCACATATTAGCAACAACAAAATAACTAAAAGTAACAACAGTAACAATATAAATTATATTCCAAAACCCTAAGCAACTACAAAAATACTCTAGCAAGTTCACATATGATCATAAAAAACAATTTCTTTGTATATTTCTATATGTAAAATCATCAATAATAGTATTAAGATCAATATTTTCCAACAGGTCCTTCTCAATATATAAAATAGCTAAACCATTCAACCTTTCTTATGACATTGATGATCTCAAGTAGGTTTTCAATAATTTTAACTTTAGAAAACTTCTTTGACTTGATGCTATATTCTCAAATACAATTAATAGAATTTGATAAGCAATTGACATAGTTGGATAACAGTATGTAACTTTAACAAATTCAAGAATTTCAATCATTAACATTGACTCATTTGGCAAAATCATTTTCAACATTTTTAATTTGAAAAATATCATCTAAATCCCCATTGTAAAATTAGTGCAACTAATAAATGCATATTTGAATATAATTATACACTTATATTTGATATATTTTGCTTAATATTTTATAATTTTGTTGTATATTTGGTACTTAATTCATTCAAAGTATAGCTATAGGTTATAACTGCCTTTATGGACCACAAGAAGACGAATTTAGATGAAAATGTGGCATAAAATGATATATTGAATCAATTTAGAGATGCATGATTATGTATGTTATCCATGTAAGTCTTTATGCCCATGTAAAATTACGAATTTAGGTGTGTTTGATCATACATGGTGTCTCACATGCCTATGTAAGTGACCATATATGTCCCAGAAATCCTAAATTTTGCCGTAAACAAACGTAAGTGGAGTTTAACAAAGGAGTGCCAAGTTTTATAGTAGTCTTTAAACGTGAGACATTTAGAGGGGGGGTGATTTTGACCAAGGATGAGGAAAGTACAAAGTTAACATCAAAAGAGATCCAATAGAAGGCTACATCAATCCAAACTTGTAAAAAGATTCAATAGAAGAAAAGGTAAGATTTAGAAATATGATTCCTTTGTTTTTTATTAGTTTTTCTACATGTTTATCTTTGATTTCATTTTCTATGAGTAACCAATGTGTTTAGTGTGTAGGTGTGATGAACCCTAGTTTAGGATAACAATATGGTTTAATCTTTTATTTAATGCAATTATATTGATTGATTTATTGCGATTCAATTATATGCCTTATGCTTATTTTATTATATCTAGAATATTAGTCCATGATTTGATTTCATATGATTGAGATTGAGAAATTCTTTTGTATGAATGGATCTACTATAATTGAAAGGATTTGATTGCAAACTTGGAGATAGGTTGACATAACTCCTTTGGATTAGGGTCGATCCTAATATAAAAATTCATAAATCGATAATGCAATCTTAGGGTTTAACTAGAAAGATATATGTTAATCAACTAATGGATTAGTTTGTAGTATTCTAAACAGAGTTATTAAAAAAGATAGGAATTTTTATGATCTAATAATCAATAATATAATTGCATTATAAAAGGTTATTTATCTAATGATTCTTAGAGTGATTCATCACCTACACTCTACTATTTGATATTGGATTTTCTAACTAATTTCCTTTTTCCTACATTCAATATTGTTTCCAGCCTTAGTTTATTTGTTTGTCTTTATTTTTAATTAAAACCAAAATCTAATTCTTAGGCTAGACAATAAAAGGACAATTACTAATACTTACCACCTTTGTGAGATCAACTTGTACTTGCCTGTGCTAGCTACAGTTATACTATGCACTTGCACTAATTTAAAATTGATATACATAAAGTATCATATCAAGTTTTTGGCATCGTTGCTTAATATTAAGAAAGCCTTGCTTATATTAATCTAACAATTATGTTTGTATTTATTTTATCTTTCTTGTATTTTTGTCTTATCCATTTAATTATCTTTTGAACTTATCTAGTTCGACCTTGAGTATGTAGGTTATTGTTAGAATTTGAGAATCAT
Organism: Erythroxylum reticulatum; assembly: GCA_025504915.1. NCBI lineage: Eukaryota > Viridiplantae > Streptophyta > Magnoliopsida > Malpighiales > Erythroxylaceae > Erythroxylum > Erythroxylum reticulatum. The sequence continues at coordinate 21,695,315 of JANSVA010000008.1, read as the reverse complement.
AATTATATCCACAACTCATAATGGATGGATGGAGTGGTCAATATTCTTATGGGAGCTATGACAAGTCATCATAATATGTAACATTAACATATTGGGAAAAACTATCTTTTAACATGTTTTTCAAAAACTCAACTAATGCCTATACTGTGTTCCAACATTTATGGGAGAAAATATTACAATCGTGAATGATGGACTGACCTATCTGTAGGAGAAAATGAGCATGATCAACCAACCTTGAGGTGTACAATATGAGAACATGTATAATTTATAGTAGAACAAATCTTACACTTATGGATGGAATGATTATGCTTCAACTGAATATTTAAAACATTAAGCACCTCAAGTTAAGGAGTGAACTCTGTAAGATAGATGGCCAAATTTGTTTAAGAATCAAACAAGAGGAATTAGAGAACAAAGGCTTATATACATAACATGGTGAATCAAGTTAACTAGCTAGTGAAGATATTATCTAACAAATTACAGGGAGCTTTCCTAGTATTATTAAAATAGAACCTAAAAAACATGAAATGACAATCACCTTTAGGAGAGAAAAGAGCTTGCATAAGAACAAGATGAAGAAAAAGCCTCCATCAAAGAAAAGGAAGTAGAGAAGTGGCATAAGATAATTGAAGAAGAATATGAGCCAAAAACCTTTGTCTAAGTAGAGAAAGAAGAAGAGTGGACAAAGGAAGTAGAGGAAAAACTGGTGAAGGAAACAATTGAGCCAACTACTGACGAGACATTGGTAGTCACCTTAGATATGGAGGCTTCCCACTTACTCAAAGACAAATTGCTTGAGTCAACTAAATATTCATGGAGTTTCATTATCCCTTATTTTGTTACCAGTTTATCACTGAAAAGAACATTAATGCAATCGCTATGATTTATTTATTCGATAAATTATGATCTTCTTATCTTGCAACATATGGCTTACTTACATGCTACTAAATTGCCTTGCAAAGAAATAGGTGGAAGTAAGCCACTGATTATAGACCCAGGATGAGCATGTAGGGTACGTTAAGCTATCGACACTAAATAAGCGTTACATAAGAGGCAACCCGTAAATTAGTTTAGGTTTTATTTTAAATTCCATGTCATTTTATTCTAACTGTGATAATTATAATAGGTTTAATTGAGTTTGATATGATTTTATGCTTAGACATTAAGCATTTTCACAAGATTATGCATGATTATAGTGTTATGGAAAGCATGTCAAAGGTTTATAACTCTAAGGTGCAAATTTTTTAAGTTTGTTATTCTAATTTTCAAGTTGCACACGTTTACAGAGATTTACACGTTCTTTATACACATTGGTGTAGACTTACACGATTATATACACACCCATATACCAAACCAAGTAAGTCCATGAAAAGAAACAATTTAGTGAACTACACGGTCACTTATACGGTCGCATAACAAACCATGTATGTCCATAATATACTTTAAAAATTCCCTAACCCTCTTTCTTTCTCATTTTCTCTCCTTTTCTCACACTTTCTGTCATCGCCTTTCAATTTTCTAGTCTAATATTTTTCATTTTTCTCCCAAATTAGCCATAATTAAGTAAGTTTTCTTGATGTTTTCACTTGTTTATGGATGATTCATTGGGTGTTTTGCATTTTTTGCCGAAATTTAATCAAAAACACTAATTTTATGATTTAGAGATACTATGAGAATTTATGTGATTTTATGCTTAATTTTAGTTTGATAGTTGATTATTGTTATTACCCATTGGATTTAATTGTTCAATTTGATTAATTGCATATGTATTAGGTAAAATTTCAACTTGAATTGCAAAATTGTGCCATTTATGCTTACCAAGTGTTTGATTGTGATATTTTATGTGACATTAGGTTAATTAGTTGTTTTTTATGTTAATTGAAGTTTGTTTTGTTTTAAATTGAACGTCGATTTTATGTTTTGCATGAATTTAATGTGCAATTTTGTCAATTTTACATAATTGTGAAATTAAGGTTTTTTAATTTCAAATTTAGGGTTGAATTCGTAATTAAACAATTAGATTAGTTTAATTTGTTAATTACAATATTTTTAATTATAATTTTGTGATTAATTAGGTTGTTAGTTTATTTTCTAATTACTTTATTTTTATAATATTATTTATTTACTTATTTATTTGTGTTAATTTATTTTTAATTTTTACGTGTTTTAATTTTTGTTATTACTTTATTTTCATGTTTAATAATTTAGTGAGCATAAACCATTTTAAGTGAGAGGAAAAGGGCAGTCTCGTAATTTCTCTGAAAATATCTCACACTTATTTAAAGTTTCGCACAATGACGAGAAAAGAAGATCCCAAGAAGTGACAAAGAGGAGAAGGTTCCTACACCATAGCCAGCCAACCGAGAATGTTATTATTCAATTTCGGAGCCTAAAAGGAACAATATTAGAGGCTTAAGTATAAAAAGTTTGGGATTAACAGATTTATAGACTGGGAGGCACGATAGATGCATATTTGAATACTATTATTCACCTATATTTGATATATTTTGCTTGGTATTTTGTAGTTTTAGTGTATATATAATACTTAATTTGCTTCAAGTGCATTTATAGGTTATATTTGTCTTTATGAACATAAAGGAGATCGAATTCCAAAGAAAACGTGGCACAAAATGAAGTTTTGATACGACTTAGAGATACACGACTATGTGTGTACCCATGTAAGTCTTAGTACCTATGTAAAATTGCAAATTTAGGTGCTTTTTTATTATATATAGTTTCTTATATGGTCGTGTAGTAGACCATGTATGTCTTAGACTAAAATTTACTATAAAAGGACATGAGTGGGTGCAAAATTGAGGAGCCTCAATTTTTCTAGTAGATTTCAAATATAATGACCTTAGAGGAGTGAAAATTTTGATCAAAGGACGTGGAAAATATGAAGAATACATCAAGCGATCCAGTAGATTACAACATCAAGCCTCAAACTTGCAAGAAGATTTAATAGATGAAAAAGGGAGATTTAGAATTATAATTCCTTTGCTTTCTATTAGTTTTTCTTCCTGTTTATCTTTGATTTCATTTTCTATTATGAGAAACTAAAAGTTATTAGTGTCTAGGTGTGATGAACCCTAGTTTGGGATAACAATATGTTTTAATCTTTGTATTTAATGTAATTATTTTAATTAATTTATTGTGATTCAATTATGTGTTTTATGCTTATTCTAATATATCTAGAATATTAGTGAATAATTTGATTTCATATGAATGAGATTGAGAAGTTCTTTTATATTAATAAATATACCATAATTGAAAGGAGTTGATTGCTATCCTAGAGATATGTCAACATAAATCCTCTGGATTAGGGTAAAATGTAATAACGAAATTCATAAATCAATAATACAATCCTATAGGTTTTTACTAGAAAGATTTCTGTTAATCAATCGATGGATTAGTTATTATTAGTCTTAAAAGAGTTATTAGCATAAGATAGGAATTTTCATGTTTAATAATCAATAAAGTAACTGCATGTTAAAAGGTTAATTAACTAATAATTTTTAGGGGGATTAATCAGCTGGAGTATTTGATATTGAGTTTTCTAAGCAATTTCCTCTATTCTTTTTTCATTATTGTTTCCTATTTTATTTTATTTACTTAAGTTTAATTTTTAATTAAAAATCAAACATCCAATTCTTAGGATAAATAATAGGAGAAAGTTAATTACGAGTATTTACTATCTTCTTAGAATCGACCCATACTTACCTGTGAAAACTACAACTATGTTGTGCACTTACAGTAAAGTTAAATATTGGTATATAATTAACCAATTAAGTTTTTGCTGCCATTTCTAAGGATGGTAATATTAAGAACCAATTAAGTTTTTGCCGCCATTTCTGGGGATGGTAATATTAAGAACACCTAGATTTTATTAATCTAATCATTTTATTTTATTATGATTTATTGTTCTTTTGTTTTATTTATTTTATTTAGTAAATTTTTTAGTTTTCTTTCTTTTTGTAGATTTGGACTCTTGGTCATTTTATGACCTGGAGTAATTTTGAGAGCTTAATTAACGTAGATCCATAAATCAAAAGAACAACATGTAGAAATCTTTGAAGCACATAATTGTGGGAGTTTGAGCTAGATCATTGAATAGAAGACTTGGGTGGTCAAGTAGACATTGAAAAATCATATAACATGCCTGACCAACCGAGAACTATGTTTGACTATGCTAGACCAGCCTTGACTAGAGCAAAGTCCTTCGTCATAAGACCGACTATTAATGTTAAAAAATTTAAGATAAAGCCTAGTATCATACAAATGGTATAACAGTTAGTCTAACTCGATGGACTTATAGATGAAGAACCAAATGTGCACATTTTTAATTTTTTAGATATCTGCAATACTTCTAAAATCAACTGAGCTAATGATGATGTCATCAACCTGCGGCTATTCCCATTTTCTTTAAGAGGGAAGGTGAAACAATGGTTGAATTCAATTCCACGATCATCACTAACAATATGGGAATAAGTTTCAGAGAAGTTTTCGTCAAAATATTTTCCACTAGCAAAGACTACTAAACTAAACATGGCAGAGATTTAAAGAGATGTTGAGAAAATGCTGACACCATGGTCCATCACTTTGGATGCAAATCCAAACTTTCTATAATGGTTTGAACAATTATTAGTGGTGCATATCCAGAGAAAAAAACAAAAAGCCAACAGGAGTGTATGAAGTGAATATAGTGGTGCAGTTGGCAAGCCAAGTGGAATGCTTAAGAACAAAAATAGATAGACGTACAATGGCTCCACAAGGTCGAGTAATGCAATGTAAGGTATATGGGCTAGATCATCAAGGACAGGATTGTCAATCAATTCCGCTACAACATATGGAATATTTGTGGAATTCTCCTAACCCCAAAAGAAACTACATTGATTAGGAGACACTAGAGAAAGTTGGATTAGTGTAATAAGTTCTGGAGCTGGTAAATGTCATTGCCTAGTTCAGATTCTTTGAGACCGTGGAGCCCGCCTACTTGGAGTTGACTGTAGAGGTGTTCTCCACCTTCTTCATGGAGAAGGGACACCATGACTAGGACAAGCCGAATACCATCCAATTATGACTATTTGGGGAGCTAATCAGAATAAGTTGTTTAGAGTTCTCAGTCACTATGGGCCTCTATGACGCAAACTTTGTTAGGGCGCATGAGTAATTGGACTTAAGGATAGACTTTCTATATGAAATATCCTCCCAAAAGTTCTAGGACACCATCAATGACGACAATGAATATAACCTGAGCAAATCCAAGGCTTCGTTACTATGACACCTAACACTCTGATACATACATGGAGTTTTGAGCTATACTTCCAGAGACCAAGGGGATAACATAAAATTAAAAGGCTAATAAAATTCAAGGGGCTTAACAATAGGATAAATCAAGTCATTAGGTAGGCTAGTTGACTAATATAGCTTACAAAACAAAGAATGCCTATATTATTTCCTTGTTAATACATGTGATTAAAATGTGGTCTCAAATATAAATTTAAGGCAAAGTTAGGATGTACATGTTGTAAAGGTTACACATAAGTAAAAGACAATGAGACTAAGACAAATATGTCCATCTAAAAGGCTTAAAATCTCACTAGCTTATATCTACCCACTAGTTACTACTCTTATAAAGAAAACATACATGAATCAATTATAAGAGTAAAAATACATGCCCAAGTTTCCAAAAAAATTTTTCAGTTAATTGTAATCTCTAATTATAACCATATTATCCTAAAAGTAATAGAAAAAGAGAGAATATTTTTTACCATGCTAAAAGAACTTTAAAACACATAAGAAACAAACATAAAAACTCACAAAATAAGCAAAATCCTCACCCCCATACTTAAAACTTACATTGTCCCCAATGTAACATTAATTGCCAGAAATGGAGCATTAAACAAAAAAATGCAAAAATGTAAAGGAAAAGGAACAAACTCCCTTTGGGTTACCTCCCAAGCAACGTTTTTATTTATTGTCGTTCGCTCTCAACTCCATGCTTTCCTCATCATATGATAAAATTTTAATCTTTATGGATCACAACTTCTATATTATGCACTTAAAATTCTTCAAGATAAGACTAAGTCAATGAACACACATTTAATGTCTTCCATATTTTTAGACTCTTAATACCTACTGTGCAATAGGGAGAGACTTTAATAACCACATAAGGATCAACCCAATAAGGACAAATTTATATGGAAATAGTTAATATTTGGAACAATAAAGAAGCATTTTTTGACCAACATTAAAGCTTTATCTTGAGACATTGAAAGCTTTGGTCTTCTCCTTAGTTGAAAATACTTCTAGTTTATCTGTATACTTCTGTTTGCAATCTTCCTGCATTAAAGGTTCAATTTCATTAATCATAAAAACATATTGGTCATCTTCTAGTTGCTTTATGACATCAAAAATATTGAAATGAGTAAGTTCCCCATAAAATTCTATTATAGTGTACCCTTGTAAATATGTTTCTCAGTTTGGGTCCTGTTAAGAAATGGCCTCATTAGTAAGATAGATATCATATTATAGGAAGTTTCATCATTCATATCGATCACATAAAAATCAATAAAAAATATTAGTTCATTCACCTTCATAAGTATATCCTCAATCATCTAGATAAGCTTTAGTACAATAAATCAATTGTATAATAACACTAGTTCTTTAAATGAGTCTATATTTTAAAAAACATAAATAGAACGAGGCATAACATTAATTGGCACTTTTAAATCTTATATGGCCTCTTTAATTATAGTGTTACCAATTTTAAAAGGAATGGTAAACATGTCTAGTTAGTTACACTTAAGGGTATTTTCTTTTTAAAGACTAAAAAAACAGTTTCACCTATCCTGATCATCTCATTACCTCTTGGCTTCTACTTATTAGGATGTAATACCTTAAGGAATTTTACATACCTCAGCACGTGCTTGATCACATCTAAAAGTGAGATATTCACCTTACCCATTTAAAAAGTCTCCTAGATCTTCGTATCCTTATCCTTTTTTTTTTACTTTAGTAACCTATTAGGAAAAGTGGAGGGTTAGTCTTAAAAACAATTAGGGATTTAACATTTACCTTTGAGCTAGATGATATGTCTCTTTCTCCTTCTCAATTTCTTCTTTACTATCCATCCTTTGTGTAATCCTCTTAGGATCTTTAATCTTCCTATCACTCCTTAAGGTGATTGCACTAACATTATTCATATTTATCTCAGGTTGTGATGGAAGTTTTCCTCCTTTTTGGGCTTTTAAATAGTTGATAACAACTGCCATTTAACTCACTTAGTTCTCTAAATTATGCTAAACTTCTTTTCTAACTCACTTAGTTCTCTAAGGAAGTTTACACAAAAGTGTGTACAAAATTGAAAATCCTATCATGACTACTAAAAAACGAGCTAAAATTGAAAGGTTAAGTTATTGTTTATGAAGAGATTTAATGCTTAAGAACACGATCCAAGGAAGGAGGCAAAGGTTCACATATTGTTAGTTTTTCATATGTAGTTAATACCCAAGGTAAGACCTTCAAACATCCAGAGGAAGGATCTATATAAGGGATAAGGCTTCGCTCAGTTCACTAATGTTTTTTGTAATGATAATCTAGCAAATCCATATGAAAGTATGATTACACATATCTTAAACATTTTTATGCTCATTCCCAAATTTTCTCTAGTTCCTTTTTCTCCATAAGGCATAGTTGATGCAGGTGAAAGCAACTTTAAATAATGTTAGGTCTCCTTTACTATAAAAAGTTATTTTTCTTAGCCATTCCACAATATGAATTTAGTTATATTTATCACATTAGATATTAAACAATTCTACAATCTACTCTAAATTTGTAAAGAGTAATGGTAATTGAATAAGATAAGATCTCCAATAATATAAATGGGGCTTTAGGAAGGTTGTTAAATAACCAAAACAATTTAGACAAAATAATTTAATGACGTTATTTTGTGAATAATTTTCGATAAGACCTATTATTAAAAAATTAGGAGGGATGCCTTAACTATATAATAGCATCTTCCTTTATAGATTTAGGATTGTACATTGGTAAGTTTTTTTTTATTGCTAAGAAGCCTTTAAAGGTGACTATCTTCCAATTCTATAAGTTCCTTTAGATGATTAGGGCCATTTTGGTATCTTTTAGTAAGCTAGATTTCATAATACTAAAGCTAGAAAGTTTATACAAATGACTAAGTTTGAATCAATTGTCAAACTAAAACCAATTATCATTGTCATTACTTACAATGTACTTTAGTTCCATACTTATATTGTCTCTTAATTTTATAATCTACTTAAAGAACCAAGAAGCATTGAACTTATGAATGGCATTTCATAACTAGATGAAATTCATACGGTGGGAATGAATTCATTTAACCTTATAAGGACTCCTCATTTTTAAGTAGCTTCCATAATCTTTTTATTGCTTACTTGTATGACTTGAACAAATTAGATAGAAACCATATCAATCTTGTTATAGTAATCTGTATGCATGTGACCATCATAACTTACTTTTTAGAGTTTAATGTGAGTGAAGTTGTATCTACTTATAAATTTTCCTCTTACTAATATGTTATCTATAACTAAGGCAAGTGAACCTTCCATTAGTAAGTAATACAGTGATAAGTAGGAATCAATCCTTTGAAGAAGTGGCGTTGATTACATAAATATAAAATTGATAATTAGTCTAAACTAAATAAATATAATAATGATTTTTATGGATTTTTATTAATAAAACATAAATTGCTCGTAAGAGAATCAACAACAACGAAAATTAACAAAAGAGAATTTATTCTAATATTAATGTTTAGAAAAGTATCTTCTTTTAGTATTACTTTTTATTTCATGATTCAATTAACAAAGAATGGATATATTAAATTGGAGCGATTGGATATCTTAGACATTGAAATTGCACTTTTAAGGTGTAACCATCTACTTTTTGGTTTGTTATCCCATATCTCTACTAAACTAACAATTTTTCAAATTCACTAAGATTTTTAAAATCCTATGAAAGGTTTCACCCTAATACTAAAAAGATCATATAGGTCTCTTACCCAATCCAATTATAAAACAAAAAGCTATTACTAGTTATAAATTACATATTTTATCCAAAACAAGGTCATGGTCCACTCAAAGCTAGGCTTTCTGAGGCATCTACAGGTGAGTTAAAATTAAATTTAGCCACTAGCATGACTAAATCACGCATAAAGATCAAAAAAAGTAATTTGTAGAAATATATCCCATTTTATAAACTAAACAAATCAATCTATATAAAAATAAAAAAGGATTTTCTTTATCTAAACATAGAAAAGTGTTTAGCCATGAATCACAATCAAAATCACAAAAGAATTATATAAAAATAGGAAAACCTAGTAGATGTGATTATGTATGGATCTTGATTCTTTGATGAAAAAATCCTTGAAATTAGCATCTGACTGGTTCTATGATCTTCTGATGACTAAACTTCTTATTTCCTCTAAGCTAAAGACACAGTCTATAGTATTCCCATACCCCTAAGCCATGTATCTTTTTGTTTATCTTATAATTACCATATTGTCTCTAGAACACTTATGCCCCTATACCATGAATCCTTCTATTTCTTTTGTGATTAGTACATGATCTCTGGCATAATTGAGACTTAAATTGCATTGCTCTACAAATTTTCTTTAATACCATAGCCTCTCTTTAGGTTATGTTCTAAATTGTGTCTCTTGAAGCATTTGATCCATATCGGACAAATGCCTGAGATCGATTGTGATCCTCTCAGAATTTTGATTTTCTTCATTTTTTGTGAAATAGTCTTTAATTATTGAATAATCTCATCCCAATATCAAATTATCTAAATTATCTAAAAGAAAAAAAGACCTAAGTAAAATAGTTAACTTTACATGAAAATCAAGCAAAAAACTTAAAAAATATGTGCACTTTTCATTCACATTAGAGTTAATTTCTCATCTTTTATAATTAATTGATTTCACTAAAATATCATTAGGGATCTAATTAGGTCATGACAGGGTATTAAAAAGAAAATTAAAATTTTAGAACTTTATCGTTACGTAAACTAGTATTTAAGACTAGGATTAATGAATTTAACTCATTTTGTTAATGGTGAAGTTGAAGTCTTAACTAACCTAATTTTAATTTTTTAAGCTCCTTATATACTTATTATTACCTTGTTTTATTCTCTTTACTTCTATTAGAATTAATTTAATTTAATTTAGTTTAATAGATTATTTGATTTAATCATCTAGATAAAGTGTACAAGTTCAAGGTAGGAGTTTACCAGTCTTTGTGGAATTGACATTTAATTCCCTTTAGGGAGTCCACTTTATTACTTATTGTAATTGGTGAAATTTCTAGCTTCTTTTCAAATGTATTTAACTTGCATTAGATCGATGTGTTTGTCCCACAACGACTATTTTGTTTTTGGAAAAACTTAGATTGTTGATGATTATAGATTAAAAAAGAATATTTGATTTTTTTTTTCATATTCCTAACCATAAGGAAGTAACAATAGGAAAATCAATTAAGGAATGTTTACTTGATTATGTCTGAAATGGTTCTTTACCTTTACTATTGATAGTGTTGATTCTAATGACCTGAAAAATAAATATTTGAAAAATGAAAAATACTTAAGGACAATAAGTTCTTTAAAATGAGTTAATATAAGTCAGATGTTGAGCACATATTTTAAATCACATTATTCATCAAAGTTTAAGAGAATAACATGAACCAATCATTAGAATTGGAATTGTAGTGAAGTATATGATGTCTTCTTTATAAGGCTTAACATTTTTATGAAATGTGTTGGGAAAGAAGGAATTAAAAGAAAAATCATCTATTTTCTTAATTTAGAAACAAGGTGAAAATTAATATATTGAATGCTTAGAATTTTTTTTAAGTTTTAGCCAATTAAAAGACGATAAGAAATCATTTTTACAATATTTTAACGGTGATAAGACTAAGGATCCTCCAAATAAAAAAGAAGCATAAATGTTTACCTAAAGTTACTCCTTTTAAGCTTTCTCACTTTAACAATTGTTTTCTTTTAACAAGAAATGTTGATGAGGAAATGATAAAAGATGGTGATACTATATTTTCTTTTTCAATAAACAACAAAAGAAATTTTGAATTATATATTTTTCCTTTGAACTTAAAATATTGTCATTCCTAGTTACCTTAACTTCACAAATCTTATTAAAAGGTTGAAGATATTTTTTTAAGAAACTAAAGATTGAATAATACTAATAGTGAAGTAATGTATAAGTATGGTCAAAAGTTGTCATTACAAGCCAATAGCAAAGAAAGATTAGACACTAAAGTCTTGCCTAAATTAGGATAATCAAACCAAAAGATGGCTAAAGTTTCCTTATACAACTTCGCTAACTTAGAAATATGTTACATGTGATGTCTTTAAAAGCTTATTGAAGGTATTATCTAGCAAACTATTATTTGGTTCCCTAACATTTTTGAATCCATTAACTAATTTTAAATCAACTTAAGAGCTCTTGCACCTTGCAAAATTGAAAGTTGATTGTTGTTCCCTTATTAACTCGTCATCTCCATTGAAACATGCTATTCCTTTTTTTTAACTTCCTTTTGAAAATATTGTGAATCCTTTCCTTCCAAATTTCATACATAATTTTTCAAAGGATATTATGAAGTTAGTAGATTGCTTCTTAGTTCTTCAACTTCTCAAAGTGATTCATACCATAATTTTTGGCATCTTTGAGCAGTGAAAAAAAGTTTAGATCTATGCAAAACCTTTTGACATAAGTACAAAATCCACATTGGAAGACTACATACTTATTGGTTTCAAAAACTAAATGGTTGATAGTGAAGTTATTAGTAATGATAATATTACAGTAAATTCTACCCATCATGGTTAGTCATTCTTTGATGGCTAATCATAGGATGAATGAAACATTAGGAATGGCTTGTTTGAATCATATTAGCTTATGCCAATGGATTGTAGGGACTTTATAACTTAAGGCTTGTCTGCAAAAGACATTTAAAGTATTTACTTGAGAGGTATCTTGACCAGATGATAAAGTCTTTACTGTTGGATTCTCATTAGTTCTCCTTTAGCTCCTCGGATGATATTGAATATGTTCTCCTTAAGACTCTCTCTTACTGAAGCCTCCTTAGTGATAGTTCCCCTTAAAGTTAAGAAATCACTACTCTCAAATAAAGGCCCTAAATAGTGCCCCTTAAAGTTGAGAAATCATTGCTTAATTAAAGGCCCTAAATTACTCCAATTATTATACCATAAAATTTTAGAGGAAACATCCCCCAATATGTACTTAAAATTCACTCTCATTTGTTCCTTTAATTTAAGGCTATGGAGTATAGTCCAAAAAAAGTTAAATTAGGTGAGCAAAACTAGAAGTTTTGGTGCTAAAGGTAGTGAGAATTAATCCATTTAACCTATAAGGATTCTTTATTAACCAAAATTCTCCAAATTCTCTTTACTATTAGAAATCTATTAAGTAGTTTAATTGGCATAATGATAAGTCCCTGTTTATTTCTAGGTAAGCAAACACTCCCCATCCTAGTATAGTACTATAACCCTTACTAATATCTTCTCACCAAAGAAATATTTTAAGCATCTTCTCAATAGTTTTGATCAAGATTTTTAAGAAAACTATATGAGATGAACAGTATAAACGTATTGAGTTTAAAACAGAATTTATAAGTTAGATTCTACTTGTAAATGAGAGGCTCTTATTGTACTAACTATTAATTCTCCCTTTGAATGTTTGTAATGAGAGGTGGAAAGTCCCTATAAGTAGGTGTTTGGTGGGAAATAAGTAACCCTAAATAAGTCAAAGGAAGTTGTTTGACTTGGAGTCCTGTTATATTTGAGATCCAAGTGGAGAAATAAGAAGTTGTTGATGAAATGAAGACTTGACTCTTATCTTTGTTCATTACCAGGCTAGATAAGTATTTGAAAGTTTTTGTAGTTATTATTAGGGCATTTATGAATAGAGAATTAGGCCTTGAGAGCAGTAAGAGGTCGTTTGTAAATGAATGGCTATAGGTGTTGATTCTCTTAAATTTTTATGGAATTTAAAAATCCTTTCCAAGCTTATCAAATAATCTATAAGTTTTGATTGAACTTATATGCTTATGGTGAAAAGATAAGGGGAAAAAGCATCATCTTACCTCAATCCTTTAGCACCCTCAATGAGCTTTTACAGTACACCATTGACTTGTATCCTGTAGAAGTTCGTAGTAATGCATTACTTTATCTAACTAGTGGACTTGAAGGGAAACTGAAAGCATTCAAGGTATTAATGGTGAAGTTCCAATTGATGAAATCAAATGCCTTATGAAAATTAACATTGATTGCACAACTTATAAGTGTTCTCTATTGTAAATTTTTAAGAGTTATTGGGGCTCCTTATGTTTGATTGATGAGAGGCTTTAAAACAATTGCAAGCCTTGAAGCCGAGTACTTTATAATGATTTTGTAGATTACATTATAGCATGACATTTATCTAAAATCCTTCTAGAAGTAAAGCTTTGGTAGCTTTAGAATAAGACATAAATTTCTTATTAATTTCATTAATTATTTTTCAATTTTTTGAAAAACTCAAGAATAGCCCCTATCATAAATTTGCTATAATAAAAGAGCATTAAGTTCATTATGCCATAATGCTTTATTTGGCTTAAGAATAAATAAGGCTTCTTAACATCAACTACATTAAAAAGAAGGATTAAGTGATGTCATTTGCATCTGTAGCATCTATATAGAATAAGAACAATTAGCAAATGAATTAAGTGAATTTGTGTAATAATCATATGTTTTTTTCAATAATTCAACTTAAGAATGAACACAAGAACCATCTTCTCTCTAAATAGAAGTAATTCTATTATGATTCTTCTTGGAAAGAATCAATTTATAGAAAAGGTTAAATTTTTTCACTGTTATTGAGCCATTGGACTATTGATCTGTGTTTAAGAATTGAATAATTAACCTCCACATTTTGATATAAACTTATAGAGCTATCTTTTCCTCTTCTTGAGTTGCAACATTAGTAAGGTATTGATATAGGAGCTGCTGAACCTAGTCAAGTCTGAACTTTGCATAAGCACTATGAGATGTGTGTTACTATACTTTTGTTGATTAAGCAGTTTGAGCTTTTCTTTAATCACATGCATCTTTCTCATGAAAATAAAAGAGGGAAAAAAAACCTAGAAAAAGTTAATAATCCTTTAATTATGCCCTTTCAAATCCTTCATCATTCATTAGTTAATTGTTTAATATGAAGGAAAAGATTTCTTTAACCTTAACGTCTAGTTTAGGATAGATATTTGAGTATGATTAAATGCATTTATGGTCTTAGGAAAGATAATTAACCTTTGAATAATGATCATTACTCGATTAAGTTTTTTTCCGTAAGAACTATCTGCCTTATTGCTTATTGCTCTAAGTGAAATAATATTAGTCCATATTTAGGATTGTAATTTTAATGTTTGTAACACATTCACATAATTCATTTAAGTGATCTCTAGGGTAAGCTGGATGTAAGGTCCTATAAAGTCACCTAGAACTATCCAAAGCCTTTGAATACTTGCTTGGATTTCCTATAGTTTGTTCCATTAGGAAATCCTTTGAAAGGCAAAATTAGCAGTATAAACATAAGTTACATGAATGTCTCTTGTAAAATTTGTAGGTCTAAATGAAGAAGTTGGTTAGTGATTTTGGAGTGAGATATCTTGATGTTTTCTTGATCATAGTCTACCACAATTCTTCCATTATTGTGAGAACAACGATTTGTGATAATAGACCATTTATTACTAAAAAAGACAAAGCTGCTTGTAGTTTGCCTCCTTAAGTTTGTTTCCGAAAGGCTAATCATAAAAGCTCTTTTTTTTTTTTTCCTTAAATAGTCTCAAAGAAGATTTATTGGTCTATAAGACAAGACGAATAAAGTAAGGAGAAAAGCTGGGACGGATGAGAGGAGACAGTTTAAGAGAGCGAAGAGAAGGATTCCTGGAAGTTGGGTCATAACGAAGGTGAGTTGAAGAAATAAAGGATGAAAACTAGAAGGGTCGAACACGTCAGTACGGTTACAAGAGAATAATTGGTTAGATATAAGGCCAGGGAAAGGAACTAAAGAGGGGAGGATTTCAAAAATTGTTACTAAAAATGGTAAATAAAAGAAGCTGGAAAGCTAGAGAGAGGGTGGAGGAAAAAGGAGAAACAACTGGGATGGAGACACAGCAGAGCTAACAAACAGTAAAGCTAGCAAAAAGGAGAGGAGAGCAAAGAACTGCAATTATAGATGATTATTACGATAGTTATAAACAATATGGTTCTAAACCATAGTAACAATATCAACTGTAACTACAATACTTCGATCACAATCATAGATTTAAAACCTTTCAATTCTAAATAAACATTAAAAGGGAACTTCTATCAATTTTTCTGAACCACGCGCGATTCAATTCCATGTATTAAACATTTGAATCCAAATATATAATGATGCCATGTTTGCTTCCATTGAAGATCAGGCTATTATGTCACGGAGCTAAGTTCGGACAGAAGAACACATGCATCATTCAGAAAAGTCTCCTCGCTACAATGACGGCAAAAAGCACCGGTGATGTTCTTTTAACGACGTGTATTATATCAAAATGGCTTCAAAGGTGAACCCATTCAGCAAAGTTACATTTAAGTAACTAAAATTTTATCCACTTTTACATGTCATCCAAATAAAGTAATATTCCTTTCCCACTCCTTTTTCCTATCCATCGAATACTGACATAACTAACAAGCAACAGTTTCAATATAACCAACTCATGACTCATTTCATCTCTTCAATCACCACTTTTCCTCTTCCACCTAGTTTCTTCACTTTCACATTGTTTCTATTAACCTTGTCATCACTTACTGAACTTTTTACTGCCCTTACCATTGCAGCCAAAGAAGACCACGTTTCCCCCGGCTGCTCATGGACCCAACACATGATGAAATAGATCTTCCTCTCAGCAAGCTTCAGCCTACTCTTAAACTCTGACCTCCTCGAACCTGTTGAGGTTTCCTCTTTCAATTGCCTTTTCCCAGCTTGAAAAAGTCTCCTCAGATCACAAAGTGAGCATATTATAGCAGGAGCTCCTACTGACAGCAAGCTTGCTACATCATTGATAACAACTTGTCCAAATTGCAAACCACCCATATCCCTGTATTCAGAAGAACAAGTTCTCTCCAAACAACAAAAAAGAGCTTCTAGTACAGCTTCTGGCTGTCCGGCTAGACCTAAGATAGTGGAGATACTCAAAACTTCTAAAGCTGACCCTACAGCATCAGACTGCCAGTCTCCATTATAAAGGCGTAATGTGAAGCAGTAGCTAAATATTATATCAACTAGGTGCACAGGTAACAGTGGCGATGGCTCCGTGCAAATAAGCTTCTTGAGTGAGGGTAATGAAGTTTCAGGCCCAGGAGGAATATCACTAGCTCTGTCGGTTGCGCCGTCATACTGAAGTGATGATGATGATGTTTTTGTCTCCACAAGCGGTTGAATTAGTTGAGTTCCATCCTTACTGAGAGAGATTGTTCTGGCAGATGTTTTCAACCACCAAGGTTCCCATGGCTCAATCAACTTGCTAAGCTCTCCAGATGCCACAGCCCTTTGGAATTGTTTTTTCTCTTTTGCAGTTAGGTCATCAAAACTAATTGTACAGCCTATGACAAAGAAAGATAACAAATATATCATTCAAGCAATACAATTGAGAGAGATTAAAATGCTGTAACAAACAGTAGACAGAAGCCTATTAGTTCAAAATAGTATTGAGATGGTCAAAGATTGGAAGTCAGAATTTGTATGAACACAAAAAGAGGAAGACCATAAAGAGTACAATACAAAGAAACATACCAGATAATACTTTTTGGACAATCTCCTCAGACAGGCCTGAATCTGCCAAGGAAATGGGGCAATAAGGAATAAGAAGCAATGCTTAAAACTGTGAACACCAAGTAATCACCAACCAATACCTTGAAACTCGAAATTAATGATTCATAAAGATCATATGCAAAAGACACTGATGCCAGTTTACCTTGGTAGTAAATCTGCTCTAGAGATTCAAATGGCCATCATTTAAATTATTTGCAGGTACTCCTCAAACAAATAAAAAATATGTAAAGAAAGAAGCATGATGTACTATCATTAACCACAAAAAGAGGGGTTTTTGAGGATTTAACAATGATTACACTGACTAGAAAGCTATTAGATTAGCTTAAAACTTCAATATTTAAGCTGCGACTCTCTATCAAATAACTAATAGAGCATAAGTTTAAGTCATGTAACCTAAAGGGAACAATTAAGAAGCAAGAACCTACCATCCTCATCCATACTCTCAGTTTCTCGCTCACAATGAAATCGTTTCACGATGTCAAGCATCTTGTGTTTAGTCTGGTCATCAGGTTGCATTTGTCGAAGCTCTTCAATTACATTGTCCCGCGTGAATGCCTCCGTACAACGTAAATTATGAGACTGAACAAAATTTACAAAGTATATAACTGAAAACATAAATATTCTTTTAAAGCTAAAACAATCCTTGTACAACTGATATAAAATGAAAATAAATAGAAAATTAGAAACTTTATAGCAAATACTTTGTAGCAACAAAGAGAACAGTAGCGGGCGTTGCATCGAGGGCAAGTATACTGGGAGAATTGTTTCTGGCACCTGCCATGGCAATAAAAAATGAGTAGAGAAAGAGGTAAAAAAACAAAGATAAAATATAGAAGGAAGGAATGTAGTACACGTGGCAAATGCTATGTGAAGAAGGATTCAGACATGATGAAGCATTTGTAACGATGGAAGTTTCAATCTCCTCCATTACTACACAACACCCAAAACAATTAGAGTATGATTAGGATAGAAGCAATAAGCCAAACATTACAAATATCGAAGGAGAAGGGCTCAACACACTTCAATTTATATATTAGACCACAACGCCATTGCTTTTTCTTTTCATTTCTATGTGAAAATGAATACAACTACACTTACAAAACTCAGATCAACAGCTAATATAATACATGGCATAATTAGTATCAATAATATGTTTGAAATGAATGAGACTGAAACTAATATTATCTTTCCTCTTAAACCATCCAACAGCACCATAGATGAAAGACTCAGATTGTGGATCTGATTTATTGACCTTCTAATCAGCATGATTGACAAAAATAACATAATTAATGTTAATCTCAGATCAAAGTTTAATCCATCAACTAACCTGTATATGTATTGATATTTGCAATGGGGGAACAACAAGCAGCTCGGTGGGATTTAATTTCGCAATCAGAGAGATGAAGAAACCTGGTGGTAAGATGTGCCCGTTCAACTTATTGGTTTTCTGAAAAACGACATTGATTCATCAGCTAATCCAGCCCACATGTCATCTTGCTATATGCTGGCTATTAGACTATATATTTCATGATAATTGTTTACAAATCTTCAATTATATAAGGAGGTAATATTATTTGTGTAAATCGTTTATTAACTCTTGGTTTTACTAATTAAAATTTTGATAGAACTGTGATTTAACAACCTTAGCCATTAAAACAAAGCAAGAAGCAAAAGATGAAATTGCCAATGACACCTGATCCTTACTCTTCTAGATAATCAAACTGTATAAATAGTGTAGCCAAGTATATCTGGGTTGAGCAAAACCGAAATTGAAAAGTAAAACAGTAAATTCAAAATTGTACGCATGCAGTGAAAAGGAAAAAAAAACTTAATTTGTACGTGACATTAAACTTTTCTTTTAAAGAAATCCCAGACCGGAACATTTACAAAGAGGTTTCGTTATTGGTTATACTATCAGACAAGTTGATGATTTTTTTCAAAAAGACCTTCCATTCAAACAAAAGAACGAAAAGCATGGTCCTAAACCAGTTACCGAGAGCAACAAAAATGATGGAGAAAATTAGCATGTAAGGACCTCTATTTTGAATATTGAACAGAACATGGGGAAGAAACAAACTTCAATGGAATCTTGGCTGCCAATATCATTTAACTTTTCCACTCTGAAAGCCAAAAAAACAAAAAAAAAAACCCTCAATTGGGAACTTCTTACTGGCATTTCTCCAAACAGTTAGTAAAAAGTTTTTTCTTTATCATTTTCTTTGAGAACTCGTAGTAACTCCAAAGCAGAGGGGCATGTATCGAACACAACTTTCTAAAAGTAACATGTTACCTGTATATGCCAAAGAACGAGACATAAACATTAAAAGAAAAAAAGAGGAAAAGCATGGAATCATGGGCAACAAAGTGGTTGATTCTTCAATACTGCCATTTTAAAGTGAAAGTGGCAAGCAGGAACTACGGTGCTCGAAGAAGACAAGCTTTCACAAACAAATGCTTAATCAACCAATTATGGTAAAACAACAAAAATTAGAATTTTAAACTCAAGTTTTGCTCACAATGTGAAAATCACTCCTTTTGTTTTCCTGAACCCAATTTTTTAACACATCACAACCAGTGGAGAATTCTTAGAAAATTAAAGGAGTCAACATTTCATTTTACTTAAAGGAATAACAGCCCACAAAGGAAAAGTAAGCATGACCAAAGATCAAACATACAGATTTGGGGTCAGTTTGTAGTTAAGGGATAAGGCACACCAACCAACCTTTTTTTAAAAAAAGGGTTGCTAGCTTTACCCATTCTTCAATTCAAAAATACTTGAACTTATAAAATAGACTTTTACTGAAAAAAAATCTAAGAGAAATACCTTCAGATCAATTGCTTATAAGTTCACCACAAATACAAAAACTGATAAGAGATTGATCCAATTACTTCGAATAATCCCAAAACCCATATTTGCATAGCACTATTTCCTACAACAAGCATGCATAAAGAAGTACAGACCTTACCCTATTGTTCCGTTTTACGAATTTAATAACCTGAAAACCAATAAATTTCAAAGTTAAATGCCACCAACCAACCAGAAACACATGACAAACAAAATGTGCAAACAAAGTTTTAGACAGAAATTGGTTCAAAACATAGGAAATAAAAAGTAAGATATTAAACATCTAAGCTAAGGTATCTATACGTATGAATTATCAGCAGGAAAGAGACGAACATGACATATCAACCCTTTGTTATTAATTACATACAACCATATAGACCTAAAACGCAACTTGAAGCTGACATAAGAAATAGAGAAAAGTAAAGTCTTTAATTAGAAGGAAAAGATTTAATTCTAAAATAGGATCTTATACTAAAAGTTACAACCTTTGCACTCTTAGTTTTGAACCGATCGAATTTTTTTGTCAAGGTTCTCTTTTCCTTATTTGCGTACTCCAGCCATGGATATAATTATTTAATTTCTGGTCAAAGTTAAATACTAACGTTCTTACTAAATATTACATCACCACAAAGCATCAATAATGAAAATCATAGACCTTTTAATCTATATGAAAAATCATAATTCTTTATTTAAGCCTAAGAATAAACCTAATACCCAAAACAAGAATTTATACGTAAGATTGCACTTTTTGCACAAAAAGGAGAGGGGAAGAAAGGAAATGTCCAGTAGAATACAAAAGCTCTAATATGGTTAAGGCTTTTGCATGAACCTTGGCCTTTATTTTATTTTTACGAATGACAGAATCACATGAGAAAGAATTGGACTGTAACAAGAGAAATATTTTAAATTATATAGACATATAAAGAACTAGTTTTTCCGCCACCATTTCCACCGACAACCCGATGAGGAGAAGAAAAAGTGAAAAATGAATAACACTGGAATGGAGGATAGGATACAACTGACTCCGTGATTATCACAGAGGGTCTGCATGAGGTTACCAAACGGAAAATCTATGGCTTTATGCGACTCTAACACCAACAAAGCATGGCTTTCAGTTTGGCATTTCATCGAACAGTTAAAAGATGAAAATAATGGTGAATCTATAAGAAGACCCGTTGATTACTACGACCTTAAATCAGAGGAAAAAGAAACACAGAATCAAGATTCCTCAATCAGCAGCTCATTCAAAAGGAAAGCTTAATTTTTATACCCATAAACTTCAATTTATGCTGAAGAGTTAACAATGAAGTTGACGTCTTCTTTCCGCTTTGAAATTTCTCCGGAGGACTGCTTGGTCGCCGTAATTTGGTTTGGAGAGCTTCCAGAGAGTGCAAGAACATGTAAAATAATATTGGTTTCGTATTGGAGATCAAGAAATATTTAATGTGAGATGGTCTTAAATGAGGCCACATCACACGGAGATCAACGGCCCTTAATTGTCAATTGGTATCAGAAATTAACAAGCGCCACGTGGAGCACAGAGGATACCTGAAGGCGAAGAGAAGACCCCATTCTAGGCGTATCTTCCTTCCCTCTCGTTTTCTTGCCTGAATCGCTTATAACTTAGATCTTTACAATGCTTTTTCTTCTTGATTTTTGGATTCCCATCCTCTGATCAACGTGTTGTGGCACATGTTTGTTATCAGATAACATAATGATTCGTTGAATTCTATGTTAGTTGTTACACTGACATAGAGACTCATGTAATGTTAACGTATAAAGATATGTAGTACCAAGGGGATGATGGGAGGGTTCGAGCATAGATTTTATAGAAGGGTTGTCAGAATCGTGAGGCAAGGCAAGCATAACAGCAGTGGTGAATCGGTTTAGTAAATATTAGCACTTCATGGCCATCAAACATCCAATTACTACAATAGAGGACCGTCTCCAAGCTTTATATGGTGCCTGAGAACATTGTCAGACATCGACACCCAAATTTTTGGACAAATTCTAGACGGAATTCTTCAAATTGCAAACCCCAATTGGTGAATAAAATTTTGGAAATATACCTACGGTGTTTCTGTAATGATGCAAAGTCGAGATACGTAGAGAGTGTTTTATTGGCTGAACGGTGGTAGAATAACATATTCCATGCAGCCATAAATTCCACACCCTTAGAATTGTTATACAGCTACCCTCCACTGGTTTATATGCCTTAACTTTGTAGGGAACTCTAAGAACTTAACAGTGGATCAAATGATGAGCGACAAGGAGGGCAGCGATGGCTTAGCTAAATTCCATCTTCATCGAGCCTAGCATCATATGAAATAACAGGTTGATCGTAAGAAATAGATTGAGAATTTGAAGTAGGGGCCAAGGTATTCCTTAAGCTCCTACCGTATAGAAATCATTCCTTGCAAAGGAGGAGCCACTAGCAACTATCGCTGTTATATTATGGCCCTGATTATGTTATCTGATTCTATTCTCTGTCTTTATCATAGAACCTAACTTAGCATGTTGCCACAACCTACAAGCCACTAAGCAACTTTCCTTTGGTAATTTTCTCGAAATAGGTAACCTACATATCATAAGACAACGATGGAATAGGGCCATTGTAGAATCCATGTCCCACAAACGTCAGTGGCACAACCGCACTCCCATAGTAATCAACTGTACATTCATCTTTTCCACTCTATAAATACACACTACCCTCTTGCGTCCTCTCCTTTTTGCGTTTATCAGTAGTCCGTTAGCGAGTTTGTTATGTACAAGTTTTTATTCCTTTTATTCCCTTTTCATTGTAAGCTTTGCATGTAAATACCACAGCATAAATGAAATGAGTAAGAGACAGAGTTTCCTCTTCCAAAACTATCTGTCCTAATTATCTACATAGTATCAGAGCCGGAAAGCTCTTAATACACAATGGCCAACGAAGGAGATTCGAGTACCTTCCAAACACACACTGATAGAAACAATGATGAGAGTGAATCGTATGAGCTCTCCGCTTCAAAAAACCCAGGTGCAATCTTGGTAACGACACTACTGGACGAAACCAACTACCTCTCATGGATTAAAGCGATGATTATTGCTTTAAAGGTAAAAAACAAAAGAGGATTTGTAAACAGCTGCTGCAAGGAGCCAGAGAACAACCATAACCTACAGAAAAAATGGAGAACACCTAATAATATGGTAATCTCATGGCTTTTAAACTCTATGGCTAAGGATTTAGCAAAATCATTTCTTGCCGTCACCACTGCTAGAGATCTATGGGAAGAGTTGAGGTCTAGGTATGGTGAGAGCAATGAACCTCAACTCCACCAACTAATGCAAGAAATCAGTAGCTTAAGATAGGGAAACGAGTCAGTGACGAGCTACTTCACAAAGCTAAAATGACTTTGGGATGATTTAAGGTGTGTAACGTGTAACATCCCATTACTTGCGGGGAGGTTAGATTAGTGAATATGAGTGATTAATGAGGACTTATAAATGTATTTTTTTTTGCTCCTGCATAAAATGTCATACACATACACATGAATAGTGAAATCTTGTACATGGAAATAATTGTCCATGCATTCATGAATAATTTCGGGTATAATTAGATTGAGTTGTGATTTTTAGAAATTTTGTGAAGTTGGAAGTTATTTATAGTGCAAATTTTATTGATTAGTTGATTTGAAATATTTTTAAATTTTGGTGTTAGATTTTGAAATTTTTAGAGAATTATAGAAAATAAGAAAAAGGAATTAAAAGGGTATTAGAGATAATTAGTTGTTTTGTAAAGAAGAGTTTAATGGAGTTAGTCAAAAAGAAACTTAGTTTAGGCTTAGGCTTTAGGAAAGTGACAAGTGTCACTTAGTAAGTGATTTTTTTATTACCTTATAAAAGTAAGTTATATGAATATGAGAGTTAAAAAGATAAGTGCTAAGTCTAAGTGATATTTTCCAGCCACCTCCTTCAAATTTTCTTCAACATACAGAGTTTTCCATCAAAATCCTTTTAAAGGATTTCCTTGTTTTTCCTCATCCCACATCTCTCCTACACTGCTATTTGTCTTTCCAACCTAAGGAAAACCAAAAGTTGGTCTTTTTACTCAGAGGAGTACATGTTTTTGCATAGAGTTAGGGTTGGAAGATAAGTGAAGATTTTGGAGTTTTCAACAAGTAAGGGGTGAATAAATTCTTTAGAGTTGTGGGTTTATGAAATAATTTGATGAATTATTATTAGTTGCATGGATCATGGCATTTACGTATATATATTCATGAACATTGTGGATGAGATGAAAATTTTGGTTATAGTGTTAACTTAGTTTTTGATGGATTGTTAGTGATCAGGTGATGTGGAAATAGGTTTTAGAGTTGAAATAACAATGAAATGATGTATAAGATTAGTGTAGAAAATTAGATATAAAAAGGTGATATGTGCTCTGTTCTTCACTGTGCATGTTTATATATAGGTGTATACGTGAGTTGATGAACGCTTTAAAGATGATCAAGGAAATAATTTTTGAGTTGAAGAGCAATTGTAAAATGATGGTTTGAGATGAGAATGAGTGTAAAAATGAAGGTTGAGAGAAAATATAGAACTTGACAAAAGTTGAAAATGCAGTGAATGGTGTATGGCAGAGCATAGAGAGTTCATTAATTGATTTTTGTTATTTTTGGGTGTTTTTGATGGAACTTAGTTGAATTTGCATTATTAGAGGTAGTGTGAATTTGTAGTGAATGAGTTGATTTAAATGGAGTAAAAAGGCTAATATTAATAAACTAAAGTGTTGGATGTTTATGAATGAGAATCTGGAAATTCTGGGAATGAATAGTGAAAGAGTTTGATTTGAAACTTCCATGAATTTTTTGTACTAATCTAGAGAGTTTTTGACAAAGTTGTCTTCATGAAAGTTGTAAATCTTTCTTTAAGTTTTCCATTGATATAAAGTATGAAATTTTTGGACATTTAAGCTAAGAGATATGATAATTAGAAGTTTGTGATGTTGCATAGGATGGACATTCGAGACAACTGCATTGATTTGAAATTTGAACCCTTTTGGAGGTAAAATATCTTTTTAGTGTCTTATAGAAGTTGTAGGTCTAAAAGTCCTCTTCAAAACGATCTTTGAACGACCTTAATCCGATATTTTTAGTGAAAGTTATGCCCATTTTAGTAAGACAGGTCAGAGGAAGAAAAGCAGGAGGGGGAAAGTCGCGATCGCGAGCAGGAGGGGGAAAGTCGCGATCGCGACTCTACGGGAATCGCGCGAATGTCACGATTGTGTAAATGCACAACCGCAATTTTGCGGGCACACGCGCAGGTGACGATCGCACGGTTGAACAATCGCGACCCACCGATCTTCCCCCAAGCCTAAACATATTCCACTCTTTTGGCCATAACTTTGTCATTCGACCTCCAAATGACCTGATTTTGAACCAATAGATTCTTAACACATTTCTCTATCTCTCCATAAAAATTTATAGCTTTTGGCATTGATCTGGAAAAGATTGATTGAATCAAAATAAGGGTATCAGTTGGAAGAGCATGAATAGGATTATTTTACTGAACATGCTTCAGTGTTTTGATTATAATTGGATCTGTGGGATTCCAAATGAGATGATTTTTAATTTGGAGTAAACTAGAGAAATAGGGCTAAAAATCATATGAAAAATCAAATTGTGATTCAGTCTCTAAGATGCTTAATTTCTGGAAGGAAGTTGTGTATAGTATACTATTTTGGATAGGAGCAGTCCGAAAATGTTTGAGGCATATCTTCCAAATTACTAAACTAAATTGAGTGATTTTGGTGTCAATAGAAACATAAGATATAGGGGAACACTTTTCTAGAAGAGATTTTGACCAAATTACATCAATTTCACTCTCTGATTTAACATAAATAGTAGAACCGAAGGTGTGTCTTGGAAAAATCTGAAAGTGAGCCAATGAGAAATGAATTGTGATTTTAATGGTTTTAGTAAGGCATATGCCTAAGTATAAATTATACTTATATGAGTTTTAATATGAGAATGATTTTGTGATAAAATTGATGGAATGATACCCATGATTTTCATGAACATGCATTGTACATATTTCATTTCATACATGTGCATTATTAAACACTTATGATTGTACAAATTATGATGGATGTGTATGTTGTTTGTTATAGAAGAGCAACTGGAACGTCAAATTCCAGACGTTGCCGGAACTTCTAGGCATTAGCTTCGGGAGCAACTTGTGAGTGACCTAGATGGTTTCTCTCAATTAATTGTTTGCCTTAAGTTATGTTGTGAATGAGAATATGAATGCGATTGAGTATGTTGATTTCCGGACAGGAGGTCCGATGATTGTGATATGTGTATGTGACATTAAAGTCCTGCTTGTATGTGAATGTGACAAACTATGTGCTTCATAATGTGATTGACTATGTTAGATGCATTCCATACGTGAATACACAATCAGATAATGGCGATTGTGATTCGAGTAGCCACCGATTAAAGCTTAAAGCTCAAAGCGTGAAAAGAGCCTCGAGCTCAAAAAGTGAATAAGATCCTAAGGCTTACTATATAAAATGAGCCATGTACCCTTATCGGATAAGGGACAATTATTAATGAGCTCAGTATCCAAAATAGATACGGTACAGTTTAGGCACTTAGTCACAACAACATAACAATTGGAAAAAAGTCTCATGAACATTTCATATGCATTTTGCTAAGTATGTTTGATTAATTGAAATGCATAATTGCCTATGCTTAAATGAAAATGTGGTATATGATCGATTATGTGAGAATGTGATTGTATGTTATGTGAATTGATATGTTGTATGAATTGAGAGAACCATCGATGATGGTTACCTCATTGAGTTCTCAAAACTCAACAAAATTGCAACATTGTCTTTTCAAAATCGAGAGATGACTCTAGCCACTGAGAGGCTCTACCAGTAATGTAGATTATGATTTGGCAAGAGAAGTCATAGCTCAAAGGTCGGTCAGCTAGGATTTTTGGACAGACTAGATAGATTATATATTTTCCTCTTTCATGTAGTACTTTTGTATTATGTTTTGATGATGTACATGTAACGAGTGTTGGAAAAACACAATGCAGACTTCGGTTTTATGCAATGAATTGAGGAAAATTTTGGTTTATAAAATATTGTGATTTTCTATTGAAACTTTATAAGTGAATAATGCTATAATGCCATGTGAAGTGAAAGTAGTAATCGATCATAGCTTGCCCTTATCGTAGGATATATATCGGAATGACCTCCAGGCGTCCCAGTGTGTACCTTGCGGTAAGGGGGTGCTATATAATGCCTTATAGAAGTTGTCCATGTGAGGTTGGTAAACTCAACAGTGTAGTGGAAGACAAAACAAAATTGGTTCAATTTTTGATAGCGCTTAGAGAATAATACAGTAGTTTAGTAAGTCAAGTGATGTTAAATGATCCTCTACCAACTGTGAATAAACCATATTCCATGATCCTTATGGTTGAGAAACAAATAAATGTTGTTGGATCGTCCACAATGAGGCAAGACCAATGAATATAGCTCTCACAGTGAAACCCATCGACAACAGGAAGACAAAAATTAGAGAAGCTTTCTCGATGAACAGAAAAAGAAGTTATGTGAGGAAAAAAGACAAATAATACACTCACTGGCATGAGAACGGACAAACGGTGGACACTTGTTTTAAAATCCATGGTGAGCCAGACTGGTTCAGGGAAGTAAAGCACAAACACGCAAGAGAAAAAAATGGCTATGCTGGAGCAGTGGATGAGAGTCCCATTGATGTTGGACAGAGGAGCTCAAATAGTGAAAGTATCGAACAAGAGTCACAGTTTTGTACTTTGAGCAAACAAGTCTAGGAGTTGATGTGTCTAATCAAGGGAAAAGGTATTAATGAAGTCAATCAAGTAGCTCTTAATAGCTACACAGGTATGCATTCCATCCATAATGATAATGTTAATGCTAAGTATTAATACGTTTCATGGATAGTGGATTCGGATGCATCAACCCATATAACCCACAAATAAAATTTACTCAAACACACTGATACCACATCTGATACTTACCCAGTGATGTTACCTAGTGGCTCATTCAAATTCGCCACCCAAATGGGAAGCATTGCACTAACTGATTTAATTTAATTATAAAACGTTTCGTGCATTCCTACCTTCCACCACAACTTAATGTCGGTCTGTAAACTTGCTAAGGACAATAACTTAGCTGACATATTTATATCAAACAAAGTTTTCTTGTAGGACCTGAGGACTAATTCCATTATAGAAAGCTGTAAAAAAAATTGGGGGCATTTATAGGCTCCAACCTCGTCACTTCCTACCACCAAATTTGAAGAAAGGTCCATCTTTGCAATTCTATCTCAATGAACATTTTATTTGTAATGCTATTGATACTTTTAGTTTATGGCATTTTCGACTCGTTCACGTATCCATTAAGGTCTTGGAATATTTAAATTTTCGCTATATTAAGCCACCAAATGACTTCTTTTGTGAAACATGTCCTTTAGCAAAACAAACACAGAAATCATTTAGAAAACATGTTATAAGGGCTAACAAACCTTTTGAGCTAATTCATATAGACCTTTGGGGCCCGTATGGGACAAAAGCCCTTGATGGATCCACATATTTTTTAACCATTGTAGATTAATTCAGTAGAGCTACTTGGACCTTCCTTTTAAGTAGCAAAGCCTAAGTCGACCATACAATCAACCTCTTTAACTCCATGATGGAAACTCAATTTAACCAAAAAATCACAAAAATCTGAATAGATAATGGAATCGAGTTTGTTAACAATTCCAACCAACAATTATTTGAGACAAAGGGCATCATCCACCAAAAAACCTGTGTTTACACACCCCAACAAAATGGTGTCATAAATATCTACTTCAAATAACTTGAGCCCTCATGTTTAAAGCCATCTTACTAAAAGAATTTTGGGGGGATGCGATCTTAATCGCTACTCACATCATAAATAGCCTACCAACCAAAATTTTATCCTAGGAAACACCTTATGAAAAATTACATCTCAAGTCCCCCAAATACTATCATTTTAGGACTTTCGGATGTTAATGCTATGCCATAAACACAAAACCCCACAAAGAAAAATTAAAACTTAGGGCCATAAAATGTTTACTACTTGGATACGCGACCAATAGAAAGGCTTATAAACTATTTGTCATTGATACATGACAAATAATATTTAGTCGAGATGTCACTTTCTATGAATATCTATTCCCTTATAACCAACCAAAAACACAAAAAGAAATAGGGCAGTCTCTTCTTCTATACTCTTTTACTTCCTATTTTTGATTTAATTTCAACATTAAGAAC
>JANSVA010000008.1:21630994-21652742 GCA_025504915.1 Erythroxylum reticulatum | reverse complement strand
TCAAAGGCATACAAAGCATTTGTTAGCTCTGTTAGCTTGATTTGTGACATATCCCATGAATCTTCAAGAGAGGAAATATTTACTTCAAACTTTTCTGGAAGAGTCATCATAATTTTCTCCACAACTCTCTTTTCTTCCAACTCCTCTCCCAACAACTTGATCTGGTTTACCACATTCATAATTCTATCAACATACCCATTTATCTTCTCTGAGTCTGTCATCCTCAACAGCTGAAACTCCTTCCTTAGATTGTATATCTGCATCTGCCTTGTCTTGTCAGATCCTTGGAATTCAGTCTTCAACTTTACCCAAGCTTTATGTGCTGTTTTGCAAGCTATAATCTTGGTGAAGATAAAATCGGTTACTGCAGCATCTATGTAGGATAGAGCTTTTGGAGCTTTGAAAATTTCTTCTTCATGTTGTTTAATTTGCTGTAGTGTTGGATTTTGCCTCAGAGGAGGCACTATTTTTTCTTCTTCTACATATTCCCACAAGCCAAGACCTTGAAGGTAAGCCTTCATTTTTACAGCCCAGAAGTGATAATCTTCACCATTAAAACAAGGAGGTGAAAAAGAAATACTTCTGTAAGCCATGAAAATGTAGAAGAAAAAATATGGATTATATGGTGGGTTTTTTTTTCTTGTTGGTTTTCTCTCAAACACTCACACAGCCCTTTAAGATCAAGTGCTTTGATACCATATGTTGGCAGAGCTGGAAGAAGAGAGCATAGAATGTATTTTTATCAAAGAGCAAAGTTTTCTGTTCTTCGACAAACTGCATTGCTGTAAACTACTAGCATATTTATACATCATTTTAGTCAAAAAGTTTGTCAACCAAACTTCCTTGATTTAAGGAAGTTTGTTCACCAAACTTACATATTTTAAGCTCCTCCACGAATTTACAACAACTTCTAACTAATGGAGGATTACAAAATATCAAAATAAAAATGACAGCACATGCATCAAAAATACATCATTACAGCAGATTTCTCAACAAAATCAAAAAATAATTAGAGAAAAACCATAGTTGGGAAAGCAAGAAACAAAAAACATAAGGATAGAAAGCATAAAAAAATGAGAACTAGCTACATGAAAACTTAGAGTAAGAAAGGAACGATCTTGAATGCATAAATCAACCAAAAAGCGAAGCATAATGAGAAATACTAACTTGATACCTAGTTATTTCTAGCTAAAGCCATCATCGGGAAAAGGTGAAAAGGCTTATAGCAACTGCCTATTACATCATATAGTTGAGTTTAGCTAGAAAGAAAGGAGAAGGAAGATGATAGAAGAAATAAAGTCAAAGGAGTTAGTAGGATAAAGATAAAACAATGTCGAATGTACATAAGAAAGAATAGAGGAACGGTGTTATTAGATAGGTACATGCGTTCATAATGTAGCTTCTAATGAACAATAGTTATAATAGTTGTTGATTTACCTGCAACGAACTCAAGAACAAAATTAATTGTCTTTTCTTCTGCTCATTTTTCTCTGTTCACCTTTTTTATTATTATAATTCTTGCAATTTGCTAACAACTATTTCATCTTAAAGTTCAAAATCCCATTATACATAATTTAAATCATATCAATTTGGTGTCAAAGCACTTAGATTCTTGGAAGAAAGATGGCGGAAGGAACAAGTTCATAAGATTTGTAAAAACTAGAAGAGAATTTGAACGTAAATCCAAAAGCTAGATGCAAAATATGATAGATCAATTGATAAGTTGAAAGATCTCATATTGTAGTTACACGATGGAAAGGAATCATACTTTAAGCACGATGGAAGAGGATAGAAGGCCTCTTGAGTTCCATTTTGGAGAATTTAAGGGAGCTAATAATTACACCCATCCTATAGGATTTAGTAAAGTAAACTTTTTAACTTTTGATGGAGAAGGATTACGTAATTGGTTTTTTAAAACTGAACAATTTTTATGTTAGATAAGACACCAGCAAAGTTGAAAGCTGGAATAGAAACTATGCATTTGATGGGGAAAACTTTGTTTTAGCGTCAATTGTATTTGAGGAATAGGACGTCAATGGAACTAGTGAGTTAGAGAGAACATTTGATTGCTCTGGAGTAGAGATTTGGAGACTCACTGTTTGATGATCCTATTGGTGAATTAAGGGAGCTTAAACAGACCACTACCATGAAGGACTATCATGCTAAGTTTGATTTCCTGTCACACAAATTGGTTATGTAAGAAAACTACTTGATAAGTTTATTTTTGAAAGGATTAAAGCTGGAAATAGAATATCTGATCAAGTTGTTCAATCCCAGAACCTTGAAGTAAGCTTATGAAGCGGCCAAGAAACAAGAACTAGTGTTCTAGCATTGTATGGGAGCACACAAAGGACAATGGAAAAGCTAGCAAGGAGATTGATGAACATAGAGCCAAAGGTTTATGTTTTTGGGTGATGATAGATTTACTCCAGGACATAAATGAAAAAATCGACAATTATAGATATATATGGTGCAAGAAAATGATGAAGATGTTCAAGAGGATGAAGAAGAAGTTACAAACTTTCTTATGTCATATCAATGTAGGTCATGATAGATATGAGTGATGTAGAATATAAGTAGATGAAAGTCAAGGGCATTTTTAATGGAAAAATAGAACACCTATTGGTAGATGGAGGAAGTACAAACAATTTTATTGATAAGTAATAGGTTAGAAAAAGGAGAGGTAAACATAAATAATCTTGAACTGGTGATGATTATAGATTGTGGAGGATTAAAAATTTGGTGTACTCAAGTTTATAGGAATACGCAATAGATGAGTAATGATCATTCTTTTCATTCTGACACATTGATTATTAAGATTGGAACAAATGACATAGTATTAGGGGTACAATGGTTAAGGACTTTAAATGATGTAGTGCTCAATTTCAAAGAAGGCACTAGGTTGTTTAATTGGAGGGGTAAGTAAGTGAAATTGTGTGTTGGTTAAAAAGACAAAAATAGATGGGTGATAAGTGAGCAAGCAAATAAAAAGAAAAACAAACATGATATTGTGTGCCAATTTTCATTGTTTGAGTCAAGAATAATCGAGCAAATGGGGGCACCCAATTTGTTTTTCAATATTGAATATGTATGAGATGAGTGAAGGTAAGCTGTACATATCAGAAGACTAAGAATTACTGCAAAAATTGTTACGTCCATGTGTAGATGTCTTTAAAGAACCAATAGGATTGCCACCAAAGAGGAAGCATGATCATCACATATTATTGAAAGAAGGGTCTAAGGCTATGAATAAGAGACCACATTGATGTGTAGGAGTACAAAAAAGGGCCATTGAAGAATTGTTACAAGATATGTTGAAACAAGGAATCATTCAAGAAAGTGTCAGCTCATTTTCATCGCCAGTGGTATTAGTAAAAGAGAAGGACAACATATGGACTTTTTGTGTGATTATAAGGCTCTTAATCACTGCACTATTAAGGATAAATTTCCTATTATAGTTATAGAAGAACTTATGGATGACTTAGAAGGAGCTAGTTATTTTTCTAAATTAGATTTAGGGCTGGTTATCATAATTCAAATGTTTGAAGGAGATGTACAGAAGATAGATTTTAGAACCCATGAAGATCACTATGAATTCTTGATTATTTCTTTTAGCTTAACCATTGCTCCAACAAGTTTTCAAAACCTCATGAACTTTATTTTCAAGTCTTATTTCAATAAATTTATATAAGTATTTTTATGACATTCTTACCTACAGCTCTTCTTTTCAACAATATTTATCTCATCTTTAACAAGTGTTGCTCATTTTACGGAACAACAACTATTTGTGAAGAAGAGCAACTATTCTTTTGGGGCAAGAAGGGTGGAGTATCTCAGTCATTTTACTTCTATAGGTGGAGTTTCAACAAACCCGAGAAAACTGAAGTTATTCAGCAATGACCTTAACTGAAAAACTCTTTAAGTAGATTCGAGGATTTTTTGGGGTTGGTGGGATAATATAGACAGTTTATCAAAGGATATGGTGCGTTAAAGTAAGCCTTTGATAGTATTGTTGAAGAAAACCACTTTCAAATGTGATAATGAGGCAGAAGATGCATTTTAGAAACTAAAACTAGCTATAAATTTTGCTCCCATTCTTACACTACCAAAATGTGAGAAGAAGTTTGTTGTGGAATCTGATGCTTTAGGAAATGGGTTAGGATCTATTTTAATGCAAGAGAGACATCCACTAGTTTATGTGAGCAGAAGTTGATCACCTAAAGTATCGTCACCAATCAACCTATGAAAAAGAAATAATGGCTTTGATAATGGCAATTCGTCACAGGTTATATTATTTGACTAATAAACACTTTGTGATACAAACAGTCATAAAGGTTTAAAGTACTTGCTTAAACAAAAAATCACCACAACATTTCAACAGACGTGGTTACCCAAATTATTAGGCTTTGATTTCGAGATCAAATACAAGAAAGGGATTGATAACAAAGTAGCAGATAGCTTATCTCGAGTTGAAAGTGTTGGATTATATTCGTTGTTAGTATCTTCAATTCAGAGGGAATTTCTCAATGAAATTAAACGGAGTTGAAGGAGGAATTCCAAAGATTATGGCTCTAATCAAACAACTTGAAATAGGTCAGAAAAGTAATACTCCTTATACTTAAGAGTAAGGAATTGATAAGTTGGAAGACTCGCTTAGTAGTGGGCGATGATACGGTGTTAAGACAGAAAATCATTTCTTTATTCCATAATTCTGCTATTGGAGGGCATTCCAAATTTTTGGTGACTTACGAAATAATATATTCCTTCACCTGGTAAGTTACAACCTTTGACTATTCCTGAACAGGTGTGGACGAATATAAGCTCGGATTTTATTGAAGGTTTACCCAAGTTGGATGGCTACATAGTTATTATTTCAATAACAGATCGACTTATAAAGTATGCCCACTTACAAAATATGCCCACTTCATGCCTTTGTTACATCCTTACACTGCAGCAAAAGTTGGTTATGTTTACATGCAAAATGTTTATAAATTGCATGGTATGCCAATCACTATTATTAGTGACCGTGGTACAATTTTCTTAAAGTAAATTTTGGCAGGAGTTCTTTTGTCTTTTTCTTTAGCTTTTTTTTTTTTTTTTTTTTTTGCCTATCATCTACAAACTGACGAGCAAACAGAGGTTATAAACCAAACTTTAGAAAAGTATTTGCGTTGTATTGCTGGAGATTGTCCATCACAGTGGAGTAGACGGTTTTCGTTAGCTAGTGGTGGTATAATACCACCTTCCATTCCAATATTCGTTGTTCTCCATTTGAAGCTTTATACGGGCATATTCCATTAGTGCGTACAGCTTACTTGGTGGGTGATTCAAGGGAACTAATGGTGGATCAGGTGTTGAAGCATAAAGAAGCTGCTTTACAATTGATCAAATTCATAGTCAACGTGCCTAAAATCGTATGAAGCAATTAGCAGACAAAAACGTCTGGATCGTATATTTGAGGTTGATGAGTGGGTGTATGTGAAACTACATCATTATCGACAAATGACTGTTCAACAGCGTCGTAATCATAAGCTATCTACTTATTATTTTGGACCTTTTCCGTATCGTTCAGTGAATTGGTGCAGTTGCTTACAAATTGGAGCTATTTTTAGATTTATGACGTTTTTCATGTTTCTCAGCTTAAGAAACATGTCTCTTTTTGGTTAAGTCCAGTTTTTTAGTAAATCTTACTCAAGAGATTCGCCAACCATTGGCCATTTTAGGTCGTCAAATGGTACGTCGACGGAATAAACCAACTGTTCAGGTTTTGATTCAATGATCCGAAGATAGTCGTGACATTTCATGGGAATTTCTGTACGAGATGCAGCAAAGTTATGGCAATATCAACCTTATGGATAAGGTTGTTAAAGTAGGAGTCATTGTTAATAATATTTTAAAAATTAGATTGAACATCAAGGAAGAAGTTTAAAGTTTAAAGTTCGAATCAATATTAAATTACTATAAATTTAATTTATAATAAATAAAAAGCAAAATTATAAAAATATAAAATAGTATAAAATAAAATACTTTATTAAAAATAAAAATGCATTAATAATGTCTACTAATATGTAATAAACTAATAATAAATATAATAATTTAAACTAAGATTGAATATAACATAAATTTTATAATAAAAATAAAAATAAAAATTATGTTTTTACATTATCATTTATTTAGAAACTAATAAAAATTGAAATATGCTTAAAGAAAGTTAATAAAACAAGCTCTAACTTTATTTTAACTTTTTCTAATATCCTTTAAACATAATTATTTATAGTTTAAATATTATATTTTAACACATTCTTAAATTAAGCAAAATTACTTATATATTAATTAATAATTTAATTTATTAACCAATTTATAAGAAAAATAATAATTAGATTATAACAATAATAATTTAAAATTTTTAATTAAAGTATCAAGAAATAAATAACCTGACTTTTGATAAACACAATTTATTAATAAGATTAAATAAATAAAAATTGTAATTTATTTTTAAAAAATAATAATTGTTAATTAAAATATAAAGAAATAAATAAAAATATAATTTATTGATTAAATTGTATAAAAGAATTAAAAAAGTGAAAACTTTGGAACAAATAATTTATAACTCTAAAAAAAAAAATAACAACTTCAATTGAAGCATTAATTGCATTATGGAGCAATTAATTTAACTTGGAAGCATTTATGAGTTAGCTTGTAAAATTTGTTTACGTGTCTTTCAAGAATCAGTCAATTTTTGAGCCGGTTTTTTTAAAAAATCATCTGGTTTATTACTTAATCAGCAAGATTTGACAAATTTTCAAACCACTTTATGGGTCTTTCAAGAATCAGTCAATTTTTAGGTCAGTTTTTTCACAAAATCATCTAATTTATTACTTAACCAGCAAGTTTATTTTTATAAGAGATTATTAACTTAAACTAAATCACAAATCAGGCCGGTTTATATTTGTTTCATTCAAATCGCTAGATCCGATCTAATTTTAAAAACATTTAATCTTTGCAACTCATAACCCAAGAGTTCATAATCCTATTATCACAGTTTAAATCGTATCACTACACTGCCCAGATGATTTGCTGCCCCACAACAGTGACAAACAAAAGTTCAAAATGAAGGAGTTAACCATAGTTTGTCCTTCCGAAAACCTTCTTAGGTAGCAACAAGTGAAAAAGAAAAAACTAGGTAGGAAGCAATGCCGGAGACAAAAGGTATGAAAGGTAAAGCAGTGGTTGGAGAATTAGCTTTATGGTAGCAAGGATAGATGTGTTCATGGAAAACATCTCTAAGTAAAGGCTGGATGAATATGAAGGTTATACAACTCAATTGCCTTCTGTCCGGGGAATATCCCATGGAAATTGTCTTAAAATCTCGAGGTTGAAGCCAATGATACTCTAATGGACCAATTTGACTGTCAAAACTCTATAATTGACTGATTCCTTAAGAAAACTCTGCAAGAATTGTAATAATCAAATCCTAAAACAAGAGTTATGTTTGCGCTAAAGTAGGCACAGCAAAGCTCAACAATCTTTACTTGAAGGGCAGGAACTTGCTTCCAAGACAAAATTATACTTGATCCATTGACGTGCGTCTCCAGGTACGTAGCACATCCATGTCCTGCCTAAGTATCTTGCCTTTAGCCCACAGCATTAGCTATTTCCTTGACTGTTCCATATGTATGTAAAAGCTACTTGTAACTTGCGGAAATTTATATATTTATGCGCTAGAGCAGTATTCTTTCACCAATTGAAATTTTTCTTTTTTTGAAAATTCTTTCACCAATTGAATTAAGATCCAAACATGAACATATTAAGTGTACACATAAATATATATATTACAGCTACATATTTGTCATGGCGTTTAGATTTGAGAACCGGTTATCTGCAACCCTTCAGTAGATAAGGACTTGAGACGCCCAAGGCAGATGAGGATTTGGCATTCTCTGTTCCCTTTCCCCTCCCTGGTGTCCCACATTCGCTGAAGTCAAGAATGCGGCACTCAGTCTGCAAGAAAGTTTTCAGCGCCTTAACAATTTCAACAGGGGAGAGAAAAATGACAAAATACGATGATTCCAAAGTCCTCAAGTAAACTAGAACAGGTAAAATGATATCATCCCGTCATACCATAATGTTTGAACCCAAAGAGGCACGATTCTCAGCCTGGTTTGGTCCATTATTGTTCTCTTGGTCCACATGCCCTTGCTTGCTGGACCGTCTTGCTTTCATAATTGAGTCAGGGGTTTCATTTCCCAAAACTTCCATGGCATCAGCATATGCAGGGGCAGTGTGCTCGCTTAGTTGTTTCATGAGTGCAAGGGCATCATAGCTTCTATCATCAGGACTCAGCAGATAACCAATATCCTGTCAAGGAAAATTATTGACAAGCATTCAGTGCAATGTAATCAAAGGAGAAAAGGGTGAGAAAAGGATGCATATCACAGTACCTCAATTGATATATCTGTATCAACCCTTGAACCAGGCAGGAAAGAGTTAATGAACCAAGGGGACTTCCATGCTGAAGGGGATTCAATGCTCCTTTTGAAAGGAGTATCACCAAACCTACATATAAATTCCCTCTAAGAATCAGATGCAATGAAAAAGAACAAGCTACATGAATTATTGCAGTTAAATCATTATGTTGGTGACTTTAAGTTACATATGATCGGTAGATAGTAAAGGATCTTGGAAGGAATAGAACTTACATGCCAAAATTTTCACCACCAGCATCATTTCCAGAAGTAGAAACTACTATTTCTAGTGGCGCTGATGAAGGAACAGATAGTACTGCCGTAGTCCCAGCTGAACAATTTGCAGGATTCTTCCATCGGACAGAGGGGGAGTTGACTGAACCTGGATTTCCGGACGAAGAAGGTTCCGAATCAATGGCTTGCTCTGACAAAGTTCCCAATATTCTACGATACAGATTCCTTGGAGTACAGGAACTCGGACCAAATGCTCTGTCAACTTTAAATCCAACTTGATCAGGAGAAAATAATAATAGGTCATTCAAATTGTCTTCAACAAGGCTTCCAAAAGGCTCTTGCACCTGTTCACAGAAAAAGAAGGGAGGGAGAGGAGGCATGGAAGAGAATAAAGAGATTAACACATTCTTACTTTTGGATTAAAAGCAAGGGAAATAAATAGGAGAAGAAGATAAGATCGTCTCACATTAAGAGACACATCTTCAGATTTCTTGTAAGTAGTAATACACATGAATTAAAATTGCATATTTTGTTAAAAAGTTCAAACCTACTACCCCATCTGTTTTTTTTTAAAGAAACATAAAGCAGCCAAAAACCTTGAATGAATCAAAGCCACCCAATATCCTCACCCCCTCTTCACCAATTAGCATGAGTATATAAAAGGATCTGATATAACAGTGCAAAGAAAAACTTACAATTTGAGTACTGCGATCACCCCAAACCTTGGTCTTGGCATCATTGCTAACAAGTTCTTGCCTACTTTCTTCATATTTACTACTATCTAGACCTGTCTCTGAAATTTTAGTCTCTGATGCA
Organism: Erythroxylum reticulatum; assembly: GCA_025504915.1. Classification (NCBI taxonomy): domain Eukaryota; kingdom Viridiplantae; phylum Streptophyta; class Magnoliopsida; order Malpighiales; family Erythroxylaceae; genus Erythroxylum; species Erythroxylum reticulatum. The sequence goes on along the minus strand of JANSVA010000008.1, from coordinate 21,643,227 downwards.
GAAAAATGTGTTCCCTTTTCCTGCACTCTAACAAGAGCAGGATCAAGATTTTCTTTATCTTCGATCAAAGATCCACTGGGAACTTGCTTATTAGATGATGGAGATATTCTGTTGGCCTCACCCTCATCAAAAACAACATCCAAACGTGAAAACTCTTTAGTCAAACCCGATGTATCAATCTCAAGCTTTTTATCACCTCTTCTGTCAGACAAAGGCGATAGTAAGTCGCGGTTTCTTTTTTTCAAAATGGATGGTGTACAAGTGAAAGTCTTAGCAGCAGTTTTTAACATCGCCTCAGGACTATCATCCCGAGATGGGGAACTCCATAACCTAAATGGAGAGATGCAGTTCATGGAGGACATCATCAACTGTCGGATGCCAAGAGGACTGTATTCTTGATGCATATCGCTTCCAGATTGTATAAGGTCACAGCTGAGAAAGGGAATATCCAAACATGGGAAACGAGGAGGCTCATAGCATAGAGTTCCAGCATCTTGCTGTTCCAAATCCACCTCTGCTTTTTCATCCACAGCACAGGATTGTGCATCTGAAGATGAAGTGAAGGTATTCACAGGTACTAATTTTGAAGGTTCCTGCAAGTATGATTGCACTTGCATGTCTGTGTATTGTGTCCCATCGCAGGTGGAATTGGCAGCCTCACTGGTGCAAATAAACCTATCATTTGCACTTGTAAGAACCACTTGTTCATGAGCTCCAAGAGAGTGACCAATTAACTGATTGGGTTCCCTGCCATACATAAATTCACCATCATCAACTGAAACTACTAAAGGATTAGAGAAAACTGATAGACTCACTGAAGTTCCCAATACACCAGACCTTGAAGGACAAAATGATTGTAAGACCGCAGTTTTCTCTGTTTCAGACGTTGGCATGTTCTGCAGGAAAGAATCTGTGGATCCATTGGATGCAGCCATAGTTGGACCTGTAGTAAGATGTACAGAGGGAAAGTCCATAGTGGTCATGGCCTCTGAAAATAAGAACTTACAGCATTCATCATCAGATATTAGAATTCTATCTGATTTAGCCACATTTGCAGCAATATTCACCAGTGCATCGTTTTCATTGGCAGTTATACAATCAATTGGTAACCCTGATGGTGTTACTTCTACTGATATGTTGGGCACCTTCTGCAAACTGAATTGATAATCCTTGTGTACAGAATTTATGCTGTTAAGCAAGACATCTTGCTGGAAGAGGTTAGATGGGCAACCCACTTCACAAGGTATTTCTGGTATAGAAAATGCCCCATCAGCTATCGGTATGTAATATTGTTCCGGACTAGAAATCTGCTCTTTTCCAGTACTAGATTCGTCAGGCAGCTGAAAATCTTCTCTTGTATGCAAAGCTGTGTTGCCCATGTCACTTGCAGATTGAGAGCAACCAGCAACCATTGACTCTTGACTGCATTCTGATATTTCTTCTGCCTCTGCACCAACTTTACCACTTTCCTCTCCACTGCTCTGAATCCTTGAAGAAGACAGCATGGATTGATTTTGATGTCCAGCAAGAGGTAGGGCTGTAAACTGTTCTAACAGACCTGAGGCCAAGTATGAGTCCAGTTTCTTTTTCACAGAGCTGTTCCAATGATTCTTTATGGCATTGTCCGTCCTGTTTATCAAACATGCCCAGATATGACAACTCGGACTGGTTAGACTTCAACACAACATTCATAAAAAAAAATCAAAATTACTTACACCAAACATGAAATAGATAGAAACACAATTTCAAAGAGACTAAATATAGAACCACATAAGGTATAAATAGAAAACTAATTGAAGAGAGAACACAGAATATTACGATAAAATCATTAAATTGTGCCTTTTCTTCAAAGGAAAAAAAAAAACAAACCTTCCAGGCAAGAATTTTGTCAGCTCTGCCCATCTGTTCCCATAAATCTGATGAGCACGAATCAAAGTCAGCTCCTCCTGTTGAGTCCATGCCTCTTTGTTGATTGCAGGATTAAGATGATTATGCCACCTAAAACAATTAACAGATAAGAGCTACAGCAGCTGCCAATGCAGCAGTATAACACAAGTAACTGGTGATGAAAATTACAGTATACATGGAAGACTAAAGGTTTGTAATGTTTTGCAAACACAATTATTCAATATTTGACTTTACCTTTCCCGACATTGCTTCCCAATACGTCCAGGTAGATGTTGTGCTATTGTGGACCACTTCTTTGGCCCATACTTCTTCACCAAGTCAACAATTATCTCATCCTCCTGTTTATATTTAGCAAGAAAAAAAGTTAATTTAATATTCACTATTCAAGCAGAGGGAATTGACAAAATAAGAACAATCACATGTTACCTCCTTTGACCATGGGCCTTTAACAAGTTCTGGATTTAAAACCTTCTGCCACCTATGTAGGCATTGTACATCAGTGCGGTCCTTGAAACACTCAGCTACAGGTAACAAAATGATACAATCAAACAATGCAAGCAGTGTACTATAACAGCTTAGAAAAGTTTAGTAACATTGATTTATTGATATGCAACAAACACCTTTGAAGGCAACAAAAGGCAAATAGGTCTTAAACTTCAAATGATACATAAAGAAAAAATATAAGAGCTCCTTCTAAAAGTACGTAGAACCCAGCGAATGATAACAGAACATGGCCAAAGAGGATTTGATGTTTAACCTTATAGCCTCCCCCAGAATTTGTTAATTAGAAGTTATACAAATTGACTCTCAAGCAAAACATTTTCCCTATGACATCACCATCACCAAAGTCGTTTAGTAAACAGCAATCCTGAAGATAAGGATAGAACTAGCTTTGCAAAATGAAAAAAATGTCAGGAAATAAAGAGATCAACATACCAATTTTTTTCCAGTTCTTCCCTTTGAAACGTTGAACAGCCTTGCGCAAAATCTCATCCTAAATGCAAAGAGTTAATCAACAATCCAAAAATGGGCGAGTGTTCAACATTGTACTGTTAAATGTGAAAACTTGAGAATCAAACATATTTGGTACATTAGTGCATGAGGATCAAACATGTTTGGTACAGTAGTGCATGACTAATATGAAACCTTTTTCTGTGGTAAGGTCTCAAACTGCATTGCCAAAGGAAAGCTTCTTAATCATTTTCTTTTTCAAATTTGAAGCACAAGAGACAATTGTTGAACTAGGTAGGTAATCCCTTGGATTAGATTGGGCTACAGGAAAGGTATTGCCCTTCCATATTTTCCAAACCTTAAACCAACTCTTCACAGGATCTTAGCCTTGGTGATGGAAAGGCAATTCCCCCTCATCACCACCACATCAATCCCTAGGGTGGAGTAAAAAATGCTTTAAAAGCTAAGAATGTACCACTACCTCTTCAGCTGTCCATTGTCCCTTTGTTGAACGCCTTGTTGGCCCACTAGTCCTCCTAGAAAAGATTCATGGTATCAATTGATCTTGTCCATGATTCACAACAGGCCAAAGCAAATAGCAAAAGATGGAAACAGCAAGAACAAGTATTACTACTAAAGACCAACAAAACAGCCTGAGCATTCAATTGCAGTAAACCTAGAAGCAAATTATAAAGTTCAAAAGATGAAGAAGAATGTAATGAGGGGAAATCATTCTAATTGACGAGGCAGCAAGATACTTCCTTAACAGCTTTTCATTTCCTAATAAATATTTTGTAAACCACATCCATAAAGCAATGAAAAATTTAAAGTAAAATTTTGCCCTTTTTTCTTTACATAAAAGCATGCAATAGATGCAACAAAATATTTATGAATGCTTTTGAAGAATTACCCATGCATAGGCCGGATTCTCTGAACACTATCACCGGGCCCATCTGGGAGAGCAGAAATTGGCCTGTCACTTTCCATTGTTCTTTGATAGAAAAATAAAACTGCATACCCCAATACCAACTCGTCGGCAGTTATCTCTGGAGTATGTTCTCCAAATCATTATAATCAACCCTAGAGAGTGATCAGTACTCCCCTCTTTTCAAAAGAGATCACAGGCTAGCATATGAAAAAGAAATTTAAAAAATCATATCAAAATCCAAAGACAAAGAACGACAAAAGAAGCTTCAAGTAACAAGGATAAATTTCCATAAGCTTCGATTGAAGTCTTCAAGGGTATAAGGTACTAGGTAGCCGCACCTTTTGAATTATTCTTTCAATTAAAAGCTAGGTCAGGCTACTGTAACATGGATAATCATCGGCCATACTAAAATTTAGGATCAGGAATTGTGGAGTTTGCCTCACTTGAATACAGATATTGTGTCATCTTACAAATTTTTCCAAAAAAAAAAAAATCAAAATCACGAGACAAGTTCTTAAGTTACAGTCCTACATAGGAATTAAACTTCAAAACCTAGAATTCTGTAAGAAAAACGAAAAGAATCGAGGCCTTAATTCGAATCAGTATATGAGACTTTGTCCAATCACTACTTGGTGAAAATCGAACTGAATAGAATGAAAATTTTCGAGAAGTACGATGGAAGCACTTCTTTTGAAGTGTCAAAATCAAATTTTCAAATTTCACAAAAAATGGAACGAGTAAAAACCGAAAACAATTATTAAAAGAAAAAACAAAAAGCACCCACCGAACGGAACTTGAGAAGGAGAATCAGCGAAGAGACGGATACGATGCGCATTTGCAGATCCAAATAAAGCCAGTATGAGAGAGAGATCTGCAAAATGCACTCTACAAAATAAACAGAGTATTGTGGAGAGAGAGAAGAGAGTAAAACGGTCAAGAGAGTTATTCAAACATAAAGGGGCGGACTTTGGAGTTTCAAACCCTATGGTTAAAACTCGAGCATCTTAGGTTGATGTTGACGGCCCAGATCTAGAAATGTCAGAATCTGGACCGTCCATTCAAGTTTTCCTCATTTGCTCTTCTTTTTTAAATTCCAACGGCCGTTTTTTTTTTTTCTCTTTTCTCCAACTTTAACATTAATATAGTTCTTTTCTTTTCTTGTATCATGAATCATGATAGATAGAGAGGTAGCCGAATTTATTATCCAAATGATTAATTTGAGGCACAGCCAAAAATTGTAGGATTTGAAAATTGTGAAGTTCATTTAACCATTATTGCCAAAAATATCCAAAGAAAATCAATGCTGGATTTGCAAAATAAATTATGCATGTAGGAAAATCACCTTAGAGTCCTTTTCCATTACAACTTTTTTTTTGGTATGTTTAATTAATGCATGTAATGAACTTTTTATTTATTTTTTAATGATCATTAATCTTGGTAAGTAGAAATTTTGTAATTTAACGGAAACTAATTACTTATTAAAACTAAAAATAGAAAGTTTTAACATTTTTATTTACAATTTGTAGTATAAATTTTAATTATGAATTTCTCCAAATAGAGAGGAGGGGAAAAACAAATGTAGTCAAGTTCAACTCTTATTATAGTATGCGATGCAATAAAAAAAAGGCCTTTTATTTGTATCAATTTTACTCATTAAAAAATATTTGAAAATATATATCTTTAATCATAATAAAAATATTTAAAAATATTTATATATTTCATTGTATATTTTTTAAGTGTATATCATTATAAGGAATAAATGAAATATTATGATTTAACCATAATATAAAATAACTTTCATTTATAATCAGTTAAATAAATTTTAAAATAAACAATAAAGTGTAGCAATTATAATGGTCACTCTTTCTCAATTAGCTTTGATTGTATATTTTTCTCAAATAATTGAGAAATATTTTCAATTATTCTATACAAATTATATTTATTTATAATTTAAAATATGTATTGCTATTGAAGTAGAAAATACATGTAATTAATAAAGCTGGTAAATAAATAATATATTGACAAACAAATTACAAAGATTATTGATTGTTACGTAACACTCAAAAGAGAATCTTTTAAAAATTAAGAAATGAAATGCCTAAACTTTAAGTAAATGTTATAAAATATTGTTTCAAAAATAAATACCAAGTAATCACCAAAAAAAATAGGATTCTCAAGTAAAGAGAATAAGAAGAAATTGAACAATTAATCTTTATAATGATTCGATTGACAATTTTAGACTGCATCTATTTCATTGAGATGAGCCTATGTATATTCTCCTTTTTTTGGAAGATGACTAAAATTTGTATTAACTCAAGTTGAGCTTCACAAAGTTACAAAGGCAAGAATGTTAAGCTTAACTCTCAAAGCAAAATATAGATTTTAGGATTGTGGTCCCAATCCAATATACAATACTAACTCTATAGTTTCCAAAGTACTTTCATTCTTTGGTTGACTTTGGAATGAGTATCATGTTTCATTAATAGTTTCCTAATCTAATTAGGAATTGAGTCTCCTAGGATTTGATTTTCCAGCTTTATTCCTCTATATAGACATTTGTTTCTCTCCCTCCATATTATGTCCATGATACAACCGAAAGTAGTTTTGAGGATAATCCCATCATTCTTCAGTGTTTTAATCATTGTTGTGGCCTGTTGAATTATATTTATCCATTCTTTATGTGGAAAAATATCTGCATTATGTTTTGAATTTGAAGTCAAATGCAATGGGATACTCTACACTGGAAAAATAGGTGAGGTAGCATTTCTATCTCATTTTTACAGAGTAAGCACCCTAGATCAAAGTTGCCGGTGTTTCCATACCATCTGTTTTTTGTTTTCAACCTTTAAGGGATATTGTACTCTTCCAAATTAACTCATACTAGGAAACTTTGGGGTAGCTAGCTCTAAAGATCTTGTAACATGAAGAGTTTATAAATTCCATGGAGCTATTTTTTAGCTACATAGGCTTATCCTCTTCGCCTGCTAGTTGACAATATGGTAAATAAGTTAACAAGTAGTCAGCGCCCTTATAATTGTAGCTCTAGACCCTATTTCGAATGATGCTACCGACTTTAGCTTTTATTATAATCTGGGAGGTCAAATGTTATATTTCATTTATATTAGATAGAGGGATTAATTCATTCCAATTGTCAAACCAAAACCAAGTTGACTCTCCATTGCTTATTTGTCGCTTAATCTATAGATGAACTTGGTCACTCATGCTTGTCTAAAGCTTTAAGAATTTTCCCTATTTTGCTCTAACTGGTAAAAATTTTAATTCTTCAGATAGTACATATTAATCCATTTTAACTATAAAGTTTCTTTGTTTTTGAACAACCTCCAAACAGTTTTAATTATTGGCACCTTTTGCATAGTCATCAGAGGAACCATAATTAACCCCACCTTCTTCTTTAGTAAGACAAAGCTCTTCCCACTTCACTTTTGCTCCTTTGGAGTTGCCTATTTTGCTAGGCCATAGGAATTGTTTGATGTATCTTTTTAACTCTTTAATTATCTTTTAGATAGTACCAAGTGGGCAATCTAGTATGTATGAACATTCCTGAGAAATGATGAAGTCAATTATAATTTGTAAGCAATTGATAGGCTTTTATTCTGTCAAGCATTTACTATGGATTTGTAGCTCTTAAGTAATAGCATATAATCAGCATACTTTTTATTTATTTATTATGATATATAATCCCAAATATTTGAATGGAGGAGATTAAAGATGAAGCCATGTCAATCTACTAATTTCTTCTCTATCCTAGATGTCGAAGGAGATATAGATGCAACTTTAGGCAAATTGCCTTTCAACCCTAACAATCTTGTGAACTCTTTTAAAATGCTCATAATGAGTGAAAGAGAGTAAGCATCAGCTGCACAAAAAAAAGTATAAGATCATTAGTAACTCCTAAATCATTTAATTTCATATCCTTAGATTTATAGTGGTACATGAATCTAGTATTTTCATCAATAAGAGCTAATAGTAGCCTGGAAAGAACTTCAACAGCTAGAGAAAATATGTAGGGGAAAAAGGCCCCCTAACTAATTCCTTTGTGGTTTTTAAAGTAATTAGTCGGATTCTTTTGATTAGGATGCTAAAATTGACTGAAGTGATGCATTCCTTAATCTATTGAACAAATTGTACATTAAAATCAAAAGATTAAAGGCATTTGATGATGAAATCCCATTTGAATGTGTCAAAGTCTTTGAAGAAATCAATTTTGATTACACAGCTCTGAATAGTTCTTTTGATAGTTGATAGACACATAATTGATTATTTTTATACCACATATTTGATGTATTTTTGCTTGATATTTTGTACTTCTATAATATATTTGGTACATAATTCACTCCAAGTGTGTTTATAGGTTATAATCGACTTCACAGACTTAAAAGAGAAGAATTTAGATGAAAACATGACATAAAACGAAGATTTGAAGCATAAAAGGGATACACAGCTGTGTAGAATCATGAATTTTGATATTTTGGGCTATACATGGTCTAGTACATGATCGTGTATTAGAGCATGTACTTTTTAGGAATTTCTACTTACCATCCCTTATCCTGCTAAAGTGAAGAAAGATCTAATCGATGCATAATTTGGTAAGTTATTTGAACTATTTAAGCAACTCCATATTAACGTATCCCTTGCTGAAGATCATATGTAAATGTCGTAGTATTTGAAATTTTAAAGGAGATACTATCAAATAAAAGAAAGTTAGAGGAGTTGGCGATTGCATAACTGTGCAGAAAGTGTTCAGAAATTCTAAAAAGCAAGTTACCATAGAAGCTCATAGATCTAGGGTGTTTTACTATCCCTTATTAAATTGGTAGTTTGAAAATAAATAAGGCTTTCCCTAACCTAAGGGCTAGTATTAACATAATGCCTTATTCGTTATTTAAGAAACTGGGACTGGGTGATCTAAAACTTATTAGGATAAATGTGAAGCTAGCAAATATATCGGTAAAACATCTTAAAGGCATTATAAAGGATATTCTTATTAAGGTTGATAAGTTTATCTTCCTAATAGACTTTATGATTCTTGACATAGAGAAAGACGTAGAGGTACCACTAGTCCTTCCTTTTTAATGACTGTTAAGTTGATTATTAATGTTAATGAAGGCAAGTTAATACTAAAGGGGAGGGGGGGAGGGCGTAAAGTTGAATTTAAAATGTTTAATGTCATGAATCCTGACCTTGATTTTATTGATGTAAATGAATCTGGTGAATTATGTAATGATTCACTTTTGAATATTTCGCAGGACTCCTATTTTAAAGGTCCACTGGATCTTTTGCAAGTTCAAGGCATTAAACAAAAGGGAAAATATAGTAATAGGAAACAATAGGTAGCTTACTTAGAGGTTATGGAACCTACAATAGGACTACAAAAAAACAATCTTTATAAACAACCTTGAGCATGAAAGGATGTCGAGATAATAACATTAAATAAGTACTACTTAAGAGGCAACCCAATAATTAGGATAGGTTCCATTTTTATTTCATGTTTTTTCCATTCTTTATTTTAGGATAACACTTTATTTCATATTATGTTATTTCCATGTCCCTTAGTTATTTTCATTATTATTTTTCTTTTATCCTTTAATCCTTTTTGTTTATATTTTTTTCAAAAAATTAAAATCGGTTAATAATAATAAGAAGATAGGAGAACAAAGTTTGGAAACTCATAAACACTCTCCTACATCTAGAAAAAAAGGCTATAAAGGCAACAACTTGTAAAATACATAAAGAGTCAAACAATTGAAAACAACAGCGTTTACAAAAATATCAAGAGCTCAAGTCACACGATGACGTTTCAGGTTTACATCTCTATAACCCCCATCATTGAGTAAAAGAGGTAAAGAAATCCCTAAAATATGAAGCCACTCCTCCTATTTTACTTGATTAGGGTTGGGAGTTCCAGAGATCGCCACCATTTTGAGGAACACATATGGGTGAGTCGTGAAGGAGGATCACAGATTATAAGGTGAGATGAAGAGGTAAGACCAATCCTTTATAAGCAAGTTTTTATTCTTCACATTTCATGTTTCATAATAGAGAAACTTTTCGATGCAAAGTGATGAGTCTTTTTCTCATATCTCTTATTTTACCAGAACATCAGCTGCGTATATCAAGCGGATGGAGTTCATAGCCAAACCCCCATACCAAAATCACTTCATCCTTTGTCCCCATGAGTTAAGTCTCACATCTAATTCTTTTCATTTCTTCTGATAATTTTCTTCGATCTTCCTGTTGGGACACTGCCCTCGTGGTCCATATGCCTGACATCCTAAGTGACATCTGAATGCGTGCTCCATAAGGGTGGTGAGCCCGCACCAGAACAAACATCAAAACAACACCCTTCTCCTATTTTAGGATAGATTTTTGGGAAACCTCAATCATATTGCACCTATCTTGAGGTAATTAGCATAACTATCATTTGAGATATCATATTAATATCATCTTAGGACGGTTTGAAAGAAGAAGACTTCGAGGTCTACAATTTCCATAAAGACCTTGAAAGTGGATTCTATCATCTGAAGGGTCAAAAATGGAGCAGACGATAGCATCAGACGAATAGTGTACAGGAGGAGAAGTTTAGGTCACATAGGCAGAAAGCAGTTAAAGCAAAATGACAGATGAAACAAAAAGACAGACGAAGCAGAAAGATAGACGAAGCGGAAAGACAGACAAAGCAGAAAGATAGACGAATGGCAAAGCAGACGATTCAGATAGTCAACTTAAGACGAAGCAAAAGTCAACCTAAGACGATGCAGATGATCAACTTAAGACGAAGCAAAAGTTGACCTAAGACGAAGTTACTTTACAGACAATACAACTCTTAAGACGAATCACGTCATCACAGACAGTACGTCTTTACAGACGATGCATCTCTTAAGACGAATGACGTAATCACAAACAATATCACATCATCACAGACGATACATCTTTACAGACAATGCATCTCTTAAGACGAAGCGTCTTTACAGACAATATAACTCTTAAGACGAATGACATCATCACAAATAATATAATGTCATCACAGATGATACATCTTTACAGACGATGTATCTCTTAAGATGATACCAATGTATACTCCTAAGCATCTCCCTTCTAAAGACCATAACATACGACCCAAAAGTCTGAAAATTCTATACTATATACTGTTGGAAAGCTAAAAGAGAGACCTACAACTTTTCAAAAGGCACATTTGCCTATATTAGCATTGTTAGAGCATCTCTTCCCCCAATGCCAAAACATAAATCCTACCCCAATGAAAACTTGAAATTTTCATAAAAAGACTTAAAATGTCATAAACAACCATAATATATATGTATTTCATTCACATCAAAATACGAGTTTTACAAAGCTTTAGTGGGTGTTTTAAGCTGAAAATACATTAATATCTTACAATCCCAAAAATACAAAAGGTACTTGAACCAAGGTTTGCTCAAATGCAACTAAAGCCTTGCTTTACAAGGTTGGCTTCAAATATAAAATATACAAAAAAATTGGAGTGATGCCTTAACCCTTATCTACTCGATATCTTGCTCATCACCTAGATGTGGGGGAAGGGAAAGGGGGTGAGCTTAAGCCCGTGGGTAACAATTTATAATTGGTAATAAGAAAAACCATTTATGAAATCCTTTCCAATGCAGAAATTTATGTTATTGAAAATTATGTATGCATCACTTTTGTCAATTTATCATGAGCACATAAGCATATCAAAATAGTTCGGGTGGATCCAAAATAGAACATCTTACGTATTTTCACATAATGGTCTTACATAGCCGTGAACTTATGGGAGTCTTTGAAGGAGCTCCAGGCTACTTACGGGCAGGCGGGAGAAGCCTTTTTGTCAAAGTACACTTGAATTAACTTAGGGGACTACCACAAACTCACATAACATGTATTTCCATAAATGTAAAACATATTGCCCAAAAAGGCACATTTTGGGAACTTGATTTCTTAAGCTTGATATCTTTTCTAGAATCATCTTCATATGTCAAACAAAATTTATATGCAAAACATGCAACACATCCTCAAAACATTCAAAGAGTAATAAATGCACGTTTTTTAAGTAGTTGAAACCATTTATTTCCATTTTCTTGAAAGAAACATTGATGCCTTATTATTTAATTATAAAAGTAACCCAACTTGAATCTCCTTGCTTGAAAGCTTATTCAAGGATATCTCTCCTCTTGCTCCTCTTACCTCCCGTAAATATTAACAAAACCTCATTCAAAAAGAACTATAATTGGAAACCCAAAGAAACCCATACATGAATTGATCCTAGACTACTTAAACCTATGCATTTTCTACGCTTTTAGAACCAAAACCTTTCTAAGACTCCAAAAGATTTAACTTAAGCTTACCTTGAATCTTCACTAATTAATGAATTTCTTGACTCTAATGGAAGCTCTAATCTTCCTCTTTCTTTTTC
>JANSVA010000008.1:21610521-21620577 GCA_025504915.1 Erythroxylum reticulatum | reverse complement strand
AAACAAATAATTAAGGATTATCTCTGTAAAGCCCCAAATTACACCCTAGTAGGAATGTTACATGTTCATGAAAGTATAAGAAATTGGAAAATTACAGTAGAGAGAAGAAGTGAAAAAAAAGGAAGGAAAAGATGAAGAAGCTATTCGGTAAAGAAGCACGATCGCGACTTCACAGGTGTAGGTAGGATGTCGCGATCGTGCAAACGCAAGATCGTGACTTGCAATGTTGAGTCTGCTTCTGAGCATCCTTTGATATTTTTGTTATATCCAAATGAATTGATTATTGAACCAATAGGTTCCTAATACATTATTAATGCCTGTTTGGTTCAGCTTTTGGAAGCTTAAAAAGCTCTTTTTTCCACTACAAAAGCTATTTTAAAGAAAAAGTGAGTGTTTAGCTGTAAACTTCAAAAGCACTTTTTAAATAGAAATAGCTTTTTTAGAAGCTAAAATACAACTTTTTTATAAGCTTAAATTTGGAGCTTTAAAAAAAAGTCCCTTATTTTGGCTTTTTCGGGTAGACTTTTTTGCATCGTTTACGTTTATATTGAAAGTTAAAAAAGTGATTGTTTTGTTCTTTGCTTCTGTTCTGTTTAATATACAAAACTCATCTTCTCAAAGATATAGCAAAAGCTCATCTTCTCAAGACACCGAACGGATCAACTCACAGGTATGCTTTTTCTGGGATTTCTCAAATGCTATTTCTTGTTCTTTTTTCCTCCTCCTCACTTTTTTGTCCCCTCAATTCATGATGACTTTGTATGAGTGCGTCAACTGATGGTGTTTTGTATTGTGTTGGCTGATGGTGTCTATGCATCGGTTGAGTGTTGGAGGATGTAGGGATGGTTTATATTAAGGATTGAATAAATTAGGGATTAGTAGAACATTACTTTGCATTCAACGCAGGTGAACGTCTGCTCAATGTAGATGTTGTTTGCCTTGAGCGTGTCTATGTTTGTTTGCATTTAATGCTCAATGTAGATGAACGTCTACGTTGTTAAATGCAGACAACTTCTGTGCTACATGCATTTTCCTTAAATGCATAAGAACAATGCAGACAACGTCTGCGTTGCACGCGTTTTCCTTAAACGTATAAGAAGGAGCAAATGTATGCGAAGTAGATGGGGAATTTAAGAGTGAACTAAATCATCATCATAAAATAGCGAGAGAGCAGTGAGCAGTGAGCAGTAAGGGGAGGAGTGAAAAAGTTTACAGAAGAGTTCTATCTATGCGTTTATATTGTCTTTGCTCGTAGTTCTTAGCCCATAATTTTACATTCCTATAGATTCGAAAATGATAAGCTAAGGCTAGTAAAAGCTCATGATAATGCACCTTAACAAATTCATGAATTGTCCGTTTCTCATCTGACCTTCTCTTCACATGCATACCGGCTTTGCAATCTTCTTTTTGTCTCTTGCCCTCACTTCCCTGTTGTTAAATTTTCTAATACAGTGATTCAATTAAACCTGTGAGTGAAGATGCTAGTCCCTTAAACTACTTATCTTGTTCTTTTAAGTGCACTCAATGATTCAAAGTAGGCATGTAAAACTGTTTTTAAATATAGGCTAAAAGTAATACATTCTGAATAATTTGTATTTGAGATAGCACCTCCCTATGAAATGTGTCTCTTTCTTTAATTCTGTATGTGCATAAACTTTCATAGTCGTTGTTATGCTTTTATTGCTGAGTTCACAAAAGATTTAATGCGTATTATGCTTTTGTCTATGTCATTTTGGTTATGCTTTTATATTTTCTTATACTTTCTAAATTCATTGTTATATGTAGTGGGGATTTTGTTGATGATAGAAAATGTCAATACCAAGTCAAGATATTCAAAGTGGGGATAAATTGGGAAAAAAAGGGTTAAAGTAGAGTGGAATGATAGAACTCTTGAAATTTTAATCAAAATTTTGTAGAAGAGACATTAGCTGGAAATTGACCAAACAGTCACTTTAACAAGATTGGATGGAAAAATATAGTTTCAAAGTTTGCTTATGAAACTAAGAAAAATTATGAATACAATCAAGTTAAGAATAAATGGGATGGATTAAAAAAGGATTGGCAGCTTTAGACAAATTTAGTAGGTAAGGAAACTGGACTAGGATGGGATCCTACTAATTAAACTATTGATGCAAGTGACGAATGGTGGGAAAAGAAATTGAAGGTAAGCATTTAAGCTTTAGATTTATAATGTTCTAATGTTAGCTCCGTGATTTTCTATTTCTGTACATACAGCTTTACTCCGTGAATTCTATTCTGACTGAGCCCAGTGGGCTAATATTTGTATCCATATGTGAAAGGCACTTGGTCACAATAATAATAATGAATCTAGAGTCTCATATGCATCTGTAATTATAGATATCTATTATGATTTGCAATGATAACATGATCTGCTATGATAATGTGAATATTGAATTATTCATAATCTGAATGAATATATGTGAGATATATGATTTGTGTTTTTGCCTTAGGTGAAATCATCAATGATGGTTCACTCATTGAGTTCCCAAAACTCATAAAAAGTTACATCCTGACTTTTTAGGTACGAGACAGGAGATCTAGTTTCTTTAACTAGATTAGAGGAACATTTTGGACTTAGTTATGGCTCAAAGGTCTGTCAGCTGACATCAAAAAAGTTGTAATTTTTGCATTTTATAGATTCTTGTCTAGAACTTGTATAAGGATTGTAAAATATAGTGAAAGCTTTTGTCAATGAATGCAGTGAATGGTTTTAAAATTTGATGACTCTTAATTATGTTAAATGATGCCATTTGTAAATTGGATATGTGTTTTGCTCTAACATACCATTATCATAGGATATGTACTTGAATTTCCTTGGATGTTTGGGTATATACTTTATGGTAGTGGGATGTTGCAAAATGCCTTTCCAAAATCTATCTTGAAAGCATAGTTCTTTGGAGCATTCTTCCTCGAGTAGTTTCTTAGGAGTTCCTACACTATAGAGATATTATCTCCTATTTTGTTTTCCTTGGAAAAAAGAACTTTGGTTATTACTAACCAAGGATCCCAAAACAAGTTTTAGTCTATTAGCAATAATCTTTGTGATTACTTTGTAGAGGAAATTAGAGCATATAATTGGCTTATAGTCCTCTAAACATGCTAGATTGTTTAGCTTAGAGACCAAGTAAATATATGTTTTGTTGATTTCCTTCAACATAATTCCTAAAGAGAAGAATTCTTTGACAGTTTCTTTCACCATTGGGCTGATATCAGGCTATGCTTTCTAAAAGAAGAAACCATTGAAACCGGGGCCCTAACACCTTTTTAGGATTCATTTAGTAGACAACCTTCGCTATGTCAGAGTCATTAACAGTTTTTATTAGTGATGCCTTGTCCTCATTAAAAAAATTGTTGTAGATAATAAATTCCAAGAGTTAAGTATGGGCAGTTAAATTTTGGAAGTTGTAGAAATCTTTAAGGAACCTCTCATCCTATTTCAATAAGTTTTGCATAACTTTCTCCCGTCTTGTATGTTGATTTCCTTTATAGAATTATAGTTCTTTTGGGCAATTATAGAGTTAAAGAAAAATTTACAATTTTTATCACCTTCCTAAGCCACTTTATCCTTGCCCTCTGCTCTATAACACTGACATGATTGTTTAAAGTTTACAAATAGTCTTTCAAAGCAGTTTTCTCTAAAGATAAAAGAGACTCGTCACCTAGATTATATGATAGACAATTTTAAACTTAGGTGAGCTTGTCTTTAGCTACTATAATGGCTTGAGAGGTGTTCTCCCTAATTTATTTCTTTAGGGACTTTAATCCCTCCCTGATTTTTTTAAACTTCTAAACATATTTGAATTGGAGAGTTCCATTTACATTAGTTGTCACCCGTTCCTCTAACAATCCTAAAAAATTTCCAATTCAACCATGTAATTATTAAATATAAAAGGAGAGTAATGTTTCACCTTTAAGAACAAATCAGCCACCTTCATAAGGGTATGATTTGAAATTATAGGATCTAAGAAAGAGGTCTTACTTTCAGGGATTTGTTGTAGCCATTCCTGATTAACTAAGACATGATCTAGCTTTTTCCTAAGAGCCTAGCCATTAGTTTGCTTATTACTCTAAGAGAAGAAATGACCATTCGCCTTATGGTCTAGGGCTTCTAATTGATATACACAATCCTTAAGATTTGGAGAGTAGTTTCTTAAAGAGAAATGCTCCTATTCTTTTGTTCTAAAAGGAGTATAATTGAAATCACTTCTAATTAACTAAGGACCTACCAACTTTTTATAAAAATTTAGTACGCTCCCCCAAAGATTCTTTCTCTGAAAAACTGATTCAATCCATACACTAGCAAGGTAAGGATAGATGTATTTGGCTCAAAAAAATGCCACTTCATGTGAATAACCTGCATCTCTATTTCCAACACTTTAACCTCTCTAAAACGGGGATCAAAACCAACTATAATTATGCCATATGCATATGCTTGATGATTTGAAAGGAAACGCCACTTATAACCTAATTAATTATTTTCATTAGCCAAAAATTTCCTTAGGGCCAAAAGTTTTTTTGAGACAATAAAGGCCCCTAACATCCCATAAAACATGGCTTTGTAACCTTTATTGCTTTTAGTACCCTTCCTCCTTTTGACATTAGTAAATTGTTCTTCAATCTCATTCCCCCTGATAGTGCTTAGGGTTAAAGGGGAGGAGCTTGCTTTATCCCCATTTTCCCCTCCTGAAGTGTTGTCTTTCCTTCCATTGGATCTTCATTAGTAATGTTTGTTTATGCTTTCTCCTTAGGTTAAAGTGTCTCATTTAAATCAGCTAATGTTGGATCCCCTTTGGACATATTATGACTTAATATTAGCTTATCATTTCCATCATTAGCTACCTACTTTAGGCCCATTAATTCCATATAATCCCTTTTCTTAAAGGTCTTCCCAGTTGGCATCCTCTTTTTCCTTATAGTTTCAAAGAGGACTTCCAATGGTAGCATACTATTACAATATCTTCATATAATAAGCCTAATCTCATAGCTGGAATTTGTTCTAATAAATCTTTAGAAATGTCCATATTAATACATAAACAAGCATAGTCCAATCTTTTCCTTTTTGTCATATTTTCATCCATGCATAAAGGTTGCCCCAAATAACTTGCAATCATACTAAGCCCCTTGGTAGTCCACGGGGATGTTATACATGTTAACCTACAAAGGAACTAACTTTAATTATTCCTTTTCAGCTTGGAACCTTGATTGCTAGCTTTGGAGTATCAATGTGAGATTCATCATATGCCAAAGGCCTTCTTCCAATACTTTAAGGGCCTAAGTTTTGGAACAAAAGGTAAATAATGCTAAATTTTTATTATCTAATAGTAATTCTACCAAACCTTTGTTCTTCCAATTATTATTTGCCCATTTTTGCAGTATTGAAAATAAGGGCCTTTTTTCCAAAAAGAACCCCACTAGAGAAGCTTCCCAGGACGAGGCTCCATCCTGGAGAACTTTTAGATCTAGTAAGACTATGACTCGACCACTTTCTTACTGGGAGTAACGAAGAGTCGTGTTTCCATTTATAGTTTATCACTTGCTTCTAGATTTTCTTAAGATCAAAGGAGGAAGAGGAGGCCTTTTAGGGAGCTTGGAATCAACCAAGAATCAAGAGGGTAGCAAGGGAAATTCAGTAGGGGAGTCTACAAAAAAGGGTAAGGATTCAAGGGTCTATATGCTGTCAGTAGTGGAAATGGAGATTATACAAAGTGTGAAAAAGGTTTGCAAAAAGTAATTACCAAATAAGGTAACCAGTCAAAGCAATCTGCAAGGAAAAAAAGAAGAGGCTAGAAAAGCCTCTAATATAAAGAGATGGACTCAGTGAGTACAATGCTTGGGTGTTTGTGGGTTGAAAGGCAAAAATTTGATGAGATCTAAGGGATAGGGATGAATGCACCGGTGAAAGATCAGGTGTTTATGGTTTGAAGGGGAGGGGGATGATGAGCGGGATGAATGCATTGGCTTGTGGTTTGAAAGTTTAAAAGGGAGGGGGTTGATAAACTGAGAGCTGGGGATGGAATCAAACTGGGAAACAAGAAGAAGTGTTGGAAAAATAAGAGTTGTGAGTTAGGACAGGCTGAGTGAAGTGCTAGAAAAATAAGAGTTATGAGCTGGGATAAGCTGAGTGAATTGGCTAGATTCAACCAAAGAGATATGATTCCCATCTCTGAGGTATGGAGATAAAGAGAGAAGTTGGAGCATTGCTCTTTTCATTTGGACTTCTTCACTTTAGGACTCTATACATATTCTTATTCAAGGCAATGCCAATAAACCCTCTTAAATTTTTCTTATTTTTATTTATTTTATTTTGTATGTGCACAATGTACAACTTTGGTACTTAATTCACTTCAAGTGTTCTTGTAGTTGATAATTGCCTTCATAAATCGTGGCATAGAATGAAGATTTGATGAAATTGTTGACTTGCATGACTGTGTATAGTGATTGTGTAAGTCTTTGTAAACGTGTGGAGCTTTAACAACATAATTCATGTCTATGTGGAGTTACAACCATGTAAAACCACAATTTGAGGTGTTTTGGATAGATGACTGTATATATACCAAAAACCATAGTTTTTAATATAGAAGGATATTAAGCGAGGTATATTAGAAGATGTGAGATTAGAAGCATTTTTAACTTATAAAAAACACATAGAAGAGGCAATTATGAATGGAGGACAAGGAAAAAACAAATTATGTCATAAGATCCTATAGAGAGCATCATTCAATCCAAATTACAAGAAGATTCATTAAAGACAAAAGAGGGATTTAGAATATGAATTCTTTTATTTTTATTTATTCTTATGAATATTTATTATTGGTTTTGTTTTCTATACGTAGAAACTAAGCCCTCATCTCCACTCGATGTTAGTTTCCTAGAAGGTTAAGGGCATGAATTGCCCAAAAAATGAGCATATAATTAAGGATTTTCCTAGTATGAACAAATTCCATATTATTGGAATTATGGAGATAAAATTTAAGCTAATTAATTTTTAACACTACATAAAGGATTTTGGTAAAGATTGGGAAATGATTTCTAATCATCATTCCACTTTATTGATCGGATTATTATTAGGTATGATCTTATTAAAGTTAAAGTGTCTCAACTCTTAATTTCAAAGAAGTTTATTTATTTGGAAGCATGATTGGAAGAGGAAAATTATGATATTATGCTTATATAAGCTTCAAACTTTGAATTTCAGAGGAGATTAATACATAAAGATCTTAAAATGTTAAGGCTCTCCATTAGACATCCCTGATTAGTAATTGGGGATTTTAATAGCACATTGTTTTCTTAATGTGCATATAGGGAAAGACTAAGTGATAGAGGCATAATTGATGACTTCCTTATTTGTTTATCCTTCATTTAAGTTAATGATTTAAATTTTGGTTAAGCTTGCTATACTTAGACTAACAGGCAGTTAGATATCTGGACGATAAGGAAAAATTTAGATTGGGCACTTGTTAATCCTTTTTGGATTTTCAAGTTTAGATCTAACTATGCATTTCTCAATAAACCCCTTTATATAAATCGTACACCTATAGAGATAGACTTGGGATTAACGAGTGCGAATCATAGATTTCCCTTCAAATTTAATAGCTTCCTTATCAACTATAAAGGCTCAAGTACACTATTACCAAAGGGATAGGGATCAATGTTGAATAATATTAAGCATACAAATGGATAATGAAACTTTCAAGTACATTTATTTGAGGATAAAATCAGAAGTATTAAAGAAGTAATTATTGGGGTAAATTTGTGCTTCTTAATATTCAAGCTTAAGCATAATAATTTCCTAATAACCATATTATTAGACCGAAGGAAAGGAAAGCTTTTGAAGCTTACTCAAAAGCTTTGGACAATCAACGCTCCTTACCAAGGCAAAGAGCTAAAGTCATTTGAGTCAAAAAAAAGGGATAGGGTAAATTTTTCCATAATCCCATTCCTTATTATAGATACATTAATCAAATAAAGTCTCTTCAAGTGGATGAAGTCATATTTAATAAACATATAGAGCTTAAAGGATAGTATTCATCTATTTTAAAAAGCTGCTAGGTTCCCTCTTTTACTCTTCTTCATTTTTTTAATAACTCAAACTCTTCATTCTAGAGACCATTACTCCATCTCAATAGATTTCTTTATTGATCCTTTCAGTGATGTAATGTTATGATTACTTTATTATCTATGTAACTTGAGAAAACCCCTGGACTTGATAGGTTTAATTCCATTTCTTCTAAAAAAGCTTGGCATTTGATAGTTAACTTACTAAATAAAGTTGTCTTCGAATTTTTCTCTTCAGTGATCGTGCTTAAAGAACTTAACAAAACCTATGCGACTTTTATTCCTAAGAAGTAAGACTCAAATTATATAAATGACTACAGGCCTATTTTATGTTGTAAAGTTGCCTATAAATTGTTTTTCAAAATTATAGCCAATAAGTTGAAAATAGTGTTAGGATCATTCACTAACATAATTCAAAGTGCATTTATCATTGGGAAGACCATTTTTGATAACCTACTTATTGCTTAGGATCTCTTCAAGCATTATCAAAACAAAAAATTGTAAAGTTGTTTGTTAAAGATCGATTTTAACAAAGCAATTGATTCAATTAGATTTTAACAAAGTGTTTGATTTAGTCAATTGGTCTTTCATCTTTCTCCATTCTAATTAATAGAGATACTACTCCTTTTTTTAATGAAGTTAATGGCCTTAGACGACGAGACCCCTTGTTTGTATACCTTTTCACATTTTATATAGAGTTGCTCATTAGATTAATCTCATCTAGCATAAATCAATTTGAATGCTTCAAATTCCATCATAAATATAGGAAGCTAATTCTTTTCAGTTTAATATTTACAGATGATTTATCATTATTTAGTGGTGTAACCGTTACCTTAATCTAGATATTTATGGAGTCCTTGAACCTTTTTAACTTATTATTTGGATTTGCAATGAATAAAAATAAAAGTTGCTTATCTGTCTTATCATACTCCTCTGAAAATGCTTAATTGTTTACAAGAATATCTAGCCTCAACTTATAGGAATTACCTTTTAAGTATCTTGACATTTTTATATCTAATAAAATAGTGAGTTTCAAAGATTGTAGCCATTATTTGATATAAGTAAGAGAAGAATTAATCACTAAAACAATAAGGTTCATTCCTATGCTATAAGACTTCAACTCATTAACTTAGTATTAAGCAACTTTCATATTTACTGGTGTTCACATATTTTTCTACAAAAAAATAATCAAGGACATTGAAAGATCCTTAAATTATTTTATACGTACTGTTATAGTTAACTACCACTAGGTTTTGAAAGTTTGATGGATAGTTGTTTGTTAAAGAAAAGAGGAGGTTGTTTTAGGGGTCACCTTAACTAAGATCACTAATAAAATGCTCTTTCCTAAAAAGATCTAGAAATTATTCATTAATTTCTAATCAATTTCGGTGAAATGGGAGCACACCTATGTTATAAAGAATCAAAACTTCTAGTCCATCAAGTTAAACCAATCCAACTCATAACCTTGACCTAAATCTTTAAAATGAGGGACATTATGAATTATGGAATCAAATTTAAGATCTTCACCAATAGAAAATGTATAAATCTCATCAAACCGTTTGGTTTTTACATTTCTTAGTGGAAGCTTGTCTAATTTACTAATAGGTCCCCTGAAGCCTCTTTTTTCTTTTGGTTGACAATTAGGAAAAACTTAACAACTATGGACAAGCTTAGAGGTAATATTTCTATCATGACTTGCTTTCTTCCATTTCTAAGTTTGGATATTCCCATTGACTGTTTTGTGCCAATACTTTTGATTTTTCTTCTAAAACTCTTTTCTCAGTCTAATATATGCATTAATTCATTTATTAGTTTATCTTACAATCAATCGATTGGTTGTAATTTAGTAACAAAAATATTTAAACATATTCTTTATCTTATACATATTTAGATATTTATGATATAGGTCTAATTAATCCAGAATCTAGTAATTCTTTTATTTGAATTTTGAACTCGTGTTGATCTATTTCATTATATCTC
>JANSVA010000008.1:21597861-21610421 GCA_025504915.1 Erythroxylum reticulatum | reverse complement strand
CACACACACACACACATATATATATATATGTATATATATATTGTAAATAAAATTATTATGAAATATTCATATTAAAAATGTTCATATTTTAATTGAAATGTTCTTAAACACAATTTTTAATTAGAATTGAGCTGTTAGGAAGATTGAAAATTAAGATTCTAAACAATAGTTTTTTAAGGTCTGGAAAATCAAACCCTAAGCTAGATGAACTAGCTAGTGGTTAGACCCTTAAGTCCTAATTGTAGAATCATGTGAGCATTTGGGAGCCTTGACCAATATTTGACACTGGGGGTAATAGAACAAGGAAAAGACTTGAGTAGGCAAGAAAAATATGCATTATTGATGAGTTAACATGCATTGATGCACATTGGCAGAAATCTTTAATGAGATGCAAAATTCAGATGTGAGTCTAAACGATAACTTAAGATGGACCTTGGGTTGAAGGTTAGCTAGATCATATGCATGAGGGAGACATATGAGAGCTTTATGGACTTAATGTGTGGTCAAATAGACGGACCATGACTAATGGACTTGTATGGGTAAGAATTAGACTGGACTAGTGTGCTATGAAAAGCTTTAGATTTGAATGACTCATCATTAATGGATAGAGAGTAAGGAGAAATCTTGGATGATGTGATAGATAAGATCATAGTATATATATAAATCAACTTTAAAAGATAGAACATCTAAGATGATCATCTGAAGATAATAAAGTTCTTCATGGATATAGATGTATCATTTCTAGTTAAATATAATATCTTATCTTATTAGTTGCAATGTAGCTAAATCTCATTAGATAGAGACTTATTTAGATGAGAGTGTCATTCAATCAGTTAATGTGATGTAATATGATAAGGATAGAGATGGTTTAGTTATTTTAGTTCAGTGAAGATTCTGAATTGTAAAGTCAGAGATATCTATAAATAACTTATTTGAGTCATGCTCTTAGAGGAAAGAGATGGAGGGGAAGGGAACACATTGATAGAGATCATTCCTTTGTATAATTTTAGGAAGTGATAAATGTTGGTTTTTTATCATAGTTTTTGTGTGATTATTATTGCCTTTGATAATTTAGTGCTTTCATAGTATTCTTGCAAAAGTGTGAGTAAAACACTTTAAGATTCCTGAGGTGTTCGAGAATAAGGCTTTATTGGTCAATGATCATGTGAAAAGGCTTAATGAGACTAACGTGTAAAAGAGTAGGCACGACTTTGGTATAATTTCGATGTCTAAAAAAACTTTTACAAGTTAGAGAGTGACTCTCTTCTGTGTTAAGATAAAACCACGATGAAAGGAAGGAAGATCCTAATTATGTATAAGAGAAGACAGCAAAAAGGCATAAATATAGGAACTTTATAACACTTGCACTTAGGGATGACAATGAGTTTTTAACCCAATTAATATCTGCACTACCCGACTCGAAAAAATGAACATAGAGGCTAAAAAATGGATTTTAAATGGATGCTGAAAAATGGATGTGGATATGGATTTAGATATGAGTCTAGTGATAATTCGAACCAATGGATACTCATATCCTACCCGTTTTTTATTAACTTTTTTTTTCTATTTTTTAAATATTTATGGTTAAATATAATAAAATATTAATATTTTTCGAGAAGAAACAACTTTAAAATCCCCACTTTACTCCTTAATCTTCACTTTTTTCATCATATTTTATTTTCTTATAGGATGATAATAATGCAAATGATATGGGGATGAAGTTTTGAATGTTGTGAAGTTCATGTAAAGATAATTTGAAGCTTTGGATATTTCAGTCGTTGTTCCAGTTCTTGATTGTGAAAAATATATATTGCAATGCATTAGATATTATGATTTTTATTATTCCAATTTTATGGTTTTTTTAAGACTTATAAATCAAAATCTTGACTTATTATTATTAAAGTAATTTTGATTTGGAACGCTCGCAAAAATCTACTCTTTATATTTTCTATTTAAAAGTTATATTTTTATGTGCTATACAACTCGATGGATATCCAAAAACACGAATAATCCAATGAATTTGAATATGGGTAGTAAATTGTAAAAACCGATAGATATAGATATGGATATGGGTTGTGTTATAAAAATAGATATGGATATGGATATGGGTAG
Organism: Erythroxylum reticulatum; assembly: GCA_025504915.1. Classification (NCBI taxonomy): domain Eukaryota; kingdom Viridiplantae; phylum Streptophyta; class Magnoliopsida; order Malpighiales; family Erythroxylaceae; genus Erythroxylum; species Erythroxylum reticulatum. Next base: position 21,608,309 of record JANSVA010000008.1, on the reverse strand, counting down.
AATAATATCCAAACCGAACCCTATCTATTGCTATCCTTACTTGCACTACAAAGAGGACACTGGTCCGTTAGGAATTTTGGTTTTGGACACTCATATTTTTTTCCTCTATCAGCCAAATTAGTCAATGCGTCAGTTTATCACCTTGAGGCTAATTAAAATCCTTTTCTTAATTATTATTCCTCAAAAGAGATAAATAAATAATTTTAATCGCTCTTTATCTAGGTTGTTTACAGGCTTCTTTGTTTGAAATGCGCATATATGCTTCCTCTTTTCAACTACCAAAGCCTAGCCCAAAAGCACCAACTGACAGGCTTCTTAGTTTGCAAAGCAATGGAAAGCATGTATGCTTCCTTTCTTCAACTACCAACACCTAGCCCAAAAACACCACCTGGGCATAGACATAGACACGCACTTTCACATTACATTAGGCTCAAGAATAATATAAGCCCACGACACAAAACACACGTTACACGGCCTCAAGCCTGAAAGTAAACTCCCAATTCCCAAATATAGCAAACAAGTTCGGTGTAGATTGAGAAGAAACATTCAAGTGTGCGTATGGCACATAATAAGTCTATATGGTATCGATACAAAAACATGGTCTTCGCCAGAACTGGCCTTTTTGTTCCCTCCCAGGCCACCGTACCTGGAAACGAAATTCTCGGCATTACCAAAAGAAAATCGAGTGAAATTAAGCATTCATGAAAACACCAATCCGTGGTGGCCTCTTCTTAAAGTTTCTTCAAATATACCTATTTTGTCTTTCGTAGTAATATGTTGAGATTCTGGAAATGGTACCAGAAATGCTTGTCAGTGCACCCTGTAAAGACTCAGATGATTAGCTCCGGCTTGATTTGGGGCCTTGGTGATATCGCTGCGCAGTCCGTCACTCATTACACAATCAGGAAAGACCTTATCATTCAGGTATTTGAAAACATCTCCATCAAGGAAACCCCTTTTATTCGTCTATTCCATTTTCTTCACATGTTGTTGGATACTGATTCTTGCCTGGGGTAAAGAATTTTTGTCACCTTTACCTTTTTGTCCGATTCTTGTACTTTTAAGGTAATAGCAGCCAATATGATCATCGTTTATATAAATGGGCATCATTCATTTTCTCTTAGCTTTCTTTTTTTATTCTACCTTTTCCATTTAATGTTTGGGATGATAGTTTTCCTTCATTAAAGATTACAAAATGAAAACGTTGTTCCTCTTGCTTTTATATTTTCTTTCTTTTTCCAGTCCATTAGCTGAAAAGCCGCCAGTCCTTAGTTTTTGCTTAAGGTGATCCTGAGACTATTCCTTCTAATGAAAGAGTTAATGATTTTGCGATCGTAAAATGATAACAGCAATTTACTTGCACACTCAAGATTCGAGTTATTTTATATGGTAGCTTGTTTTTGTTTAATCGGGTAGTGAAACCTACATTCTTCCAATATTTTTATTCGACGATCCATCTTAAGAATTTTGCTAGTGCAATGATTCCCGGAGTTTATTTGCTCACTCAACATTGAAGTTATTTATTGGTGACTTGTTTTGTTGAATTGGATTCTGAAACCTACTTTTATCCAATATTTTTATTCGCCAACTCATCTTCCTTGTTAATCTTAGAAGGTCATTTTTGACATCCTGTAAATTTAAATTTTTTAGAAAAATCTTTAGATTGATGGCTGAATTGCCTGTTTTCATCGTGTTGTGTTCCAGTTTAATACATAATAGCGTAATTGGTTTAATGTAACTATGTATGGCTACGTAGCAATTGCCTTAAACATTGTTCTTGGTATGAGAAATTGGAATGGAATGCTCCACTTTGCTTCATTTGTGATCTGTCGCTGATAGGCTTAGTTGGTCTCTGGTTAAGATTGTGGCAGCTTTAAAATGTTTACTCTGGTTGCCTGACGTATAAGTACATGCATAACTTTTAACTAGCTCGGTGGCTTAATTGGTTTGGGAGATATTCAGGGCAATTTAGTCTTGAGTTAGATGTTGAAGGAAATTCTTGGTACTGTTCTATCTCAATTCTGTCCTATTACTAATTTTCTCCATCCATTTTCCTTAACACCATTTTGTAAAGGATGATTTAAAGTGAATGGCCATGCCTATATACTCCCTTTTGCTTCTTCTCTTCTCCTGGAGATGGTTCTCAAATATTGGTTTTGGTGGTTTGGGATTAGAACCACAAATTGATCAGAGAACCTATATTGCAGTTCAGGGATGGGATTCGTGTGCCTGCTCTTGTCCTGTTGAGTACAAGATCCTCTGATGCATCAAACTCCAAACTGATCGACCAGTGTTTCTGTTAGTTTATAAGGTGTTGTTTGTATGAACGGTTATTGGACTCCTTAAACACCACAAAGCGGGATCCATCTTCCCTATTATCTCTGTCTTGATAATTGATTAAAAGGGAACAATCTTTATTAGAAAAATTAAGGACTGATAGGAATGTCTTACTAGGATTGGCAAATTAGCTCCAATACCATGTAAAATTGAAAATAAAGAGTACGAAGAAGAATAAGAATTTATACATTGGTCTATGTAATTCGGTTGTAATGCTTATGTCCATAAGGGTTCTGAGGTATATTATTCGTTAGGTTTATCCCATCTATATACAATAATAGGGCATTACAATATTTAATAATAAGATAATATAAAATTCATAAATAGTATTTCAATTACTTTATCATTGGATAAGCAAAATATTCTTATTGGATGCACAATAATATTCCTGTACTGAATACTAAATTCCCATAAGTTTCAACACTTCCTTCTAATTGATAAGAGAACGCTATCCAATTTCTAGTTGGTGTATGAAATCTAGATCTGGGAACAAATAATGTTGCAAATGGATAAAATAAAAAGTTAAGTTATATGTACTTGTTTTTCTTTTTTTTTTTGTTTCTTTTCCACTTTTTTTCCCCTCTTTTTTCCTTTCTTCATTGGAGATAAAAGTAGTTGATTGGAGAAGATACTGTCAAAAATAAAGACAAAGGTGACCAACGAAGAAGACATGCTGACAAAAGGAAAAAGAAAAAGTTAAAAATGTGACTAAAGCTAGAGAAAAAGGTCTGAACTGAGTGGTGTCTAGTCGCAGAATTTGAAGAAAGCAGACAAAGAAGAATTGAGGTGAATAGAGGTATTAGTGCTCTCAATAGGCCGTCAGGAGGACAGAATAGAGTTAATGAGGAAGAGGCTTCCCGTAAAGGGAGAGACATCAGTGATCAATAGAGAAATAGACAAATTCAGGATACAAAGGATTTGAGATTCCTGGAATTGGAATTTGACTTTGATACCAGGTGAAATTGAAAGTAAAGGGTATGAAGGAGAAGAAGAATACATACATTGGTTTTACTGTAAAGCCTGCCTCCACAACATAAAGACCATGAAGACTTTTGAGTTGTATTTATTCACTAAGCTTAGCTCATCTATTTATATAATAGTACATTACAATATTCCTAAATAGTAATTATCGTACTTTATTATTCGATTCACAAAATATTGCTATGTTAGCTACATAATAATACTTCTATTGTACATACTAAATCTCCAGAATCTTCTGAAGGGTGATTTCATGAGATTAGATAATTGAAGATGGGATTTTTATTTTTGCATTGCCTATAATTTTAAATTCTTTAACTGTTCTATCACTTCTTTCTTAATCTTTGGGTAGCGTAGCGTTTAACCATTTTTTAAACTCTTTGGTGTCTAGTTATACTAATGTCTTATATAGCTTCTGATAAATGTTGCTTTTGCTGCAACAGGTGATAAGAATTTCAGTGAGGTTCCTGCTTGTACCATGTATTCTCTATTCATACGTAATAGTGGTTTTCTCCTTTTCCTCTTTATGAATGAAGGTTCTGAGGACCTTTGGACATGTATGCGTATATGTAAAAGATGTGTACATATGCATATGCCCATGTTGTCCTCGATAGTGAAGAAAATGCTGCTTGTTCAAAACTTGGTTCTTGATGTGTTATACATATGATTTTGTCCAGCCATTAGCTTCAGAGTTCCAAAACCAATGGCCTGTAAGGGACCAAGACTGCCTAGATGACTGGCTTGAGATTGTTGGAACGAAATACTGATTGCTAGCAACCAGAGAAATTGAAACTCTAAAACCCTTTGTCATAATTGGGGCTATTTGTGCCATTCCTTTCTTGAATATGTCCAACAAAACTGAGAAAACAAAGAAATTTAGACACATTGCAATTGGACTTCACAAATTGGTTGGTAGGAATTTACTAGCTTCACTTCAATATCTTTAGCTTGTTTGACTAACCTGTATTCACATACTAGGGTGAAGAAAAGAATCCAAAGATTAACTGGAGACGAGTAGCAACTACAAGTTTATTTGGTTTGGGATTTGTTGGACCAGTTGGCCATTTCTGGTAGGCGATGCTCTCCCATTATCGATAACACAGTTTTATGTTTTCTTGTTTTACTAATGATCCTGAAATACTATCATTTATGTGTTATTTCCTTAACGTGAAACTCAAAATGCTGAATGAAACGTTAAAGGTGAGGATCCTGAAACATCAAAATCTTGTTTTAAATGAATAGAGTTTAATGGATTAGCACAATAATGAGTTAGAGATGTATGGGGTTGTACTTTGCTGGAGAGGCATGTAACATATGGTTATAAATCCTCATTGGATTCTTGTAGGTATGAAGGTTTAGACAGATACATAAAGTCCCGAATGCTATTGCGTCCGAATTCCCTGCAGTTTGTGGCTTCTAAAGTGGCAATTGATTGTTTAGTCTTTGGCCCATTTGATCTACTCATATTTTTCACCTACATGGGTTTTTCATCTGGAAAGAGTATTCGTCAAATCAAGGAAGATGTGAAGAGGGATTTTCTTCCTGCCTTCATGTTGGAAGGAGGTATATGGCCGGTTGTCCAAGTTGTAAATTTCCGATTTGTACCAGTAAGGTATCAACTCCTATATGTCAACTTCTTCTGCTTGTTGGATAGTTGTTTCCTATCATGGTTTGAACAACAAGAAGATGCACCTTGGAAGCAATGGCTGCTATCAGTCGGGCATTTTAAGGATAAAAATGGTCGAGGGGGATGATTCTGATTTCAACTTTTGTTTTATCAAACACTGGAGGAACTACTGATCATAGTTGATGTACATGTAAAAGGAAGAGATGAAATACAGATTTCACAGAAGATAATAGAGCAGGAAATGTGAACTATTCATGACAAGTTTCAATTCTTGGATGTTTCTCTTTGCTTCCAGTTTTTGCTACTAATAGAAGGGAAGCTTACAATGATTGTTTTAGCCACCGCCTCTGAAACACAAGTTGGAACATCATTATTAGCACTATAGTTATTAACTTATTATTACTACTTGACCTAAAAAGGACGATTTTATGCTGGTATGTAATGCAGTCTAAAATATCAACATTTCAAGTGGAATATGAACTTGGTTGGTCCTAGGGTCATAAAGAGGGTTAACTTGCCAGCTGTATAGTTAAACTCCTATATATGTGTTAAGCCTCAACGTTTTGAGTCCCCTGTTCATGCAAATTCAATATTATGGTATGGGTCAGTGACTCGTTCCTGTCTGTTAGCTTCGGTTAGTAGCATGAATTCTGTTTTGGAAGTTCATCAAGTGAGTAGGTAATGTATGAAGTCCATAAAAGTAGGTGGGTTTTGTTTGTCTTGGTTAAGTTCTCCCTAAGTTAGGAATCTGACATAAAGCAACTTCTGGAATTGTGCTGGAGACGGAGTTGGGAAATACTTGTTGAAATGGAGGCCAATCTTTGTTAGTACAACTTGTTTTAAGCACTTGACTTGAAAAGCAATTGATAAGTACAACATCAACAATTGCTTTGCTTTATGACTTGATTTCCTTGTTTTCCATGTTTCAGCAGTTGACAACATCAGGGAAAAAGAAATTACTTTGCAGACAAATCAACCTATTTAATCATACGGCAGTAAGAAGGCTATAAGGTCGTAAATTCTCCTTTTAATATGCCAAATCCATGCATCCTATGGTGGTTAGTACATAACCTTTGGTAGCTATATTGCAAAGGCATGCGGTTAATAAGTCACTCAAAAAGAGTCCAACTCAGACTGTTTAACAGGTGAACAAGAATTCAATCTTGTCCTGTTGTTGTGTTGTTTTATACAGAATCATTTATCTTGCAGCAGTTATTATGCCGCTGCTTGAACTAGGTATGTTAATACCATGTTTGCTGGTGGTTCCACTGCACTCACTAAGGCCATACTGGTGACTTGTCATTATCATTTGCAAATTCTTTATGCCCTCCTTGTTGCTATTATAATTTAAGCTTGTCGAAGAACCGTAGAATGTGATCTCCAGGCTTGATTCCCTCATTGAGATTCTTTGCAGGAATATATCCTTCCAAGCCAAGAGCTATCTGCTTGTTTGGAAACAAACATTTTCCTATTTCATTTCCTTCTTCCTTTTGAAAATTACAATGATTAAAGGGAAGTATAAAAATGCAGAAACTGGGTAGTCTATTTTGGTAGCTATCAGTTCATGGTGAATTTTCTGAACGATTGCTTGCCAATGTACGAATGAAGGTATCTGTTCAAAAAACTGACACATAATTCGGCAAAGCCTGTGTAAATTTTTAAGGGAAAGTTCTATGCTTTGTAAATTGTTAAGGGAAAGTTCTATGTTTTGACTGGAGAAAGAAAAGAGTAGTTCACCTGGCTCATTCTGGGTCGAAGCAACGCTGAATGGCTTACACAAGTTGCATCCAAGCTACCATAGATGCCATCTCTGCAGAGTTGAAATTGTTCTTCAATCGTGGATCAGCAAGGGCTTCAAAGTTTCCAACTTCCAGGGCCTGGCTGAGCAGATGCCTCGCCTACAATATGGTTCAGTTCAACATGAAGTGTGCCATCTTATACACATTGTTTCGACAACCGCCTTTTCACGTTTGAAAAAACTGAACTTAATTTTTAAGATTTAAGAATTCTGATTTTGCGAGATTAATCAAGTAACGAAATGGTATTATCTTGTATACTGTAGCATTGAGATTGATGTTCATAATTCATCATCATCATCCTACTTCACCGTGAATGAGCGAAGGCACTCACTACAAGCAAGTTGAGGTTGGGTACCTCAGAGGATAATGAAACTAAATATGTGGTTTAATATTCAGACTGGTGGCTTATCCACGACGGAGTGAATCAGTACAACGTATACAGTCAGCCACCCATTCAACCAACCCTTGTTGGACTTTGGATTCAGTGTTCATGCTAGGCGGATGGCCAGTATAAGCTCTGGCAGCGTGAGTGTATATGGGTACACATCAGATTTATCTGTTACTTTACCATTTGAAGCATTACTCTGGAGCCAAGTACCATTAAACTATCAAGAAGTAATTTGTAATTATCCTTGGAAAAATATTAAGTCTTGAAAATAATAGTTTGAAATTATGACTTTACAATTTCTTAAGCGCGTCTAGAATTTTCTTTGAAGTTCTATATGAATGTATGTTAGGTTCTTAAGAAGAAAAGTCACTTGGAAGTGTAGCTTTGCAAAAGTCTTGTAACTAGCCTCAAAACAAAAATCATATTTCAGTCATATTCTAATAAACTTCGAACATTTTATACTCGCTTTGCTTTCGTTGCTTCCAACAAATATGGCATCAACCGCGTTCAAACCATATCGCTCTAGAATCGTGTCTCATCACCTTCTTCATATATTCACAAAATTAGATTTCCATTTCCAATGGAGAACACTATGACTATTGGTATTCTCAAATGGAGACAATCTTTGTTTCATAAGATTTGTTTGGGACGTTATTGAAGATAGTTTTATAAAACTACAGTAAAATGAAGAAGCAAATTGGACAAATGAAAATCAGAAGAAATACAAGGAGCATGTAAAGAAAAATGCCACAACCTTGGGAATAATTTAATAGCAGGTAACCAAATCCATCTATCCAAAAATTTTTGGAGTAAAAGGTGTTCAAGATGCAAGGAATATTCTAAAAAATGAGTTTCAAGTATCAAAAAAGTTAATCTCTATTAAACTACAAAACTTGTGGAGAGAATTCGATAATTTGGCAATGAAAGATACTGAACTTGTTAAGTATTTCTCCCTAAGAGTTAACAAAATTAAAAGTTATAGAATTACTATTCCTTAAAAGAAAATTGTTGAAAAAGTACTTAGGACCTTATCTCATAAATTTGAATATGTAGTTGTTGTTATTGAGGCGGCAAAAGATCTATCATATCTTACTTTCTATGAACTCACTGCTTCTCTTGAAGCGCACGAGCAAAGAGTTAGTTTGTATTGTGGCTAGCCATTAGAACATGCATTCAAAACTAGAGTTAATGTTTCAAAAAAGTTTTCAAAAGTAGAACATCAACAGAAAGACAAATAAACTCAAAGGAAAGTAAATTACAGTAGAGGTCGTGAAGATAAAAATCAAAGTAGAGGAAGAGGTGCAAAAAAATGTGTTGGAAGAGGCAGAGAAAGACAATCACTAGCAAAACTCTAGTAATTTTGAGTCTTGTTGTATTATTAGTAAGAAGTAAAACATGCATCAAAAGATTGATATTTTAAGTGTTCCATATGAAAATTCTCAATCATTCTAAAAGGGATTGTGGTTCAAAAATAAGCAGAAATCTGAGGATAAAAATACTATAGCAAAATCTTCAAAAGACGATGATGTAGAAATGTCATTTTATTATAATGATGGTTATTATGATAAAAAATACTGTATATGGTACTTGGATAGTGATTGTAGTCATCACATTATAGGAAATCGCAAAACCTTTACGGAGTTAGACATATTGTTCTCTTCTCAATCGAAGCTTGGAATGACAATTGTGAAAATAGAAAGAAGAGGTCTTATTACAGTCAATTACAAAGATGGCAAAGAAAAGCAAATTTGAGATGTTTATTATCCTCTTAATGTCATTTACAATCTCTTAAATGTTGGACAAATGATGAAAAACAGGTGCAAACTTGTTTTTGATAAAGATTATTGCGAAAATATTTAATCAAAATGTCATAGTAACAAAGATGAGTCAGAATAATATATCTCCTCCCAAATAAAAAAATTTAAAATATATTTTTAAGAAATAAGACTATTGATGATTCGTATCTTTAGAACTTAAGGATACAGTCACTTATATCAAAATGGACTTCAGCTTTTGAAGCAAAAGAATATGGTTATTGGTCTTTCATTAAAATATGAAAATAGAGATTGTGAAGGATGCATTTACGGGAAGATGCATCGATTTCCTTTTTCAAGCTAGCTTGGAGAGCACACACTCCACTAGAGCTTGTTCATGTAGATGTATACGGTCTAACATGCACTCCATCATTGAGTAACAACATATATTTCTTACTTTTGGTTGATGTTTACACTAGAATGATCTGGATTTATTTTTTTTCATAAAAATAAATTGTGTTTTTCTTACTTCTACTATTTAAAGCTTTTATAGAAAGGTAAAGCATATATAAAATGAAGATGCTAAAGACTGATCTTTGAGGTGAGTTCATTTACAAGTATTTTCTTGATTATTGCAAATAGAATGAAATTCAAAGACAACTCACAGTGTGACACACTCCTTAACAAAAAGAGGTGGTAAAAAGAAAAAATAGATCTATCAAGAAGGTAGCAGGAAGCATGCTAAAAATTAAAAAACTTTCAACCTGATTTTTGATTGAAGCCGTCAATACAACTATTTATATTGTCAATCGATCCCCAACCAAAATAGTTTGCAGCAAGACACCATATAAAACATGGAACAAACAGAAGCATATAGTAAGTCATTTTCAAGCATTTTTATATTTTGCATTTACTCTTATTCTTTCTAAAAATTGAGAAAAATTTTATGAGAAAGGAGACAAGTATTTATTTTTTGGATATAGCAATGAGTCAAAAGGGTATCGGCTCTTCAATCCCGAAATAAATTAGTTGGTGGTTTTAAGAGATGTTATTATCTTCATCAAAAATCGAATGTGTTGCATCAAGTGAAGCAACTTGCGAAGCTATATGGTTGCAGAGAATTCTATCAAATTTGTAACAACATATTTCAAAACCTACTATAATTTTCTTTGATAATATGTTGGCTATCTCTATGAATAAAAATCCTATTCTTCATATGACTTGAAAGCATATTGAAATGCGTTATCATTTCATAAGAGACATGGTTAGTAGAAATGAAATTATTTTAGAATTCATTTATACTCAAGATCAACCAGTTGATATTCTATGAAGGCTATAGCTCCAAACAAATTAGAGTAGTTCAAAAATTTCTTAAAAGTTACAAATTAAGAGGGGGTGTTAAGAAGTAATATGCAGTTATCTTTGGAGGCATAACAAGCCTTGAAAATAATAGTTTACAATTATGAATATACAAAATAGAAATAATGTTAAGTCATATTCCAATAAAATTAAAATATTTTATGCCTATTTTGCCTTTGTTGCTTCCAAGAAAAACAAAGTAAGCA
>JANSVA010000008.1:21578044-21591240 GCA_025504915.1 Erythroxylum reticulatum | reverse complement strand
TATTTTCATGTGCAAATACATTCACTATTCATGTATAAGTGCATGGCATTTTTATGCATGAACATGGAAATGCATCTTTAACTCTCATTAATCACTCACATTTACTATTCTAACCCTCCCACAAGAAATGGGATGTTACATATCTAAACTGATAAATGAAATTAAAATAGTAAAGATAAAAAATTTCAAAGAAAAATGTGGTGAATATGTTAGAAATAGAGAAAACAGGAGAAATGAATATGAATCAACTAATAAAAACACAAGTGATTAGAAGCTCAACATTTCTAGCATAATTCAACAGGAGGTTGAAAGATTCATAAGAGGAAAAGCTAAGTCTAAAGCAGATAGAGGAAATAGTGCAAATTTTGCAAATTTTGAAGAATTTGTAGGTAACATAACATATCGATCCTTTAGTTCTCTTGAATTAATTAGAAATAAATCCTAGATAGTAGACACTGGAGCATCAAATCACATGTGTATAGATTTTAAGGAAATGAAAATTGTAACTTAACCAATTATCCATCCCCAATTTACCTACTAGATGGAACCATTAAGTTCGTTCACTATACAAGTGATATAAAATTGAAAAACAAAATAACCATAACCGAAGCCTTACATATACCTAGCTTTCAATTTAACTTGTTATTTGTTAACAAGTTAACCATTACAACTTATATAAAATTCACCTTTTATCCATCTTTTTGTCTTTTATAGGACCTTAAGACTGAATAAATACTAGTAGTTAGGAAAACAATAGGAAGATTATAGATATTCGATCCTTTTTCATTTGATCAACACATCATAGACTCCTATATTGCTAAAACCAATTGTTTTCCTTGTTTTCTTGCATATAAAATCTCTATTATAGATGGTGTAATGTGGCACAATAGACTCTTTCATCCCTTAAATATTGTAACCCCTCAAATTTGTGACAAGAATAAAATTACTTTTGAATACCTAAATGTTTGTGGTATCTGTCCTATGGCAAAAATGTAGAGAAATCCTTTTCCCATTAGTAAAACACACACAAACAGGTGTTTTGAACTCATTTATGTGGATTTATGGGGTCCATATCACACTTTTAGCATTAGTGGTTTAAGATTCTTCTAACTATCATTGATGATTTTAACAAATGTAGATGGATGTTTATACTAAAATATAAATCTCAAGTTTCTTCAATTCTTTAAACTTTCTTTCAAATGATCCAAACGCAATTCAATCTCAAGGTATAAAATATACGAAGTGTTAATGGATCAGAATTTTCGAATCAAGATTGTCTCCTATTGTTCTCTAACAATGGAATTTTACATCAATGATATTATGTTCATACCCCCAACAGAACGGAGTAGTAGAGAGAAAACACAAACACTTATTGCAAGTTATAAGGGCTTTGATGTTTCAATCACATTTGCCAAATAGGTTTTGGGGAGACTTTATCCTTACTGCCACTTATATAGTAAATCATCTACCATCTGTTAGACTAGCTTGGAAAACCTCGTAGGAAATTCTTTTCCATACATTACCTTCTTATGAAAAACTTCAGAGTTTTTGATACCTCTATTTTGTAGAAAATACTAACCCTAAAAAAATAAAGTTTGATACTAGAGCATATAAGTGTGTTTTTATTAGATATCACTATATATAGAAGGCAAATAAACTCTATGACATTCAAAACCATAAAGTTCTTGTTTATAGAAATGTTTGGTTCCATAAAAACATTTTTCCTTATCATAAGTCACAAGAACTTGCAGAAACTACTCCTTTCACCAAAACCTTTGATTTACTTGAATTTGATGAGAATGTTCCTTATACTCATTCAATTGATTTTCAAACAGATATTGATTCTTTTACTCCATCAGATCAACGTACACCAATGCAAGACCAACCAATGAGCCAAACATATAAACCACCAATGATAATACCTAAAGAGTCACATTTAAGGAAAAGTGACAGAGTCAGAAAACCACCTACATGGTTGAATGATTTTGTTTCAAATAATGAATAATCTTCTCATATGTTAACTAACTGAATAAACCTCACACCCAACACATTTCCTTATCATAAATCACCTAATTGTTCTGCATCTTACATATCATTTTTAGATGCAGTGTCTATTATTCAAGAGTCATTTTTTTAATCAAAGACTTAAGAAGGAGTGGATAGATGCGACAAATGTAGAATTAAATGCACTTGATAAAAACAAGAAATAGGAGTTGACATAGTTACCACTAGGGAAAAAGGCTAGAGGACCAAAGTAGGTAAAGTGAAAATAAAACTTGATGGAATGATTAACAGATACAAAGGTAGGTTAGTCACTAATGGATATAATCAAGTTGAATGAATTAATTTTGTGGATAGTTTCTCAATAGTTGTGAAATTAGTAATAGTCAAAATGCATTTGGTTATTATTGCAGCTTATTTATGGCCACTTCATCAACTATATATCAATAATGGTTTTATTTATAGATATGTGGATGAAGAAGTGTATATGATGCCTCCTAAAGGGTATGCTAAATCAAAAAAACACCAAGTTTTCAAATTGATCTGATCGTTGTATGGCTTGAAGCAAACCTCAAGATAATGGAATCAAGAGCTTACGACAAAATATAACAACCTGGCTTCATTCAATCTTCAAATGATCACCATTTGTTTATAAAGAAAACAATGTCCTATTTCTTAAGCTTATTTATTTACATTGACGATGTTGTTCTTATATGATCTTCTAAATTAGAAATACAAAAGGTGAAGTAATTTTTGCATGAACAGTTTACTATAAAGGATTTGGGTTATGCCAGATATCTTTTAGGATTGGAGATTGCAAGGCCTATGGAAGGTCTTCATATTAATCAAAGAAAGTATGCTCTGGACATTCTGAATAATGTAGGGTTACTTAGTTCAAAAAATGCAACTACCCTATTACCAAAGGGGCATAAATTTAGTGGGGAAAGCGAAAAGTTATTAAGTGATACTGAGCAATATAGATGACTGATAGGAAGGTTACTATATTTTCAAATTTCAGGTCTAGATATTTCGTACACATTCCAACAACTTAGCCAATTTTTTCAAACCCTTAGATCATCACATTGGGATGTTGCTCTATATGTCTTATGTTATATCAAAGGTTCTTCATTAAAAAGTCTAATTTTCTCTTGCAAATTATTTTTCAAAATTATAGCTTATTGTGACATTGATTGAGCATTATGTATTAATACTAGAAGATCTTTAACTAGTTTTTGTATTTTTCTTGGTGGTTCCTTAATATCATGGAAAACCAAGAAACATACTACGGTCTTTCATTCATCGACGGAAGCAAAATATGGAAGCATGGGAGCTATAGTTTATGAATTGCAATGGATTCTTTACCTCTTCACTGATTTTCATATTTTAATACATCTACCAATTTCTTTATAGTGTGATAACCAAGCTGCTATTCATATCACTTCTAATCTTATTTTTAGTGAAAGAACTAAACATTTGGAAATTTATTGTCATCTTGTACGAGGCAAATACAAACAAGGGTTGATCATTCCATGTTCTCTTCCTTCAAAGTTTCAAGTTACAGATTTATTCATGAAATCTCTTGCTGCAAGTTTGGTTCAGTAATTTCTTTACAAGTTGGATATCCGTGATATTCATCAAGCTCTAACTTGAGGGGGGATGAACAAATATTATATTTGTTTATTTAATATTGGTTATTGATTCCACACTTATAGAGTTAGTTATATTAGATGGTTATTTTGTTAGTTACCGGCGTCTTTTTGTACAAAGTTTAGAAAATTGCAATTGTATTGAATAAAAAGAAAATGGTTTTTGAGCTCAAACTTTTTCAAAAAGCAATTTTCCAAGACATTGAATAAGTTTACATTTTGCAAGACAACATGTTATTTGTCGTGTTTGTGAGAATATAGAACACTTAAAATAGTTATCCAAATTCCGTTGGTACTTTCATTTTTCATGTTTCATTGTAAAAGAAATTTAGTTAGCCATTGCCTTTTTTTTCTTCCAAAATAGCCGAAGCATATACATTGAAAAATCAACCTTCTTAGTTTGACCAATGTTTTCTTCACTTTATTCTCTTAATCTCAGTGCCCTACTTTCTAGCATTCTCATCCACAGTTAGGAAGAGACAATCTTTTAGAATAAAATGTTTAAAATCAATTAAATTCCAAAATTTGGCCATATCTTAAACCTCCTTCAATGGTGGACTATCTAAACAATAGTAGTATTGTTACCATGGTGTGAATAGTGGAATTCGTGTATGTTTCTCATCTCACAAATGATTATAAAAAATAGATCTAGTGACGACGATGGATGGCATCATCCTCTTGTCACTATTTTCTAAGACACTTTTCTTACTAGAGTTAGAGAAGATGTTGGTCGGGGATGTACAATAATTGAGGCTAAGGTTGCTTATGTCCTAAAGTGGAGGGCAGCATATGAGGCTGGTTTCATAAAGCAATGATCACCTCCTTCTCTCAGCTAAGTGTTGCTTCACTAATTTCGATTATGATGGTAGTGTAAGTCACATTGTGCCGTTGGATTACAGATATTCGAGCTTGAAGATTGTTTTCTTGTTTTTCTTGTGATGCCTTGTTGTTTTGTTGGCGTTTTGGAATTAATTCAAAATTGTAGAGCTATCAAAATTCCTTTTGAATAAATCTTTACTTTCTTTTTAATTTTATCTTATAAAGTATATTTATTGACTGAAATCTCTATTTAAAAGTTGTTGATTATTTTGTATTTTGCCTATATAAGGTAACCAAGTTCATTATTCAATATATATAATAAAACAACTTTAGTGTCACATATTTTTTTAATCTTATTCATGTTCTTTTATATTTTAAAAAAACTTCTCTATGGTATCAAAACTCTCATGGATCTTGAGGGACCTATGAGTGATTAAAAGAGAATCTAACCAAAGCTTCCTTTCCATGGCTTTCTTTAACACATAATCTTTTTTTAACGGTGAAAATTATCAAGTATGGGCTGTCAAAATGAAAGTTCACTTGAGAGGTTTTTGTTTATGTCAGTGGGTTGAAGTGAAAGACATGTACCTCCTCTAGGCAATACTCCTACACACAATCAAATTAGAGCTCATGAAGATGGAAAAACTAATGCCCTAAGAGCTTTATCTTAAATACATGCTATTGTATCTGAGTCGATTTTCACAAGAGTTATGACTTGTGAAATAACTAAGGAAGTATAGGATGTATTGAAGGAGCTATATCAAGGGAATCCTATGATAAGGCAAATTCAAGTATTAAATCTCAAAAGAAAATTTGAAATTCTTATAATGAATGAAAATGATACAATTCAAGACTTCTCAAATAAGCTCATAGTGGTGGTAAATAAAATCAGACTTATAAGAGAAGAGTTACCCAATAGTAGGATTGTTAGAGAAAGTTTTGATAAGTTTACCTAAAAGGTTTGAGGTGAAAATTTCATCTTTTGAAGACTCAAGGGATATCAGCCAAAGGACATTGCCAAAACTGATTAATGCCTTACATTATTAAGAGCAAAGAAGGGCAATGAGAAAATAAGAAAATGAAAAGATAGAGGATGGAGCCTATCTAGCAAAGGTTCCATCATTAAAGAAGAAAGGAAGCATTCCTCAATATGGCCATTAAGAGAAGTTTGGTCATGAAAAGAAAGATTGTTGGCATAAAACGAAGTCTTGATGCTTTAGGTGTAAATGATTTGGACATTTGAAAAAATATTGCAAGTTTAACAATGAAGAACAAGCAAATATAGTGTAAATGATTTAAGAAGACAATCTCTTTTAGTTAGTGAGAAGTGCACTAAGACATATCATAGAGAAGTTATCTATAGAGATAAGTGATGAGAGAAGTGCTTATGTTGAAGAATAGAGAGAAATGCTCTATTAAGAAGATTAGAGAGAAGTGCTCTAAAGAAAAGAATTGTGTAGAGAAGTGCTCCATACCTGTGAATTTTTTTTATTACAATTTTGAACTAAGAGGGAATGTTAAGAATTAATTCAAAATTGTAGAGCTTTCAAAATTCATTTTGAATTGTTTTGAGTTTGTTTTTAATTTTATTTTATAAGTAAGATTTATTGGCTGAAATCTCTATTTAAAGATTGTTGAGTTTTTTGTATTTTGCCTATATAAGGCAATTAAGTTCATTATTCAATATGTATAATAAACAAATTTAGTGTTACTTATTCTTTTATCTTATACATATTCTTCTATTTTTTAAAAAGACCTCTACATGGCAGCACAAGCGAAGGTTGTGGGTGTGTTATTTTCTAATCAGTGGCTATGATTTCTTCTTCAAAATAAGAATAAGATAAGTGCTTATTTACTAGAATAACTTAATCATAAAGATAAAATAAAATTTGAGTATAAAATAAGCTTTGTTTAAGTTATTGTAGTTTAAACCCATAAGCCTATCAGGCCCAATCTTAATTTAAATCCATTAGGCTTAAATTACCACTCCTATGAGAAAAACTGAAGCACTTTGAAAAACACTCATGACTAGTATAGAAAATTTTTAAAGTGTATGGAACACTCCATCAAATCATATCACATAGAATTGGTGAGTGCTGTAATAGTCAGTTTCTAAAACTGCTGATAGTTAGAGTGTTAGCTTAGTCACATGAATTACATCATATTAGAATAAATTTAATGCATTTAAGATATGATTTTATGATTGCATTCACATGCATAATATGAGCATACATACATGAATTTTGATTTAGAAAAATTGCACTCAATTGCCATGTTTCAGGGTATGAAAGTTTCAAAATGATTATGATATGATTGTGCATTTCTAATGTCTTATATTTTGATTTAATAATAAAAAGAATTGATGGATTAAAATTAACAATTTAGAGTTAATTGTTACAATTAGGAGATTGATGAATTAATATGTACATTTAGACTAAAAAAATTTCAAGTGGCAAAACAAGTTGACATGTGGAAATTTAGGATGACTAAGCCTATAAAATGAGTGAAAAATGGTAGTAGACTTGAGTGACAAAATGATTTAAAGAATTGAGTGAAAATGGCAAGAGAACTAAGTGACATTTGGTAGCTTAAAGAGTGGATATGTAGCTGGCTTAGACACTTAACAAGTGTCCTTAAACTCATCTTGCACCTACACCATACGATATAGACACTTATAGAATCAACTTACTATAACTCTCTCCTCCTTCTCCCTCTTAGAACTGAAACTCATTCCTCCCTTAAATCGTGATTTTTTGCTCTAAATTTTGTCCATTAACACCTCAAAGACTTTGTCAATTTCTTCAAAAAGATAGCTATATTATGTAGTCTTCTTCTTGCCTTTGCTAAAACTCATCTTACTCCTTCATTGTTCCTGAGATGATCTTGCATGCATGTGAGGCAAAGCAGGCTTGGTACATTGAGGTGGCATTTAAGCTGAACAAGTAGGTGAAGTGATGATCTATTGTGGCATGTGTTAGCAGAAATTATGATGACTAATTAGGGATAGATTGAATGTGGTATTGGTGTTGAAATTGTGCTAGAAACTGATGAATTAAAGGGGTACCAGTTGTTCTATTTTTTTTGGATGCATGACAATTGTAGTTTATGGGCTGTTATAAGGATGATTTAATTTAGGATTTGAGGTATAATTAATGATGAATTAATGCTAAAGATAGTTGTTATTGAAGTGATTTCAAATATGGAAAAGTTAGGACTGCATGTATGATGGTATAAATTGAACGTTAATGAAAACAAATGAGCAGATTTTTGTGAGATTTAATGTAACCAAAATGGAGGCTAGGCTAGTATGAAATGAAGTAGCTTTAAAGGGCATGAGTTATGGAAAAATTCAAGTAGTAATGATGTCTCTAAGGATGTGAAATTTGACAAAATTGAGGGAAGAAAGACAATGTACAATTATAGCCTGTTTACTTGCTTTCTGCCACGATCGTGATATAGTCCCTATGATTGTAGCCTGTTGAACAAGCTTCTTTCACGATCGTGACATGGTCCCCTACGATCGCGGGCCTGGTTTTGGAATGTTAATTTCAACCTTGTGTACATGTTGAACCAGCTGAGGAAAAGTCACTCTAACTTGTTGTATTTGGACTTGATTAAGGCTTAGAATAAACCTAGATAGTTGCTTGATTATTTGGTTAAGAGCTTGATAAGTTTAGGTTGTTAATTGTTGTCATAACTTAAAGAATGTACTATTTTGATGTTAATGTATCCAAATCTAGAAATTATGATATGGTGAAGGAATAAAGGTGTTCTTATAAATGCAAACATGATCTTTAGGATATGAGAAATATGTATTAGGTATGAATGAATGAGCATTGAAGAACATGAGGTAATTATGAATGAGAATTGGGTAATTGTTGAATATGTATTGCTAGAAAAGTTTGGTGAATGTATGATTGATGAATTTGGAGTAAATTAAGCTTGCTTAAGGTATACACCGGATTGTAAACTAGTTGTATACAAGCTATAATGTTTGATTGGTCAAGAAATTTGTATAAGAATACATACCCGAAAAGTCAATTGGGCATACATTGAAACATGACATATATACATGTGTATGATTGTATATTCATAGGATCAAACAAATTAGTGATTTGTGAACTATTTGTGTATTGCATGACGATAGACTCACAAGGTGATCATCAACATCCAGATATTGCCAAAACATCGAGGCAATTTCTTTCCTGGAGTGTATTGTAAGTTAACTTGGATGTGTAAACTCATTTATATATGTTTCTGTATGAATTGTATGTTTTATATGGAACATGTGCACAACTAATTGATAAATGCTGCACTTAGATTCAAGGAGTTTGATAAATGTGGCATGAGTACACAGAAATGAAAGGAAATGAAAACATAGCATATGAAATGATGCATCTCATCACATTGAAATGCATGATCAGATAAAGAAGTTATGACCAGAGTGCTTGATGTGCAGAAAAGAGCTTTGGGCTCAAGATTATGAAAAAGAGCCTTAGGCTCAAATAATAGGACCCAGTATCCATAATGGATACGGGTCAAAAATGATCTCGGTATCTACAATGGATACGGGACAGTAAATTAAGTTGATAGGCACTTGGTCATAATAAAAAAATGAAAATGGAAATACATATGCATTTGCATATACATCCCTACCTGTATCAAGTGATTGAATTGTTTTAAAATAGTGAATTACAATTGAAGTTAATGGAGAATGTGTTGTGTTATGCAATGCTAGCTTACATTATATGCTTATGGAAGTATGATAAACTTTGATATACTTGTTTCTGTGATCTGACTTGAGTGAATACATCGATGATTTTTCAATCATTGAGTTCGCAAACTCATCAAAATTACAACGTCATTTTTCAGGTTTAAGGGAGTTTTAGCTATTAAGGTGATATAGTAGAGGTCTAGTACTTGCATTTTAGGGACGAGAATGGCCCAAAGGTCTGATCAACTGAATCTAAGGAGTCTAGTTAAAGTCTTATGTATTAGCATCCCATTTTATGTTATATATTTAGTACTAAGATTGAACTCTAAAAAAATGTTGTTTAATGTATATGTGGATTCTGAATTGTAATGACACATATGACTTTTATGTTTGTGAATGAAAAGGGAAGAAATGAACAATTAGAATGCTTATGATATGTTTGATGCCTTTAATGAGTTAGTTTGATTGTCATAACATACCATTTTTATAGGGTATGTTCTTGAATATCCTCTGGTATATTTAGGCTTATGCTTTATACGAGTGGTATGTCACAGTTTTGCTATCAGAGTATGATTTGGCATTCTTAGGGACATATATGAGCATTTTAACATAGCATATAGAAAGAAACCTTTATAGTGATCATTATTATTAGTTACTATAGTTCATCTGCTGTAAGAGAACATGTCATAGAATTAGCTGATCTTAAGTTAATAGGAGCCAATAGATAGTCCCCTATACTCTAGTGTAAACAAATGCCTTAGAGAGTTCCTAAGAGGAGAGAAAGGAGGTATGATAAACTTAGGAAACATGGGTTTTTAGACTTTTATAGAAGTACAGACCCTGCTGAGGCAGAGGGTTGGCTGGAAAGAATAGAGAGAGTGTTTAATCAAATAGACTGTGAGCCTGATGAGAGGTTCAACTACGCAGTCTCTTTACTTCAAGGTCTAGCCTATTAGTAGTGGAAGATAGTTCCAAGTAGTTCCACCCGACCTTACAGACTAATATAGGGGGACTTCCTGAAGGTCTTTAAGGATAATTACATGCCAAAGATCTATTTGGAAAGGAAGATGAAGGAATTCCTCAATCTAAAACCGGAAAATCTCACGGTAGCTGAGTATAAGATACGGTTTAATGAAATATTGGAGTATGCTACTGCTCTGATCCCAACTGTGGAAGATAAATGTAGGTGGTTTGAGAATGGATTGAATATGGAGATTAAAACAAGATTGGCTATTACAAATCTAAATAATTTTACTGGCTGCTTCAATTCGGATTGAATAGTAGTAAAGGATGAACAAGAGGGGTATAGATAGGAGTTTAGGATTAAGAGGCATGGTGAGATTCAAACTAACTATGGCAAGAAATTTAGTAAATGCCAGAATAGATCATCGTGATCACAGTCGAGATCGATGCAGTCGGGGTTTACACCTAGATATGGTTTTATTCATTTTGGTGATGGTAGAGGTCAGGCATTTGGAGGACAAACTTATGGTGGACAAACACAATAGATTCCTAGTTGTAAATATTATGGAAAAAGACATGGTAGAGTATGTTTGCAACATCCCATTACCACAAGGTACATACCTAAACATTCAAAAATATTCAAGTACATATCCTATGATAATGGCAAGTTAGAGAAAAAACAAATCCAACTTGCATATGGTATTATCTAACATAATCAGAAGTCATCAAAATTTAAAACCATTCATTGCATTCATTCTCAAAGTCTACACTTTTCCTTTAGACTAATATTTACAGAACCCCATACAAGTTCTAGCAGAAACTACAAAATAAAAGCTATAACTCTCTGATTTTAGTGGATAGACCTCTGAGTCATAACTTAGTCCAAAGCATTCTTCTAATCCAGAATAAACACTAAGTCTCCTATCTCGTACCTGAAAAACCATGTTACAATTTTTATGAGTTTTGCGAACTCAATGAGTGAACTATCATTGATGATTTCACTGCACATACACAAATCACATATTTCACAATCATTCATACAGAACATGAATATTTCAAATACTCACACTATCATGGAACATCATTTAATCTATATGAATCAGATCATGTATAAACACATACAGATGCATATAAGACTCCACATTTGTTATTAATGTTATGACTGAGTGCCTATTATATATACAAATACTTGCCCATTGGGCTCAGTCAGAAACATATATCACGGAGCATAGCTCTACGTGCCAAATCATATATCACGGAGCAAAGCTCTACGTGCAAGCGCTCGATACTAGCCACTCCGGTTACAATGTCTTTATCTGGGCATGCATTTTATGAAAGGCATTAATTAAAAAATTTACCACATATCATAATTATGTATAAAGCACAATCAAAATTTCATAATCATCGGACCTAAGTCTGGCATTCAACTTTTGTTTAGAATTCACATAGTATAATACAATCAAAATTATCAAACAAATCAGAACACTTCCAATAGAGTCCTAAATATATACTCCTCGGACTTTAAGGCCGGAATTTAGAAACAATCGCAACAATTCAATAATTGGAAGCTTAACAAATCAAATTAAATCAATCCTAGGAAATTCATCTAGGTTGACTCATAGTACGCTCCAAGAAGCTATTGCCTGGATGGTCTGGCAATGTCTGATTGGCGTTTGATGTGTTCTTCTATAACATGCACAACACATTTACAATATATCACATTTTTGCTCAAATGTATAAGTATTCCTTTATGCATATGTACTTATACAAAATATGCACAGTGCATGTTCAATGACAATTCCAGGTTTCTTATCAAATCATTTAGATATCAAAGTCCTCATTAACCTCATTTGTACTTATAATTTGAACCAAAATAAAACAATTTGAAATCAATTTCATAACCTAATTGACCACTTCCGATACATGATTTTGGGTCAACTTTGCATAATTAATTTGATAGGGTACATGACAAAATTAGGCAACACTTTCTTCCGAAAATTTGTTCAACCATATCTTAAGTTTTTAATGACTCCAAGATCATCTAATTTGATTTAGTATTCTATGAGTTATATTCACAATACTATAGACTGTGTATATTTGAACATTTGGCTAGTACATGATCATACCCTCGAATTGTGCAACTCATATCTTTCAGCTCAGATATCGAAAAATTACAAAATTTATACAAATTTAAAGATAAGAGAATAATCTAAAACTTTGGTGAAGAAACCTCAGTCTAATTCGGCCTACATCAATACAATTTATTCAATAACCACAGGACATGATACAATTTATTCAATAACCACAGGACATGATTTCTAACTCTGGTAATGCTACAGCCTAAGATAAGATGTAGTTTCATGCCTAATTTGAAAGTCTTAGAGACAGAATTAAATTAGACTTCTTCAACAAAGTTGTATACTTATGTCTCTAATTTAATCTGAACTAATAATCAACTTATTTGGAAATCAACAGATCAAGTTATAATCAGAATACCAAAGTCTGTTCATGAAAAATTTTCAGTTCCTAACATTCCAGCAAACTTCCACACTTTCATCCTATCAATCACTTTCAATTTAATTCAGATAGCTCTATATTTTTATGGAGAGAAAGAAAAATGTCTTAGGAATCGATCTAAGTTTCAAGTGATTTGTAGTTTGGATGAAAAAGTTATATCCAAAAGACTCAAGCTATGCAACAAAACTACTTTATTTCATATTTTCATTTCGACCACTAACATCAAACCTACAATTCATCATCTTCTTCTTCCTTTTTCTACTGCAATTTTTTTCATGAAAAGTAACAATTCTCAATAGAACATGTATCATGCTTTTCCACTCTCATTTACATTCAACTCTCTCTAAACTAGCTCATAGCTCAAGATCAAATTCAAATATCTAAAAACTGATACATACATTTCAACATTTTCAACTTTCTTTCACTACTGATTTTTTTTGGTTTTCATGAACAATTTTCGACAGAATCCATAACCTCCTTTTTCCACATCTATCTGAAGTTAACTTCATAAGCCTTCATCAAATCTCAGCTCATCA
>JANSVA010000008.1:21554785-21573084 GCA_025504915.1 Erythroxylum reticulatum | reverse complement strand
AAATTAATCAACTAAAACAAAGGATTAACAGTCTCTCAACAGATTTATCAACATTTACTGAAAGTACAAAAAGGATTAATGATATGATTAGAAGATATAGACATCCAAATGATAAGAGTGGTTTAGGTTTTAAGAATACTTTTAATAATAGGAATGTTCGTCATAATAAGATTTTTATTCCTAACAGAAAGAAAAAGAAACAATATTCTTATTACTTGATGAAAAACTGTAAGGTTAACCCCAAAGGACCTAAGAAAATATAGTTACCTAGAAGGATATAATATATACTGCAGATCTCCTTTCTTGGAAAAAGCAACCAACACTAATGGTACTTAGACAGTGGATGCTCGCAACATATGATGGGAAGAAGGTCCATATTCCTAGACCTTCAACATAAGCAAGGGGGATCAGCAACTTTTGGAGACAACTAGCAGGGTAAAATAGTTGGAATTGGCAAAATTGGTAAAGATTTTTTTTCGTCCACTGATGATGTTTTACTAGTTGATAATGTTCTACTAGTTGAAGGCTTAAAGCATAATCTAATTAGTATAAGTCAATTATGTGATTTTGGTTTTGAAGTATCCTTTAATTAAAATTCTTGTGTAGCAAAAACAAGGACGGTTCCATATTCTTTTCTGTCAAGAGACGAAATAATCTCTATAAAATTAACTTTGACGATTTGAAAAGTCAAAATATTTCATGTTTTATTTCAACATATGAGGAAAAACTAATTTGGCATAAAAAGCTAGGTCATATTAGTTTTAAACATATTTCTAAGTTAGTTAGACATGATTTGGTAAGAGGATTACCAAAGATAAGCTTTAACAAAGATTTCTTTTGTGAGAGCTGTCAAAAAAGAAAACAAATTAAAACATATTTTTCCTCTAAAAATATTGTAACTTCGACTAGACCTCTAGAGCTATTACATATAGATTTGTTTGGTCCAACCAGAACACTAACTCTAGGAAGAAAAAAAGTATGGTCTCATAATTATTGATTACTTCACTAGATTTTGTTGGATATTGTTTTTATCACATAAAGATGAATCTCTTAAGTGCGTTAAAGTTTTATCCAAAAAGTTACAAAATAAAAAAGGAATTTCTATTACTGGAATTAGGAGTGATCATAATGGAGAATTTGAAAATGAAAATTTTAAAATGTTTTGTGAAGAGAATGGAATTTTCTATAATTTCTCTGCTTCTAGAACTCCTCGTAAAATGGAGTTGTAGAAAGAAAGAACAGGATGATTTAAGAAATGGCAAGGACTACGCTATATGAAATGAATCTTCCTAAGTATTTTTGGGCAGAAGTTATAAATACAGTTTGTTATATTCAAAATGGAGTATTTTTGCGACCTATTTTAAATAAAACTCCATACGAGTTATGGAAAGGGAGAAAGCCAAATATATCTTACTTCCATCCTTTTGGTTGCCAATGCACTATATTGAAAACAAAAGAAAAGTTGGATAAATTTGATTCTAAGATCAATTCAAGAATTTTCCTAGGATATTCAATTACTTCTAAAGCTTATAGAGTTTATAATCTTCTTTCTAAATCTGTTGAAGAGTCTATGCATGTAAAATTTGATGATTATTCTCATCTTGATAGAAGAGAAGATTCTGATGATGAAACTCTATCTGCTCCTTTAGTTAATAATCTAGACATTTCACCACTAGATGATCCACTTAATAAGGTAGAAGATATCTCCAAAAACTTTAGTCTTAGAAAAAACTGGAAGTATAAATCTTCTCAACTAAAAAACCTGATTATAGGAGAAACATCAAAAGGAGTAAAAACTAAGTCTAAATTTAGAAGAGAGGCAAATGTAGTGTTTATTTCTGAATTAGAACCTAAGAAAATTGATGAAGCTCTTCAAGACGAAGCTTGGATTTAGCCATGCAAGAGGAGTTAAATCAATTTACAAGAAATAAAGTTTGGTCTTTAGTTCCTAGACCATCCAATAAGTCTATGATAGAAATCGGATGAGTATTCAAAAATAAAGTAGACGAATTAGGAAGAGCAAATCGTAACCAAGCCAAATTAGTAGCTCAAGGCTATAATCAACAAGAAGGAATAGACTATAATGAAACATATGCTACTGTAGCTAGACTAGAAGCTATTAGGATATTGCTTGCATATGCTATTTGTCATGATATAAAACTGTTTTAAATGAATGTGAAAAGTGCTTTTTTGAATGGTTTTATAGATGAAGAAGTGTATGTAAAACAACCCCTTAGTTTTGAAGATACTGATAAACTAGACTATGTCTACAGACTTTATAAAGCTTTATATGGATTAAAACAAGCACCTCGTGCTTGGTATGATCATCTGAGTTCATTTTTGATTAAAAATGACTTTATTAGAGGCCAGAAGAAGTATAGTACCAGATGATTCAAATGAAGACAATTCTAGAATGTCAGTTAGTTAGTTAGTTGGAGTTAGTTACAGAACTCA
The DNA here is from genome assembly GCA_025504915.1 of Erythroxylum reticulatum. Lineage (NCBI taxonomy): Eukaryota > Viridiplantae > Streptophyta > Magnoliopsida > Malpighiales > Erythroxylaceae > Erythroxylum > Erythroxylum reticulatum. Next base: position 21,570,630 of record JANSVA010000008.1, on the reverse strand, counting down.
AATAATAACGATTTCTAGAAGATTCAAGAAACAGTTTTCTCAAGAAGACAGTTAAAGGTTTAGGTTATAAATACTAGTTATAGTCATAAACTAAACAACAATTATACGAGATACAATACAAGAGAGAAAATCTGATTGTACAATACTTAAAGAAACTTTGTACTCAAGTGCGAAAGAAAAAGAGAAAATACATTTGTAACGTGAAGCTAAAATAATATCTTTTCAAGTGAAAGAAAGGCTAGATCCTGGAGAGGTTAAGAAAGTAGATAAAGAATACTTTGTGAGAGAGACCTGAAGAGGCTTTGCAAGTATGTAAAGAATACTTGAAACGTTGAAGATCATAGTGAAATCTCATAAAAACTCTGAGGACTAAACGTAGCCCAAAGTTAAGGGTGAACTAGTATAAAATCGTGGTGTCTATTCTCTAACCCTTAGGTTTTTAATTTTCATGTTATTAAAAGAATAGATAATAATTTTCTTTACGATTGCATTATTCATCAAATTGAGTGAATTGTTTTGTGATTATCTGAATTTGTAAACAAATCCAAGAAATTTCTAAATATTAATATCTCTGAAGATTTTACACAATTCAACTCCCCTTCTTGTGTGTTTTACATAGTATACATGATTTCTATATTAACATGATTTACTGCAAATTTTGTAGAGTTCCTCTTTCATGTAGTATGTAGCATATTTTGTCGTAGAGTTGGTAGCCTTTAATAGCTCTTTAATGTTGTATATAAGGATGAAGATTGTAAAGCTACAATGTACATATTCGGTTTTATGAAATGAAATGAGGAATTTGGGTTTTTAAATAGTGTGATATTTATCTTTTAAATGATGATGCCATGATTAAGTTAGTATTATGATTGTTCTAGCATACCATCACTGTGGGATACGTACTCGAATATCATCCAGGATATCAAGTACGTGTCCTATGAGAGTAGGGTGCTACATCTATTCATTTAGAAGTAGAGGCCATATTTCTCTCTAAATAAATCTAGAACCAATGTTCTAATTTGGGTAAACTTTCACGGGGTTTTTATGGAATACTGATCCTTAAAAGGCTTAAACCACTTGGTTAGTAAACTTGGAAAACCTCTCAGCTTGGATGAAAACATTGCTAACTTAAGGCAAATAGGATATGCATATGTTTCTATGAAAGTTGAAATTGGTAAGGAGCTCTATGAAATAATTAGGATCTTGAAACTTGATAAGCTTAGAAATCTAGTAGAAGAATCCATTTCCATAACTTATGTGTGGAAGCCCTCCTTAAATGCTATATCCAAAAAATGTCTCCCTAGGGGGTAACAAATAATAAGGACCATTGATAAAACCCCAGTGATGGAGCAAAAGACAGTATCAGGGGAAAATGATGTGAACTTGAAATATTCGAATTTTTATAAGGACATACCAACTCATGCTCCTCAGTGTATTAATTCAAAAGAATTAGGGAACCAAATAGGTGTGGACACTGATGATAAGTTGGGAGATTCATATATGGAAATAGTTTACAATGGGAACCCTGAGGAACCCCAAGATTTTATCTTAGAGACTCCATAATAATAAGAAGGGTTCTTAAAACTAGCTACTCATTCCCAAAATTCATATTCATTAGCACATAAATTTAGTAATGTAGATTTTTTTAGTGAAAGTCTAAACAATGTTAAGAGCTTGGATAACAGTAAAAGTAGAAAGGATATAGAGAAAAAAAAGCTAATAAAAAGAAACATTGTTCCCTTAAACCAAAATGAATTTTTCATGTGAAATGTATAAACCTGAATAAACAATAATTGCTTGAACAATGCCTATATGATTCTTATTCCCAAGATCCCTAATCTCACATCCTAAATGAGTAGAGACTTATTGCTTATTGCAATGTAATTTAAAAGGTGATTCTTAAAATCCTTGCCAATAGACTTAAAAGAGTTTTACATATCTTGATAAGCCCTTACTTGATGACTTATATACATGGTAGAAATATTGGTAATAACATCATAATTGTGCAAGAACTTTTTAAGAGCTACCATTCCAAGAAATCCATTAAGAGTTGTGAAATCAAGATTGTCTTCACAAGAGTCTTTGATTTTCTCTATTGGATTTTTTTATCAGCTCAATGCAAGCAATGGGATTTCTTTATAAGTTCATTACCCATATCACTAAATGCATCAATAGTGAACCATCAAGGGTATTTAAGGCAACTATAAGTCTCTAGCAAGGTGACCCATCAACTTATTTATTTGCTATAAGTATGGAAAATTCCTACATATTGACATGGTTAAACATAAACACTAAGACTAAATTTAGATCTCATAATAAATGTGGGAATCTTAGCATCTTTAACCTTTTATTTATTGATGACCTATTGTTTTCTTATGTTACTAATCTAAAATTTATTAATCCCCTACTTAACTCTCTGGAAATGTTCAAATTAATATCAAGTATGGTCTTCAATCCAAACAAAAGCTCTATATTCCTATTAGCAAGTGTTAGCCAAAATATAGTTTCTCTTACCTCTACAACTGCTCTTCCAATTCAGCAACTTCACTTTAATTATCTATGGGTTCCAATTTCTACTAAAACGCTCATCTTTTAGGGTTGTGCCCCTCTTTTTAATTCTTTACAGAAAAGGTTCAATTGTTAAACTAATCAAAATCTTTCTTATGGTGATAAAGTGTAACTAATTATTTTCGTTTTATCCAATTTCCAATTTACTAGTGTTCCACACCTAACTCTACCACAAGAGATCCTAAAAACTATAAGTAAACTTCTTATGGACTTCCTTTGGAGTGGTGCCAACAACTCTTCTAAAGTTTTAAAAGTGAAATAATCAAATCTTTGCCTACTTAAGGACTATGGGGGTTTTGGCATTTGCTCAATTAGATTGATAAGCCAGTTCAAATTAGTTAAAAAACTTTGGAAATTTTTGCTCGATATAAAAGCTCCCTAGATAAAGTGGTTGCATCAGTACTTCCTGAAGAATAAAAGCATCTGGACATTGACACAAATCCTACTCTTGAGAGGACCTATCTAATTCTCCATCGAGCATAAGGTAGGGGATGGTCAAGACACTTTTCTAGTTTGACAATCGGTTAGACATTGGCCTCCTATATATGATCACTGAACTAGAGCCTCGTATCCATTATTATTGAAAATACCAAGGTCTAAGTTCTTATCAGGAATAATGCATAGTCTTGGCTTGCTTGTTCTATTAGGGTATCCTTAGTGCTTACGGCAAACCTGCCTTTTTATTCCTTTAACTCCTCGATTTTTCAGTTGTTTGACAAGAAGTTGGTATTCTCTATTAGGTCTTATAAAGCTATCCTTAGAGAGCCTCTACTTAGAAGTTATCAGAGCAAGCTTATTTGGGATTTCACAATGATCCCCTCCAATGCACTTATCTTGTAGCTCGCTGCTATAGGGAGGTTGAGTACCAAAGAGTCTCTTAAATTCTAAAAGACTTACACCATCTTTACTTCAACTGTTGCTTCTTTGTAGTCATTTGGAGCAAAACCCTCGTCTTATCTGGCCAACATTGTCCCTTCAATAAGTAGTATGATATTAACCTATATTGTCTCTTCACTAAGCAATATGATATTATCTCATAGGCATCCAACTTTGAAAAATGCTTAGGAGGTGATTATACACTGTTTAAGCTTGCTTTGGATCTTCATGTGCATGATATATGGATTGAGAGAAATAGAAGATTATTTGCTAATTACTTTTTAAATCTTGCGAAACTTCTGGGAAAAAAAAATGGCACTTAAAATCAGAATGACAATACTTGCAAAAGGTGTAACTAATTACATAAGTTCTAAGTCAAGCAATTGTGGTCCCTTTAATTCGTCTTCATTTCATTTTAGTTGGTAATCTAGCATGTTGCCGTCTAACTTGAATTGTTATAACTTATGGATTGTAACTTACAATCTGGAGTCTCCTATTCTAAGTTAGTGGAGAGTTGGACATCAATTTTGTAATTTTAAGTCTCATTTAGGAAATTATTATTAAATTCAAAAACGCAAAATCAGAGAGAGAGAGAGAGAGAGACCTTGACTCTTTCAGATATTCATTACACTTGTCACATGCTACGACTTTGAGACTCCTTACAAAATTTGGTTTTATTTATTGCTAATCATTTTTTTTTTCAGCCCAATATCGTCTGGTTCCAGCTCATCATCCAGCTATATCTTGGAGAAAGCAGTGGGAGCAAAGCAGCTGTTAGCGCGAGCAAGGAGTTGCAAAAGGTGATGAAGAAGCCACCGGCGACAGTGAGTTGGCAGCAAGCTGCAGTGCTGAATCTACAGGAAGTGGTAGAACTGGAGAGACGGAAGATGGTATTAATTCCAGTATTGGAGGAGGTGCTGGTGGCGATGGTGACACTAGTAGACCAGTCGGATCCGGTGAGGCAGATGGTTGTGGGGACGACATTGTTCAATATGTTTACGCATGCATTGTCACGACAGTCGTCTAACTCTTTAATATGTGTAGTAGCTAAAATATGAACTGCAAGAGGGTGGAATTCAAGGCCGGAAATTTTGTCGTTTCAGTGCTCCTAATGCTTGTAGTAGCTAAAATATGAACTGCAAGAGGGTGGAATTCAAGGGCGGAAATTTTGTCGTTTCAGTGCTCCTAATGTTTTCATCTTTTTACCAGTTAACGTGTAGCCTTTTCAAAAAACTCCAGGAACAGCCACTGCTAGACTTCTCATTCACAGATTTGGGTGTGCGCTCTCCGCTAGAAACTCACTCTGCTAGTTATTTGCTCTACTCCGAAGGTTGTTTCACCGAAGCATTTGCTATGTTTCTTACGATTTGATCGGACGAATGTTAAAAAGTGTGACACCAAACCAAATGCTCCAAGTCGAACATGCTTGTATACGTGCTTAGTAGTACATGTTACACTTGGATTGTTTCATTTCTTTTCTTTGGGTAAGACGTATCAGAGAAGCACTTTGGTTAAACAGACATCTTTTTTATTATATATTTAAAAAATAAAAGACTTCCATGACCTCTTCGACCACAAAAGACGGGAATTGCTTCTTTGGTTGATCAAGTCTGCCGCTCTACGCAAAGCTACCAGATATTTTTCAGATAAAGAGCCATCTAATAACATAACTGATCCGACAGTTTCAGTTGCATCGGAACAGAATTTGGATCTCGAAACCGCGGAATTATAAATTATAAGAACAAAGAAAAAAAATGAGAATGAAATATAACTTTAACTCCTTTCTGACCTCATTACACACTCGTCTACTGCTACCTGAAACAAGCCTTTATTATTTCATTGTTTTTTTTAATTTCTTCTAGCATGAACAAAGGAACTATGATACCAAAATCGAAGCCTAGAGTAAAAAATTGTACCAATAATCATAGGATGCCAAAGTTGGACAAGGCTGATTGGAACAAGGCTGAGAATTCCTCAGTTGTTCTCTGATCATCTGCCTTAATATTTATCTGTGCTTTAGCTGATGACGTGTTGATCTTACATTCTACAAGATAGGTAGACGATTCTTCTGCTTTTTGAGAAAAGAAGAAAAACTTCAAGTTTGGTGGTTGACCACCTGATGCAATGCACTGGATGGACTGGGCCTGCATGTGCCGGATGAGGGCTTGAGGTGCGGTCAAAGCCACTGTTCCTTGAGGATTTAAAGAACATTCCTAAAATAAGAGGACAAAGACGAGCAAGTTTAACAACAATGACGCATTGGCCAACTATCAACCTCAGTTCGTAAAATATTTGTGCAAGCATGCCGGAAATTATTAAGAGAGAATTGTATCATGTTACATGAACAGACATTATATCAATAAAATCATGCAATTGGAAATACCACAAGAACGCATCAGCAAGAACAAAATAACAGGATTTAGAACTAAAGCAATTAAAAAGGAACTGTTGGATAATCTTAGATAAGTTTAGTTAGCTTAGGAGATTATCTTCCAGGAGATAAGTTTATCTTCTAGTAAATAAGATAAGATATACTATAGATAGGATAAGTTAGTATATACTAAAAATCCGGTAGTTTAGTAATATTAGAATATCCTCATATATAAATTACATATAATTCTGGTAGCCTAATTTTTCCAGCCATATCATGGCTGGAGTTCAACCAACCTTCAGTTCCTTTGATAAGTCTCAAACCTCATCCCAAACACCTAGTTACGTAATACCTTCAGCCCAGACTCCATCTCCTTCTATTGATAATCTTTCGTTGCAAATCACACAACATAGATTAAATGGAACGAATTTTCGAGAATGGTCCCAATCAGTCATGCTTGTAATCAAAGGAAAAGGCAAGGCTAGATATCTAACAGGGGCAATTCCTCAACCACACGAAACAGCAGTCACCTACGGTGCTTAGGAAGCTTGAGAATTTTATTGTCATGGCTTGGCTTATAAATTCAATGGAGCCAAAAATAGGAAGAACCTACCTATTCTGCAAAACTGCAACAGAAATCTAGGAGGCTGTGCAAGAAATATATTTTGATTTGGAAAACACTTCTCTGTGCTTTGAAATCAGATCAAAAATAAAAAATACTCAACAAGGTAATATGCCGATTACCGAGTATTATAACTTACTACATTATGGCAGGAGATGGATCTATTTTATGCAGTAAATTGGGAGTATTGTGCTAATGCCAAGAAGTACGAAAATTTATTGGAGAAGGAGAGAGTTTTTGATTTCTTGTAGGGACTTAATGTTGGATTTGATGAGGTACGAGGAAGGTTACTCGGTTTAAAACCATTGCCATCAATCCAAGAAACGTTTGCAGAGGTGCATAGAGAAGAGAGTAGGAAAAAGGTCATGCTTACCTCACACACTTCTAAACAAACCTCTTAAGGCTCAACTTTAGAGACAGACTCTCGAAAGGAGTCTACTTACCAAACCCAGGAGCAAGAAACCAAGACCAAGCAGTGGTGTGACCATTGTAATAAGCCCTACCACAACCGTGAGACCTGCTTGAAATTCAATGGGAAACCACCAGATTGGAAACCTAAAAGCCAATGAGTTCAACAAAAACGTGGAGCAGCACATGTAGCAAAATTTGATATCAACAAATCCACAGGGCTAAACCTGTCCTCCCAACATATTGAACTATTACATCAACTCTTGAATTAGACAAAAATCACAACTGAGAAAAACTCTCATAACCAACAAGCCTCTACTGCAACACTAGTGCATAAAAGTAACCTGTGTCAATCATTATTATCAAAGTCCCTAAGTCAAAATCTCTGGATTGTGGAAACAGGTGCATTAGATCACATGACTGGGTCTTTGAACGTCTTTCAAAAATATGATCCGTGCAACCAAAAAATTAATGTATGGGTTGCAGATGGAAAAGGGTCACCAGCTATTGGTCAAGGGAGAGTTTGTTTGCCAAAACCGACATTAAATATTGTTCTCTATGTGCCTAAGTTAACTTATAAGCTACTATCTGTCTATCAATTAACCAAGGACATGGATTGTATTGTGACGTTCTTTCCATCTCATTGTGAATTTCAGGACCGATGTTCGGAGAAGATGATTGGCAGTACTGAGGAGAAAAATGGACTTTACTACTTCTCAGGAAAGAGTACTCCTACTGAATCCAAATCACCACATAGGATTTCCCTTTCAATTATGTCAAATTCTGATGTTATGTTATGGCATCAACACCTTGGTCATCCCAATGTCCCATATTTGAAAATCTTATATCCAAACCTTTTCATCAATAAAGATCAGAATTCTTTATATTGTGAGCAATGTGTCCTTGCAAAACAAAACAAAAATACTTATCCCATTCACTCATACATAGCCTCAAAACCTTTCCAATTAATTCACAGTGATATCGAGGGTCCCGGTAGAGTTACAAGTCTAACCGATACTCGTTGGTTTATCAGTTTCATTGATGATCATACAAGGGTATGTTGGGTATATCTAATGAAAGACAAATCTAAAGCCTATCATATCCTTAAACAGTTCCACAAACTCATCCAAAATGTATTCTAGATCTCTACTCAAGTAGTGCGTACAGACAATGGGAGAGAATAGTCCGATCAATGATGTTTACCAACTTTGTTCCAAATTCCTACTGGAGAGAAGCCATTCTAACTACCTCATACTTGATACATCGTCTTCCTTCAAAAACTCTTAAATTCCGAACCCCATTAGGTATTCTTCTAGAACAATTTCCTCATATTAAGCTCCTTAATCCTCTTCCTCCTAAAGTCTTTGGGTGTACTGTTTTCGTACATAACAATCAACCCAATAAAAGCAAACTTGAACCAATAGCCATTAAATGTATGTTTGTTAGGTACCCTCCCACTCAAAACGGTTATAAGTGTTTCTCACCTTCTACAAACAAATTCTTTGTTTCATATGATGTCACTTTTTTCGAAAAACAAACATACTTCACCAATACCTCTCTTCAGAGGGAGACATCCAATGAAGAGATTTATTGGGACCCAAGTATATCACTTCCTATCTCACAAACCTTCCCACAAAACCCGCAAACACTTACCATTGAACCTGAAATTGTCCAGTTCAATTCAGTAGGAGAACCAATTCCCAAAAAACCAACCTTAGTGTAGTCTTGAAGGCCTAAAGCTCCTCAACAAGGCTAATCATTGGACCAAGGGCCGGCTCCTAGAGAGACAATGGTAAGTGACTTAGATGTGCCCAATTGCACTACAAAAGGGGCTAAGATCATATACTAAATATCCTATTTCATATTATTTGACTTAAAGTTATCTTCAAAGTTTAAAGCTTTAACTACTAAGCTTGGCAGTCTAAGAATTCCAAGAAATGTACATGATGCATTCCAAGAACCTAAGTGGAAGGAAGTTGTACTTGAAGAAACGAAAGCTTTACTTGATAATAAAACATGGGAGATTGTGGATCTACCTGAAGGAAAAAGGTGGTTGGTAGTAAGTGGGTGTTCACCGTGAAGTATAGGGCAGATGGAGGGATTGAAAGGTATAAGGCTAGATTAGTGCTCAAGGCTTTACACAAACCTATGAATAGGTTATGAGGAGACATTTGCTCCAGTTGCGAAGTTGAACACAATTAGAGTCCTTCCATCATTGGCTGCAAATTTAGATTGAGAACTCCATCAGCTCGACATTAAAAATGCCCTCCTAAATGGTACATTAGATGAGGAAATATATTTGAGGATACCACCAGGTTTTGAAACCGAAGAAGGGGAAGAGTTTGCAAACTGAAAAAATCCTTATACGGCCTCAAATAGTCTCCACGAGCATGGTTTAAGAGGTTCAGTGACATTCTTTGCAGGTTTCGATACAAACAGGGACAGGCTGACCACACAATGTTTGTGAAGTGTGGAAAAAAATGGAAAGAAACCCATCTTGGATGTGTATGTGGACAATATTATAATCACAGGCAATAGCACTAGTGAGATCAATGATCTTAAACAAAAATTGAGGCTGGAATTTAGGGTAAAATACATTGGAGCATTAAGACACTTTCTTGGAATGGAGATTGCTAGAAGTAAGGAAGGTATTTTCATATCTCAACGAAAATACATTCTTGATTTACTGGAGGAAACAGGAAAGATGGGTTGCAAACCTAAGGGAACTCCACTGGAAAGAAACTGGAAATTCAAGAAAAATGAAGAAGATACTCCTGTTGACAAAGGAAGATACCAAAGGTTAGTAGGAAAACTTATCTATTTGTCACTAACCAAACCAGATATTGCTTATTCTATGAGTATTGTAGCCAATTTATGCACTCTCGAACTCAAAGACATTTAGAGGCAGTAAACCATATTCTGAAATATCTCAAAGGCAATCCAGGTAGAGGATTAATGTTTCAGAAATATGAGAAAAGAAGCATAGAAGGGTTCACGGATGCAAATTGGGCTGGTTGTATTGAAGAAAGTAGGTCAACATCTAGTTATTGTACTAAACTATGGGGGAATCTTGTCATATGGAGAAGAAGCAGAGGCTAGGGCAATTGCACAAGAAACTTGTGAAGTTATTTGGTTAGAGAGGTTGATGCAGGACCTACAAATCACCATTTCGTCTCCCACCAAAGTTTTCAGTGATAGTAAATCAGCCTATCAATAAAGTGAAGAATCCAGTTCAACATGATCAAACAAAACATGTTAGAATTGACAGGCTTTATCAAATGTGAAATAGAAGAAGGGGGCATTGATCTATGCTATGTCCTTATTGAAGCATAGGAAGCCGATATCTTCACAAAGATCATGCCTACACCTAGATTCAAGACAATTCTAAGCAAGTTGGGAATGATAAATATCTATTCCTCAACTTGAGAGGGAGTATTGGATAATTATCTTAGAAAAGTTTAGTTGGCTTAGGACATTATCTTCTAGGAGATAAGTTTATCTTTTAGTAGATAAGATAAGATATACTATAGATAGGATAAGTTAGTATATACTAAAAATGCAGTAGTTTAGTAGTATTAGAATAGATTATAGTCATGTATAAATTACATATAATCAGAGAAATAAAGTGGGACTTCTGATATTTTCTATACCCTCTTGCTTTAGAAACCATTTCCATACTTTTCTCCCTTTCCTCTAAAGAATGGTTGAGGAAAGTATGTAAAATTTTGGTAAAGATAGCAACCAGTACAACATAGAGGAATATGAAAGCCAATTTCTAAAGCAAACCTGTGTGGTAGATACTGGCAGTTGGCGCCATTTTTGCTGAAAAGTGGCTGGGTCTAGTACAGCTCTGGAGTTGAGTTTCAATGAAGGAGGTGAGGGAGTAATCGCTGAGGCAGGTGCTGCTGTCAGTCCCAAACCAAGTAGATCGTCAATGGCCAAGCTAGCGTGTGGAGAATGACCTGGCTGTGCTTGTGAACTAGTAATGGACAAAGATGAAGTATCATAAAGAGGAGCAGTATATGCAGAACCATTGATACTGGCACCTACACTTTCTTCTTTCTCTGAAGTACCTAGAAGCAGATCCTTGTCATTGGCCTCAACTCTATGAGCAGGAACATCATTTGCAGATTCAGCCCCAATAGATAAGTTGCCAAGCTCATCTGAAAACTCAAACGGTCCCCGATGTTCCCTATCGGTGAACATGTAAGATGGCTGCAAAATTAAACAACCATCAGTTACTCTGAAACCTGCCTTGAAACAGCTTTCAGCAAATCTAAGAACCATCAGGTTAAAATCTCAAAGATGCCAACAGGAGTCCTAGGTTGGCTCTTAGATGAAAACATGAATGATCTACTTTCCACACAAAGATTAATCTTCTTGGAACATGCTTAAACAAAAATCTAAAGAGAAAGCTTGTCACAATATCCAAATTATCATAGAAAGGATAATTGCCTAAGGAGTAATATGATATCATCTGCAGAGTTGCCTCTAGAAATAAACAACCTAAATATTCCCAAAACAAAAATACGAATCTAAATTTCAATCGTATCCCATCTTTATGACTCCCCTTGACAACGTCAGACAACCCCAAAAAAGATAAAAGAACAATTTTTCTCCCAATCGTGGATGACTGATAGTCAGGTTAATCCATTATAATGAAAAGACATGCAAGGGAAGATAACTGCACTTACTTTCTCGTACACAACGGAGAGGCTGTTAAACTCATCAAAAATACGATCTTTGATTTCACTGCTTTGAGTATCAGCAAAAACAGACACCGCTTGTTTTGGAGGATTTACAACACGTTCCGCAATTGTTACATTGTGTTGCAATAGCCTGTAGTAGAACAAGGCTCTATCATGAACATCCTGCAACCAACTTAATGTTAAATGAAACATCTTCCAAAAAACAAGAAACTTTGATAAATTAAATATGTCAATTAACACATGGATAAATCCATACCTGGTGAAAATCAGCCAGACCTGCAGATAAAGCAGCTCCTAATGCTTTCTGTGTCTCAGGGGGTCTCTTGAAAAAACACTTCATCACTGCTGTTAGCAGATGTAACCTAACCTGTGCAATTGGATAATGCATCATGGAAACTGTAATTAGAAAGTTGTTTTGATGTCAAATTTCAACAGTGTAAGAGCAAGACTCGGGCAAAATGTGAGAACATAGTCCATAGAATTTGAATCTGCAAAATAATCAGTAGAGGCACCCTGATATCCAAGAGAAAGCACTACTAAGATTTTGTAACAGCAGCATGAATTAGGAGATGAGACACCTAACCAACCACTGGGTGGGTGTATTACCTCAGCAGAATTCTCTTCATCCCAATTTTCAATTAAACTCTCAAGTATATAGGGAGCATCACTCATGTCCCGTGAGTACTCTCCCAGCATCCAAATAAGCGCTGCTTTGGCCTTAGGTTCTTGAACATTTTTGCTGCTGATATTCCCAACCACTGCGATGCAATCATGACTCCATTGAGGGTATTTTCTAAGTAAATCTTTAACAAGAACCTGTATACAAAAAAAATCCCCAACTTGAGAATCTGTTAGCTGATACTTAAATAAAATCACATATTCTGTAGCGCTATATTGCATGTAGTGCTGTGCACTTTCTGGGGCATGTTTCAAACAGAACATCCAAAATGAAATGAGAGAATGACACACCAAGGCCTCAGCAGTAACATAGTCCTTTTCCATCTCCAGAAACTGAAGAAGCCTATCAACAATAGCATTGACATCATACTGCTGCAATGCTATTTTGCCAACAGCTCGAATAGACTCCCGTGCAATAGCAATATCAACATTTGCAGCATATTCGCACAACTCCGTCACTGGAAATGATTCAAAAAGATCACACAAAATTCATGATCCTTAACTTCAACTACATATGTGCCATGCCAATTTTTTACTCAGATATTTCAATATAGAACTCTGAAGTTGATTCCTCACCAATTTCATAAGTATTGCTCTCATTTGCAACCGCAGTCAACATTTCAAGCTTCAATTTTTTGACATACGATGGCTCATTGTACTGGCAATAGAAGTGCTTGTAGTCTGAGGAAAATATGTACGGTGCACGCATTACCAATAGATGCAGGTGGCTTAAAACTGCATAAGATTGCTCCGGACTTCCAGAACTCACAAGAGTAAGCAAAGGGGCTTTGATTCGTTCATATACCTACCAACAAAAGATTTTTCTTGTAATGGGATTCTGACCTTACCAATATTAGCCAGAGATGGTAAGTTGCATTATGGGTACTCTTCTTCTGTACATGAACATATCACAATCCACTAACATATATTTAAACCCCAAATGGAACAAAAACTGTTGTACTGAAAGAAACAGCTCCAGAGAAAATTAGAATGGCAAAAAGTGACTCAAAAAGAAACCGTAGAAGAGATGCTTCGAAACCACAATGTAAAAATCAACTATTGCTCCTACATCGTGAAGCTGTGAAGTAATTTGTCTTTTTCATCTGCATAATTTTTAGACATTTATGCTTCAAGTCCTGTTAATCAAAGAAAATGAACATTCGGCAGATTAAACTCTTCTCCGTAACATAACGATCAAATAACATAACGATCACAACATGAAGAATTGAGCAAACATTTTATATTTAAACGTTCATGAATTAGTAATGAAGAACGAATAACTATGCAGATGGAATGCCAACTGGATTTGAAAATTAGAATGTCAGCTTAAGAAAAGGAAACCTGCTGGTGAACATCTGTCATGGATAATGTCAACTGTAGGAAAACTTTAATGGTTGCCAAGACAACAGCACCATTTGCATGCTGGAGTCTATCTTCAAGGAGATTCATGATGTCAAATATTTCGTTGCTATCTGAAGGAAAATATTTAACAACCAAGTCAAGCACAAGACATTGTGCCCATTCACTAAATTCCTTAATCCTGCAAGCAAAATGATGTCAGAAGACTATACATTGCTTATATTGGAAGGAAAACCTAGCGGTATAGTTCAAAAATGGTCATCTCCATGCAAATGGTGGTTTTCTTCACTTGCAGATCACAAAGATTTTCTAATTTTCAGAATTACATACACATTACAAAATTTACTTTGACTCTCCAATAGAAAAAACATTCAATACAAATTGACGAAGATGATGTTCTTATGACTGACAGACCTTAAAATTCGCTGTCCTCACTAGATGTCACTCAAAATGACAGCTTGATGTCTAGATCAAGATCGTTTTGGTTAAGCAACTTTGATTAAATTAAAAAATTTTACAAGTTCCTGAGATTGAAGATTAAACAATTCACAGATGACAGCATAATTGCCACAAAACAATTACAGAAGGATTGGGAAAATCGAAGATCACTACTTTCAACAAAATTAAGCAACAGAGATGCATAACTCAAAATGCCCAATTCAACAACCATATTGCACATTAAATCTTCGACTATAGCCAAATAAAGATTGTAGACAAGATAATTGCCGAAAAACAATTACTGAAGGATTGGGCCAAACGTAGTTCACTACTTTCAACAAAATTAAGCAACAGATAAGCATTGAGACTCCAAATGCCCAACTTAACAACCATATTGCACATGAAGTCTTCATCTGTTGCCCAATAAAAATAAATCTGTAAACTCGTGAAGAATTAGGATGGTCCAATGTCCATAGCTAAATTATTACAGATAATAAAAGTTCAGGCCCATTCTAAACCCACCTGTTCAGAAAGTAATATATAACAGGTTTGCTAATCAAAGCCTCTTTCTCCCTTGATGCTTCCTCCGAGTTGGCAGCTTCCGAACCCCAAATCTCTTGCAAAGCACACAAGCTATTTGCAACAACCTAACAAACATAAAGAGAAAAAAGAAAAGAAACAAAGGACAATTAACATAAGAGACAATGGGACATTTGTTAACGAATTAGAATCATACATAAGAAAACACACGACCGTTCCAACTGATCTTTACCTGCGTATCACTGTCATTGAGCATCAAATGCTTTAATGTGAGCGGAAAATCTGCATCAACGCAAGTAGAAGCAGATATATGATACAATTTAAGAACTCCGATAACCGCCACCATCCTCACGTAACTATTACTATCCTTGAGCCCCGACCCCAATGGACCCACCAAATACTCGACGAGATTAGCAACTCGTAACGAGCACAAGCTCCTCAAAGCAAGCCCTCGAATCATGGGGTCCTCGTCCTTGCAATCCCTTTGAAGGAAATTGATAGTTAAAAGAGCAAGATCGGGGTTCACTTTGGCGTAATTCCCAACGTAAAGGTAACACATTTTCTTGAGCACAATATCCGATGTCGCCGAGCACATCACCATCTCTCCGAACACCGATGAGACGTCGATCCCAATCGTCATGAAGGAGATCACCTTCTTGAAGAGTTCTCGCTTCGAATCATCCACTCCCGGAGCGCGGCTGCCGGCGAGCTGTCGAAGCTGCGATTTCAGATCCCCTACTTCGCCTTTTCTGCAAAATTGTCGCCATAGCTTAAATTGAGAATTCTGATAGAAACTAAATAGTAGTAAGACTTACCCAGACGGTTGCGACGGCGACGGAGATCGCTGGGACAGCGTCGGAGGAACCATGGCCGATCGGGAACAACCGTTTAACGAGATACGATGTCGGAACTAGATCTAACTTGACCAAACTAGAGTGTAAGCTCCAAATACAATTGGAGATTTGTCAGAATATTTCAACAAGTAATCAGTTTAGCATTCGCCGTTAGATTTAGACTCCAATCCTTGACGGCTTTTGATTTTCACAGCACTCTCTTTCTATCTTTTTTATTTGTTTTAATCAATGTTTTGAAAACCGGACCGGACCGGCCGGTTCAGCTGGAAATAGTCTAAACCGGCCATGTGTCCGGTTCGGTTTTAGTTAATAACCCTTGAATATAAAAACCGACCGGTTTATCAGAGAACCGGCCGGTTTTTTGACGAACCGGTTATCTGATAACCGGATTAAAACTTAGGTTACAAAATGCCTCTCTTCTC
>JANSVA010000008.1:21542180-21554685 GCA_025504915.1 Erythroxylum reticulatum | reverse complement strand
TAAAATATTTTATTTTTATTTATTCTTATAAAATTTTCATCTTATTTATTATATTCCGGTTTGATAGCGGTTCACTACCGATTGAACCTCTAAACCTTAAACCTTTCCTTCGAACGGTTCGATGTCCGGTCCGGTTTTTAAAACATTGGTTTTAACAATCTGAGGGAGAATTTAAGACGTTCATTAGTTTTGTTGTTACGTGATATCTACTATTTTTATTTTTTAAATAAAATAAAAAACTCATTTAGTTGTTAATTTAATCTAATTATATTAATAATTATTATTTTTAATTTATTTATTTATTTTAATCTTTATATTTATTAATAAATTATCAATAAAAATATTTTATATTATTAAAATAAATATTTTAAAATTAAATTTTATTTATAAATTAATCTTTATTTTAATTATTAAATTTATTTGAAATTTATGAATTTTAAGATATTTTAAATTTAAATATGTATTAATAATTATTAAATTTATTTTATACAATGAATTAAAATTTATATTAATTATTAAATAAAAATAAATTATTCATGATTCTTATTAATAATTATATAATATATGTAAATCAAATTATGATAAAACATAAATAGAAAATAAAAAAATATTTATATGATTTTCATAAATTTTAAAAGCTTAAATAAACCAAAATTAAAAACTCAAACAAACAGTTTTTTACTAAATTTGAAAACAAAATTAGAAAATCAAAAAATAAATGAAAACAAATAAACTAACCTAATTATATTTAGTTAATATCTTGAAGTAAATGAAAAAAAAATTACGTTGGTTTTATTAACTGAACATTAGATACACAAATACAATCGACTAAATAAAGTTAATGAATTTTAGGTGTTAATCTTTAGTGTTCAACTACAAGAAATTTATATATCGTATCAAATTGTAAACAAATTATGTATAATATAAGAGCGTAGTGATAATGTATCAAAGAAGAAAGATATGCAAGAGCTGTGGAACAGTTTAATAAAACTCTCGTTTACTAGAAGTCTCGTGATAATCAAAAAGTCTCATTACAAGAAATTTAGTCTTTTATAATGTAAGTCCTTTATAACATGAATCCATTGATACCCTAACTTAAGCACTTCTCTTTTTTTCCTTCTATGCTGGTGACAAATTTTTGTAGCATTATCATGTAACAAAATTAAATAAGTATTGGACCATTTCAAAATTCATATTTAAAACAATCAGATAATTGTAAATACTTTTAAGGTTCAAATTAATAAAAAAATTTCAAGAAAAATATGATAAAAGTTAATTGGTTATAATCAATAAAAAAAGCTAAGATTCAAAATTGGTTACTCTCAAGGGATAAAATAAAATATGGTGGTGTAATTACCGAAGAAGCATGCAGAACATATTTTGAATTTAAGCATCTTTACCACTTTTGTACATCTAATTTAACAAAATATAATCTCAATATGCATCATAAAAGCAAGTTCTAGAATCACCCAACTATGCGTGATAATGCACATGAAAAAATAAAAGACTTTAAAATTTTATGTATTTTTATTCATAGGCTTAAAAGTTCACACAAAAAATAGTTCAGTTATATATGCGTGCAAATAATATGTAATTTTCATTCAAATTAATCTATCTTATTGACTACTAAAAAGGTAACTTATAAAATTAAGTTTATTTTAACTATTATCTTTTTGCATAATAATTCAAATCAATAATCAATAATAAAATAAAGTATTTACAAAAAGATTTCAACTAGTTCAAAATATCAGTTAATAAGATTTAATGACAATGATTATAGTAAGTTTAAAAAATTATTATCCCTTTTCCCAAACTTAAAATTATACATTATACTCAATGTACATAATATAAGCATCTTAACATAAGAATTAAGAAAGATGAGAAATTTTGATACTTCCCTGAGTAATAAGAATTTCATATTCTAATTTCGATGAATTTGGGACAGTCCATTCGATACTAGATACAATCTTCTTTGCATAATATAAATGAAACGGGACAAAAAGATAAAAGAAAATAACAATAACAATAAAGGATACAAATACGAAATAAAAAATGAATATGATGTTAAAGCCCTATGCTAACATAAAATAAAAACAAAATGAAATAGAAAAAACAAAACCCGTCCAAAATCTTGAGTTGCCACACAAGTAGTGCTTGTTTAACGTCGTTAGCTTGATATCCCTTTCATGCTTATCATCAACTAGGCCGTGTGATTAGTGGCTTCCTTCCACCCATTTCTTCACATAGTGGTTAGTAGCCTGTAAATAAGTCATATGTTGTAAGATAATAATGAGGACATAATATATTAAATTAATAAATCCAATCGACTACATGCATGCCTTTTTCAATGACAAATTGTTAATAAAATACACAATTATAAAACTCCCTGAATCTTTAGTTAACTCAAACAAATTTTCTTGTAAGAAGTGGGAATCATCCGTGCTTAATACCGATGATTCATCAATAGTTTCCTTAATTGGCTCCTCCTCATATTCTTCCTCAATCACCTTTTTCCACTTTTTTGCTTCCTTTTCCTAGATAAAGACTTCTTCCTCTACTTCTTCTTCAATTATCTTTTGCCACTTCTCTACTTCCTCTTCTTTGACAGAGGCTTCCTCTAATTCTTCTTCCTCTATTTCCTCTATTTTCCC
Source organism: Erythroxylum reticulatum (assembly GCA_025504915.1). Classification (NCBI taxonomy): domain Eukaryota; kingdom Viridiplantae; phylum Streptophyta; class Magnoliopsida; order Malpighiales; family Erythroxylaceae; genus Erythroxylum; species Erythroxylum reticulatum. The sequence continues at coordinate 21,552,034 of JANSVA010000008.1, read as the reverse complement.
TTCCCTTTTAAAGTAGCAGTTACTTCCTTGTCTTCTTGGAATATAACTTCATTCATGAAAATGACCTTTGTCTCTTCTTCACTCTGAGGCATTAAAAGGCTCAAATAATATGCTATATTATGCTTAATTTATTCAGGTAAAGAAAATCCCTATTTAAATTCACGTTAGCTTACTATGCATTTAGCAAGACATTCCACTATTTTATTTATAAGTAGCTTTTCTTAGTGCTATTCTTATAAGTATTCAGTTGAAGCATAATCATTCAATCTATAAGCGTAAGGGTTACTCCACCCTAAATTGTAAGTATTCTTACAGAGTGCACTCTAAGGCTAGTTTTGCATGCTTGGTTGCTTCAACATATATTTTGGTGCCTAAAATTCATGATTGTAGTGTTTACTCTCACAAATGTCGTAACATGACATATCGGTTGAGCTTCCAAAAAACATGTCACCAAACCTTTCTTTCCAAAATGGTGATGTTGCCATAGGCAATGGCATATCATAACTATCATAAAAATAGTGTCTGCTCCATCCTTCCATTGTGGGTTTTAGCTATTGTAATGAATCTTAATCCTAACAATAAACCACAAACTTAAAGTCAAAGTAGAAAGTTCAAAAGATAATTAAATGAATATGTCAAAAATAAAATAAAATAAATACAAATGATAATGGATAGATTAATAAAATCTAGGCTTTCCTAATATTACACTTCTCGGCAACAATACTAAAAACTTGATTGACTCAGATTAAGTTGAAATGTGCTTACTTGATTGTATAATTATTCGATAACACTTAGTGATTAATGACATTAAATTTCTTAAGATACTCTTTTTGACTCATATGCAAATTTTGGCACAATTCAAAAGTAAAGGAGCTAAAGTGAGTCGAAAGCACGATATTTGGATCATTTTTTGAAAACTCATACTCACTTGTCTTCATAGAGCAAGAAGAAGAAAATTAAAAGATAAGAAGACAAGAAAATGAAAACACAAAGAAGAAAGAATCAAGTTATGTTGCTAGCGACCAAAGCTATGTATGGATTTGTATAACCACCACCATCTGTCCATTTAATAAAAACCTGTTAATTTATTATAAGAGAAGTATGGAGAGTGATGGTTGGATGATGGACGACTGCAACATAGGTGGATAGGCAAGGAGGAGCTAAACGACAGCACAATGAAAGCAAAACTCAGAAGAAGAAAACAATGTAGCAAATGGATAAAAGAGGACCAAAACAACAATGCAGGTGGATAAGCAAAGAGTACCAAAATGCAACACCACATGAAGTAAAACAACAACACAACTAAGAGATGAAACGTAGACATTGGGCATGAAATGCAGACGTTGGGCAATAAGAATAAAAACGTAGAAGTGGGATAAGGGTTTTAGGGTTGGTTTTAAGAAAACAATATGGGGGTTTCATTCGGGGATGTTTTGTGGGCTTGAAGCAAATTTTTCTTAGGAGCTCTTGGTTTTAATGAAGAGAAGAGGCAAAGCTCTCAACTATAAGAGACCCAAGGAGGGGTAGTGATTGGGATAAGTTTTAATCTTATGAACCCTCAATCTTCTACAAGCGTATGGTTCGTAGCATAGTATTAAAGGTGTCGATTCCACAAGGAAGGAGAGTAACATAATTCTAAAAATCTAAGGCTAAAAAGATATGAAAATAAAAATAAACAATGTAATAGAAAGTACATACGAGAATTAAATTCAACTAGTTACATCAAAAGTTAAACATGAAGGAATTAATAATTGAGCAATAAGCAAGCATAATGGAAATCAACAAAGGAATTTACCAAGTTATGAGAAAGGGAATTTTACCTATCATTAATGATAACCTAGCCGATTATGTGTTAATGGGGTGTCGATTCTAGATGATCCTAAGGCTAATTACTCTCTCTTGAGTTATATCCATTAAGCCCTAATTTATAAACCCTAATTGGATTATGAAATTTGTAATCTCTTGATTAACAAAAGACTCATAACCCTAATTAGATCTAAAGCACTCTAATAAACTATCGGGTCTCTCACGGGACTTCTCTATGCAAAATTACTGATATGAATAATTACGAGTTCTATTGAATCGCCTAACTCTCATTAATCCGATCCTGTCATTTTTTATCTAGTTCACCCTCTTAGTTTATTATCGAATTATGCAAGAAACACAACAAATCACAATACCTAATTCAAATAACACAAAATCAACTTGAATAACATTAAATCAAAATAAAATCTCGAGGGAGAGATAAAACATCATCATCATTTTACCATCTATCATCATACAATCCATCCCAACTTTATACATGAATAAAATTGAAATGAAAAAAGAAAATAGAAACATAGCATGAACGATATGGGAAGGCAGCAGTGTTGGAAAACCTCATAATCTAGGAACCACGTTAAGACTACTTCTTTTTCCTCCTTCCTCTTCCCCTCTCTTTCTCTTCCTCTTTCTCTCTTTAGGGTTTCCAAAAGTGGCTCAATTCCCTTTTTAGCTCATATCATGTTCTTCTTATAGGGTTTTCTATTTAGGGTAACCTAGGGTCTTTTTCACGAAAAGACTAAAAAGTCACTTAAAAACTTGAGTCTAAAAGTGTCCCCACTTTTGTCCCGACACTAGCCACGATCATGGCCTATATGCCACGATCGTGGCCCTTGAATAAGCTCTCTGTCATGATCGTGGCATGCGGGCCACGATCATCAGCCAATCCTGGTGCTTTTATCATGATCATGGCCTGCCCATGATCATGCGCCTATGTTATAACCCGAGTTCCCTTTGAAACTCCTTCATTCTTTGATATTGACCCTAAAATAATAGCAAATACATCAAGGTACTCAAAAACATAATATTTAAGCTCAAAAGCTTATACTAACCAATAAAACACTTAAAACACAAATAATTAACAAACTAACACAATTCTAAACTAAACGCATCTTAAATGATCGAATTAACAGGTAAAACACATACCAAACTATGCCTCAAAATATGACATAATTTACACTTATTAGGTGGCTTCTCGACATCGATTCGGAGGTGACATCGATGCGGACGACTCGGTTAAGCATTCCTTCCATTGTTTTGTTGTTTCTTTCTCTCTTCAGAAATTGCTTACGTTATCTAACAGTTATTGTTTAGGAATTGTGAATAGATGATTTTAATGTGTTCATCGGATCGTTTTATTACAAACCCATTGCCAAAATATTTAATATAATCCGTAATTGTTATGTTGAAATTCATTTGTAGCGACTAATGGTTCGTAATTATTAGGGAAAACATAACCTAGGTTAAATGACACATCATATGTGGTTGTTACCTTAATTAATCGGTTCACCTAATTTGTAATGCTACTGCCTAATTAAATTTAGAGATCATATCCTAGGTTATTTGGTAGTTAGGTTTAATTAATGATTATATCTTAATTAAATAATACCTAAGGAAAAACTCGGGTTAATAGATTAATCGACGATTAATAGTTTTATGAGAGGTTTGAGAATAATAAATCATTGAAATATGTTTAATTGGGTGTAAGTCGAGATTAAACTAAAGAACCAGGTCCCTACCAAATTCCCTATTTTCATCATTTTAAATGTTTTTTTATAATTTGTTTTTGTTAGCTAGTTTAGTTTTATTTTATTTTCTTATTTTTAAAACCAAAACCCTAAATTTAAACACCGATTAATTTCATTTCGAAAGCTTTACACATACTCTCTATGGGATCAACCTAGACTCACCATTCCTACAGTAGTAATCTAGTTTATTTTGTGTAATAATACGACGCGCTACCAATTTTGGTGTCATTTCTAGATATCACGGTGTTTTAGTTTTTGTTATTGATTTTAATTGGTGTTATGTACATATTTGTTTTTAATTAGTTTCTTTTCAGTTACTTTTTGATCTTTTCACTTTTTTAGTGCTTATTATTTTAAAAATATATTTTGACATGAACGGAAGTAATTTCTTTTATAACTCTTATTCTCGATCCTATAACCAAGGTTAGACTGATCAAACTAACTTTACTTATGGATGAGATAATCAACAAAGTTACTTCCATGATAGTTTGCAGGATACACAACAATGCGTGTATAGATTAGAAGTTTCTTATCATGATTCAGGTACATCTTTGGAAGAACTGATTAATATTGTGAACACTAGTACTTTGTAACTACAACAGGGTATGTAGCAATTTCAACATAATACCCTTCCAACAGGATGGATGCCAATTTTGGCATGATATAATGTTTAGCATCCACGATTTGGAGAGCCAACAAGATTTAGGTATATCTCTAGATAACTTTATCAAGATCTCTACTATTAACGATCTTCAGCTTCAACAGAGTATGAAGTAGCAACAACAGGATATATAGCAATAGAGTTAATAGGGCATACAACAACTCCAGTAAGATACAATGTCTAGACCACAAAATGGGGAAAACCAAATGGGTGACGTGGCTATAAGGATTGACCACCTCGAGTTGCAAAGCAAAGAGGAGCAGTCATATCAACCCGAGGTGTACCTAATGGACATCAACATAGAGACAAAGTGATAAGGAGCTTGAAAATTTTGAGAGCAATACTCAAGGAATTATATATGATGAAAAAGTTAAGGAGAGCTCGAAGTAGAAGTAGAAGAAGCTATATCTTTTAGCTCAGAGGTAAATATTGAGTTCCAATTTGTGTTAAGAATGACTCTTTACTTTTACCTAGCTAGTTAAAGGAATTAAACGAGGAAGAAAAACGTGAAGACACAATTGAGATCTTTCCAAAATGCATAGACTCAGTAGAGATTGAAAGTTAGAGGATAGGGAAGATGCTGCATAAGAATGATTATCAACTGAGGCCTTATCCTGAACAACCTAACGTGGAAGTGGTTCAAACTGTGATACTAGAAGATCATAATTTTGTCACGTAAGGAGAAGGAGTCGAGCCAGCGACATTAAAAAAAGGTGCTTCTTAGGAGGCAACCTAAGGGAATTAAATTTCTTTTTCTTTATTTTTTTTGCATTAGTTAGATATACTTTCGTGTTTCTATATTAGTTTGTTTCTTGTTTGTTTTAAGTTTTCAATCAAAATCAAAGAGAGAATAAAACAAAAAAAATAAACAATTGCTTAGTTTCTATTGCTTCTAGGTTATATAGTCATAAGCAGAGAATGAATTCACTAGAGAATTCCATGGAAGCTTTTACTTTTATTTTTTTGATTAATCTATGTGCACTATCTTTAAAAGAGTAGTGACTAGAGGTAGACAAAGCTAGTGAGATTTTAAGCTTTATTAGACTAACACATCCATATCAATCTCATTGTTTTTGTTTATGTGTGACCTTCATGACATATACATCCTAACTTTGCCTTGATTTTCTATTTGAGACCACATTTTTATCACATGCATTACCATGGAGATGATTAGGCATTCTTTGTTTCATAAGCTACATTAGTCAAATAGCTTACCCTATTGACATGATTTTTCCCTTGTTAAGCCCCTTGAGATTTATTTAACTATTCTTTGTGCACTAACCACATTATATGCTATTAAACTTAACCAAATGTCTTACCCAAGCCATAAAGTTAGAGGAGCATTTACGATTGTTGAGTTTGTGGATGTACAAAAGTATAACTGTAGGGGTGTACATATATGTCGGTTGGTTATAATTTTAGGACACTATGTTATGTCATGTCATTGAAATTCCCATATTAATGCAGTTTCTTTTAATGTTTATAAAAAATTTAAAAAGAAAAAGAAAAAATGTTTAAATAAATGTATCAAGGAGGAAGTGCATATGTATTGAAAAGTCATTTATAATTAATCTTTCCTCTTAAAGTTGTCTTGAATGGGTTACTTGAGTATGTTGGATATGAAGTAGATGTTGCCTTAGAAGGTTCACTCATTATACTTTCAATTTATTCTTATCATCAATTGTATGGGTGATTCCTTTTAGTTGGTTGTGCTTTATGTGATTTATAGTATGAGAGCTTGAATTGGAGTTGGGAAATATAATTGTTGCATTCATTATAGCTGACGGTACCGTGTTCTAAATGAAAGTTAACTTGTGCACTTGATATCATATTGAGTGTTGCTTTTATTTTCTAACTTTAATGAGTTTTATGCTACTTGACCTAAATACATCATACCTTTCCTTTGCCCATATTACAACCTTGAAAAGTCCTTTGATCCATGATTTTGCATATGAATTTTAGTGGAGGAGAAATGAAATGATATGCAAGGTTATAGAATGGCTTGATTGTGAATGATATTGAGTGCACCCATGGATACATTTTAGTTAAACACATTTTCCAAGTCTACCATTAGATTGCTCAGTTTTTAAAGTTATTGAATGTTGATTGATCATGAGTGAAAACTTGGTATTTTAAGTTCTTGCTATGTTTTCAAAAGTCAATCATCTTTGCTTATGATTATATATTCTTGGAACATATAGAAATTAAGTAAATGTTTTTGGGTCTATGAACTTAATTTTGATGTTTTGTTTGAGGATGGCCAAAAGCTAAATGTGAGAGAAATTGAAATGTACTTAATTGATTGTATAATTATTTCGTAACACTTAGTGATTAATGACATGAAATCGCTTAAGATACTCCCTTTGACTTATATGTGGTTTTAGGCACAGTTTGGAAGTAAAGGAGCAAAAGTGAGCTGAAAGCATGATATTTGGGTCATTTTCGAAGAATAATACTCACTTGTCTTCATGGAGTAAGAAGAAGAAAATTAAAAGACAAGAAGGAGAATAATACTCACTTGTCTTCATGGAGTAAGAAGAAGAAAATTAAAAGACAAGAAGGAGACAAAAAAATGAAAAAACAAAGAAAAAAAGAACCAAGCTATATTGCTTAAGGCCAAAGCTATGCATGGATTTGCATGGCCACGACCATTTGTTCATTTAACAATGACCTGGAAATTTAATATAAGAGAAGTGTGGAGAGTGATGTTTAGATGATGGATGATTGCAACATAGGTGGATAAGCAAGGAGGAGCTAAAAGACAATAAGAGCAAAATGTGGAAGAAGAAAGCAATGCAGTAGGTGAATAAAAGAGGACTAAAATGGCAGTGTAGATGGATAAGCAAGAAGGACCAAAACGATAGTGCAGGTGGATAAATGTTAGACCCCTTAGTCGTGATAATCGTACAAGCATTGACGAGTCTTGAATAGTGTTTGACACACGAAACAACAGAATAAGGTAAGGACTTGTGAGGAGGCAAGGACGATAAAGGGCAATGTTAAGCGTTAGCATGCATTAATGTACATTGGTAGAAATCTTAGACGAGATGCAAGATTCAAAAGTGAGAGCAAAAGAAGGCTTGAGATGGACATCAGGTGGAAGGTTAGCTAGATCACATGCATGTGGGAATATAGGAGAGCTTCAAGGTGACTTATCAAGTGGTTAAGGGAGTTGGCATGGTAAGCATTGGATGGACCAATGTGTTATTAGCCTAGATGACTCATCATCAACATATAGAGATAAGGAGATTTTGGATGATAGAGCGGATAAGTTTATAGTGGATGAACATCAGATCTAAGAGATAAAGATCATATAGAAGGATTATTTAAAGATAAAGGAGATCTTCATAGATATGGATAGATCATTCCTAGTAGATGAAATCTTTTATCTTATTATTGTGATGTAGCTTAATCTTATTAAATAGAGTCCTAATTGGATAGGGATGTCATCTATTGGTTAGTATAATGTAATCTGCTAAAGATAAGATAAGATAAGATAAGATTGTGATCTTAGCTAGTAGAGGTATATTAGGATTCTAACTTAGTCATCTACAGGTGCCTATAAATAGCTCATTTAAGCCTTGCTCTTCTCAGAGAGTGAGAGTCTTAGACACTCAGGGGAGATGAGTGTGGGAGACACTTAGATATTGAGAGAGTATTCCTTTGTATACTTTGAGTGAAGTAATGAAGGTTGGCTTTTTAATTGTATCTCTTTCTTATGTTTTTATTGTTGCTATGAATATTTAGTTCTTTCATAGTTTTCTTCCAAGAGTGTAAGAGTGAAACATTGCGAGGCTCGTGAGGCATTCAAGAAGAAGTAGGTTGGTCGATGATTATGGGACAAGGCTGAATCTTACTTTAATCGAGTTAAGTGAGATTGTCGTGTAAAGGGGTTGGCGCATCTTCTATGACAAGTTCGTGCTTAAAGGAAAACCTTTGTAACAATAAGCAAGGAGGACCAAAACACAACACCACATGAAGTAAAAAGGTAGCATATGCAATAGATGAAATGTATATGTTTGGAAAAAGAAAAAAACAGATGTTGGCCATGAAGCGTAGATGATGGGCAATAAGAATAAAAATGCAGAAGTGGGACGAGGGTTTTAGGGTTGGTTTTAAGAAAAATGTAATAGCTTGTTTCGCTAGTTAGGGATTTTACTGTTAGATTGAGTCATATGAGTTATTCCAAATGAGAATTAAGGAAGTGCATTCCATTCATATGCATAATAATTGCATACATATATGAATTTTGATTTAGAAACATTCCAAAGATAATATATGCACTCAATTGACTTATCCTGGGGTATGAAAGATCCTAAATGACTATGATGTAATTTATGTGTTGATTATGTCTTGAATTTGTTTTGGTGGATTATAATTAGTAATTTGGACTTTATTGTTACAATTGAGTGATTGATGAAGTGATATGTGCATCTAGTATAGGAAAAATGTTGAATGGAAAGATAAATTGATACATGGAAATTTAGGGTGATAAGGCTAATAAAATGGTGACACGTGGCACAAGGAGTGAGTGACAAATGGCTAGTTAATTGGGTGACAAATGGTTAGAATAAATGAGTGACAAATGGTGGTGTAGTTGAGTGACAATGGACCAAACATAAAGTGACAATTGGTAGAAGAAGGAGGGGATACATGTCTTGGTCCTTAGCATGACAACTGTCATACCAAGTGTCCATATTCTCACCATACACACACACGCGATTCACACACTTGAAAGACCATCTTTCTTTTGTTTTTAGTCACATGCTCTCTTCTCCTTCCTTCTCTTCTTGTTGACACACCCACACCATTCCATGATCTTGAGTTTTTTTTCTAAAATCCTACACCTTACCACCCTAAAATCTACCTGTCTTCATCTTATTATTGAAGTCCCTTTATGTTTTGATCTTGCTCTTGAAATATGCTTAATGTTTGCACGCTTGGAGGGCTAGGATATCTTTGGATTGAGGTAAAATTAGAGTTAAACAAGTAAGTGATTTCTTGTCCTATTTTGATATATGTTAGGATAACATTTATGATGATTAAATAGAGATGGAATACATTTAGGATTAATGATGAGTTGTGTTGAAATTTGATGGATGAATTGGATTTGTTTGATACATGGAAATAGACGGTTATATGGATGACTTAGGTTGAGATTTTTAGTATAAATGAGGGTGAAGTTGTATTCAAAAAGGATGTTATTGAGGTGTTCTTGAATTTAATGAAGTTAGGGTTCCATGCATGATGATGTGGTGAATGTGAAAAACTAAATAAGTAGAGTCCTGGTGAGATTTATGTAGCTAATATGGTAGTTCAATTTGCATGAGTTGAGGTTGCATAAAAGAGAATGAAGTCTGGAAAATTGGAAGTGTCTGATATGTGTTAAGGTTGAGTGATTCGTGTAGGATTGTAGGAAAATACTACAAGGCACGATCGTGGCTTTCAGCCTACGATCGTGGCTTTCAGCCTACGATCGTGGCTTTTGGCCTATGATCGTGGCTTTAGCCTGTTCATTCTAGGTTCTATCACAATCATGGCCTTCATTAGTAAAATTATGAACAAATAATCCAATGTAAATAAATAAAGTGATAAATAAATAATAAAAATAAAATAATTAGAAA
>JANSVA010000008.1:21526234-21536413 GCA_025504915.1 Erythroxylum reticulatum | reverse complement strand
CATTTATTTCAAACATTATCATTATTTGATTATCAACAAAATTATTAAACGTGAAGTCATTTTGACTTAACAGATTCTATATGGAATCGTTCTTTAAAAGTTTTCTTGAGAATTTCCAGCTTGTTTAATACAAACTTGTGTGGATATTCCTGTAGGCATTTAAAAGATTCGTTACATTCATTCTCAAAATTTCTAGCATAAGCTTATGTTAACAATTATCAAAAATATTTGAAAATACCTTTGGTTATCCTAAAATGTTATTTTGTAGGGAACAATATTTTAATAGGCTTATATTAAAACTTTCATTTTTTTAAATTCAAGTATAAAAAATTATGGGGCAATATTAAACCCATAATAAGTTAATTGGAAGGGCTTTAATTTATTTAGCATGGCTTACCTTCTTTCTTCAATCATATAAGCTTTAAGTTTACTTGTGAGGCTTTATAATTTGAAAAGGATATGATCAACCAAAGTAGTATGAAAGGTAGAGTCCTAACCGAAGACCCTTTAAGCTTATTAGTTAATTATACGGAAAAATCATACATGGTGAAGAATTTGCCAAAAGATTTCAACAGGAAATGTGAATCAAGTATGATTCATACTTTACAATTAGTGTTTTTATTAAAATTATGCAATTATTGAGATCCAGTTGAAATCAGTAAAACTTTTACTTTTCACTACACCCGTGATTTGATCACGGTTGGATTCCAACACATAATTCTATAAAGATATGGAGTCTAACTCTACTTCATCAATGATTTCATATATAAAGAAGATACTCATTATTTATACTTGGTAAGGGTAAGATCTCTTTTGTTCAAATTCTTATCTAGATGTATGAGGATTGAGAAAAAAAAAGGTAGAACATAATCTATATTGTAATGAAAAATAGGATAACATTTTAGAATTCTTTTGTTTCCAAAATAAATTATTTAGAATAGTAATTTAAAAATACCTTAGTTTATATAAAAACGTTAAAATATTAATTTCATTCTTAAATATTTTTCATGATAATAAAGTGATAATAGAATCAATTTGTTAGGAAGCGAGCAACTTAGGATAGAAATTGTAGAGAATATAAAATGATCGTAAGAAAATGTAACTAAATGGTCAGTTTGGACTGTACTGTAAATGACTAATTCATTTGATTAGTAAATCCCTACCATTTCACCTGACGTTCACTGGTGCCTGCAGTTAATTTTTCAAAGCCTACTAGAACTTAGTACTGGTAAATTATAAAAAACCATATATATGAAACCATTATGTACTAAAATTTTAGACCAAAAGTTTACACCCCCTATACAAAACCTATAACCATCGACACATAAGATAACCAATTTCCTACACATGCATTCATGTCATGCATTTCAATTCAATGCTATATATATACACATTACAAAACTCCCTGATGCTTAACATTGTCATTTATCAATAGTAAAATATTTTTACATTTATATGGTTATCCAAAAGAAAACATACAATTTCCTTAAATCATTACATTTACAATCATATTTAACTAAAAACGCATTCCAAAAGTACTTTTTCTTCTATCTGTTGGCCTTAGTCCCTGAAGATGTTCCTTGTACCTCACTCTTATGACTTGGACCTACATGGATTAACACCCGTGCTAAGCTTAAAAGCTCAGTGGGGAAACACTTAGTTTGGATGACCACTCATAGCAATCATCCGCCAAGCACGTACATTCCCGAACACCATATAAATATAAATAAGGATGGCACAATTAATCCAATAAATAATGCAAACATGCTTCAATATATTTTTTCATATACCATAAATTAACCTTCAAAACTCAAACATTGATATTCAACACTCAATGATACAAATTATCAATACAAATGCAAATGCTCATTCATATGTCGATTATTTATGTTGTCATACCATATTTCTCATTTATATCTCTTCACTTTATTTTCTTTGTTAGGCCTGCACATTTTCTGTTGGTGTGGATAACAAGTGTTGTGGATATCCAAAGATATCAAACTGTGGATACTCGAAGGTATCAAACTATGGATACCCAAAGATATCAAATTGTGGATACCCAAAGGTATCAAACTATGGACACTGGTAGTGTCAAACTGTAATAGCTATACTATAATCTTATAGGCATGCCTATCTATCCACAACCAAGACAATAGAGTAATCACTATAACATTTCCTTTAACCATTTGCTAATTTCACAATTCATATATTAAAAATTCATATGATATACATTTCAAGTTATAAAATCTATATATGTGTTCATACATTCAATTCATAACTAATCACCATTATAAGGGTGTCAAAATCACACTTGTATAATCATACTATACATATATGAGCAATACAAACGCAAACATATCATTTATGTACATGTAAGTTTTCTTTGGAATGCATTATGCTCAATCTTAAATTCCAATATTCAATCACCCAATTCACATATAGTAAGTCCTATTTCATTTAGCTCTGGGTGTTTGAAAGGTCTCATACATATTCAAAAAGATTCGGATAAGATTAAAAAAATTGGAAACAAAAACAATTCCACAGTTGTGACAGACACTCTCTCCATTCATACCACTACTTGTTCCTTAATATGCATATAGAAAAAGTAAAAAATGGGTTTTAAGGTCTTCTAGAAATGTTTTCCTCTATGTATCTAATTTCTATAGCACTAACAATCAGACTATTTGGACTTCTAAATCATGAGATATAGGCAAAATATCACAAGCTTCTCCAAAATAAGTGCAACATCAGGTCACCATTTTCTATCTCAATTTTCAAAGTCATAGAGCCAGAATTAAGTCATATTTCCTTCTAAAGATATTTATCTCTATGTCTTATGTTTCATATTCAACTAAAATCACACAATTTGGAGGTTTGTAGGCTGAGTTATGACTTAAATAATGTGACTGACTCAAACAAACCTAGACAGAATTCCACTACCCGATAATCTCTTGTCATGTACAACCAAGTCCATGCAAAGTAACACCAAAGCAACATCCCAACAACAATTCCACATCCAAATGAATCTTTATATCTATTCAATCATACACACATATAAAAATCAACTAAGTGAAGTCTAAAACCTTAAAATTGGCAAAGTAGTTCTTCTAACGCTTTTTCTTCCCTTCCTCTTTGGCTTTGATTGAATCACCAAGTGAAAAATGATTGGATAAAGAAGGTGAAATGGAAAGGAGAAAAATCTAAAGTTAAGTTATCAAAGAGTCGTCCACCCCCTTCTCCATATGCCTTTTCATGAATTTTCTACTCTTAGACACATGTTTCAATCTCGTTGGACCATATGTCACAACCCTATTGGACAATGTGTTACAATCTCATTGGACCATGTGTTACAATTTTATTGGATCATATGTTAAAATTATATTGGACCAGACGATGTGTTATATTGGACACACATGCTTTAATCTTATTGGTCCTTAAGTTGACTTTAGGAAAATTGCATATCAGCCCTTATTCTTCCTTTAACTCTCTCATAGGCCTATAATCTTATTAATTTATTTCATTCTCCTATGTCTTAAGTTTTTAATAGCATAAATTTCATGTAATTTGGTTAATTATTTTATGAGTTATACCCCAAAAACTATAAGTTGTTTGAAAACAAGGATAGTAACCAGAACTCAACTTTAAAATACACTTCAAAACTCTTAGAGGCAGAATCAAATTTCGGTTTCTTCATGAAAGTTTTAAACCTATGTCTTTATTTTAATCTCCAGTCGGAATTATCCAATTTGAAGGTCTACATGCCAAGATATGACCAAATTACAGAAGTCTATTCAGTAAAACCTATTCATTTAGAGAGGTACACATCCCAAATCAATTAACTTCAATCTTATCATGCAAAAGTAATGCAAAAATACATCCAATTTAACTAAAAACATCCTTTTTACTTAGATTACTTCTTTTATCAATTCTCTTCACATCACATTCATAAATCCAATAAAACATATCAAAAATTTCCATACATATTTAACGTCTAAGTATGTATGCTCATGTCGAAGCGAACAAATTATCCATTTATTCTTATCTTTTATATTAAGTACTATTATTCTCTTACTAAGATGTATTTAATTCATTATGCTCACTTCTTAATACACTCTAAGCATAATATAATAATTTCAGGATATATATTGCGATGTTACAAAAAGAAAATTAAAACAGAGGAATTAAATTAAGCAGTGCGAGGGTTCTCCGAAATTGGATGGTCCAGAAGGGGAGACCCATGTGCAAACTATTCGTACATGCGTGATAGAAGGCCTAGAGAAAATTCCTATCGTTTGCACGTGGGTGTGAGCGTTTATACATATCCCACATTCTTCGTCTGGACCACCCTCAATAATAAAAGATGCTTGTGGACAGCTTGGTTGATCCGCCACCTAATATTGTACCCTCTACTTTATTCGTTTATAACTTTAGTTCCAACAAGTCTTTTTTTTATATAATCAATTTGCAAAGCTGTCATATATAACACAACATGCTTGTAGACTGTTTGGATGATCTACTACCTAATATTGTGCCCTCTAATTTATTAGTTCATAACTTCAGTTCCAATAAGTTTTTTTTTTTAATTATAACCCATTTGCGGCTAAAATATGTTTCAACTTTGCAAATTTATCGTAAGTTGCTTACAGAAAATTAAAATATTGGGAAGCGTTGAACTCTCATCGACATCATTTCAAGTAGATAAAAATAACTCATTAAAGGCTTTAGGATTTAAATTGAACTGATAAGAAAGAGTTTTTCTCAGGCTTTTACAAGTGAAAGATTACAAATAAATATTTACCTTGGTGAACATCGTCTATATATATATGAAATAAGAACATACATGATCATTAATTTATGTCTTACATTTTTATATAAAATATGTTACATTTGTAACGGTTTTTTTTTATATAGAGCATGTTATACGTTTGGGATTTGTCGTAATTTCTAAAGTGTGATGGCCTAACTAATCTTACTAACGGCCAATAATTTAAATTGCAGCTTAATATTTTTTGAATGGTCTAAGTTAGCTCCTACAATTATCTATAAAATCACATTACACCTTAATATTTATAAAATATTACCCTAGATCCTAATAAAGTTACGCTTATATGAGTTCTTAGTAACTAGGTTGTTAACTTAACCTATACAGCGCCAAAATGTTAGCAATTTGCACCCATTAGACACTTATAGTTTAAAAGTAATTTTTTTTAACATTGATTAAAGGTATAATTTAAACCTCAACATTTCAAACAAATTATAATTAACCTTCTATTATTATTTCATATACCATACTTTCACCGTATTGGAGTCAAGGATCTTTTCAATAACATTAGTGTGGAAAATGATACAAAAGATAAACGTATGACTTACTTCCAATTTTTATGGAATGTTGAAGTGTAAATCGTGATATTAGCCCTAATAAAGTACTATGTTTCCTTTTTATTTTTCATATAAATTTCATTTATACTTTTTTGAAAAGTTAAAATCTATTGTTTAAAAAGTAATTCTGATAGTATGAAAGGTAATAATTGATACTCTTTAATTAAAATTAGTAAAAATTGTTTCACTTTCCGATTAAGCAAAACAGAATTATGGACATGACTTAAGGAAGTAAATGACTTGGGTTCAAATAGCTTGAGTAAGCCGACAAGAGAGATGGAATTATTAAATCGTAATGTCAGACCCACTCTCTCTTATAGGAAAGCAACTTGCACCATTTTTATCTAATTGAATAAAATAATATTATACATTTGAAGTTAACAAAAATATTCTAACTAAAATATTAAAAATTAAGAATCAATTTTCAATTGTATTCTTTCATTTAAAGTCTTTTATTTCAATTAGTTATAGTATAATTTAAACATTAAACATATTTACAATATAGTATAAAATTTTTTCCATTTTAATAATTTTCATATACAAAATGTTAAGTTTTATCAGTTATAATACTTTTTTTTGTAAATTTAAGCTGATAATAATTTTTCAAGAATTTAAAAAAAACTCAATTTCAAGTTTGCACTTGATTCAAAGACTTTTTTTTTTTTTTTGTAGGTACTAAAGAATATCCATTATCATTTTAAGCATTTAAAACGTATCTCCATTTCAAGTTTGTATTAATCACTTCCTTTTAGGACTTTTGTTAATATCTATTAATGGATATTGCAAGTGACATCAACAAAATTCAAATTGAACAAACACACTATTTTTTTAAAACTAGAACAATAAGTTCAAGCTATCATTTTCCTTGATAAACAAGTGCCGAATGTGATTTTTAATTTTTAATCTAACGATTAAATCAATTTGAAGTTTTGATGAAACCCTAAATGAATTTAAAATTTTCTCAAATAAAATCCCTATACCATAAAAGTACATTACATTTCTTTAAATCAACCTATGAGGTAACTCTCCTTTACTTCTCTTTTGCTACTTTTTGCTAATTTTAATTAAAGAATGTCAATTATTACCTTTTTGGGATTAAATTAATGATAAATTCCTTTTGGAAACAAAAACAATTTTTGGAGAAGGGTTACATCATATGTGTTCTACAATATGAAATTTGTAAATTAGTTTAATGTAGTTTTAATATTGAATGTTTATTTAGTCTTGTCATAAGAACTTTAAACTTGGAGTCTACATTATTGATCCTTTTATTTGTTTGAGAGCAATAAAAAAATTTTTGGCCTCTTAAAAATGAGAAATTTCTACGAAAAACAACTTAATAAGTAGAGAACGGTGAAATGTTACCTCATTAAAGTGCTTAACTTATTTTTCATTTGTTTTTGGTATTCTAACAATGATGTTTATTGATGGAAAAAAGATGATAGTGTGACCAGAAATGGTGGTGTCATTGTAAAACTAGTTTTTAGTTCATTGAAAGAAAATGGTGATGTCATTTTAAAACTATTTTTTAGTTCATTTACTATAACAATTGGATTTCATGTGATATGAAAAATGTATTTTCACTTTCCATATTTTATATATAACCTTGTGTTCTCCCAAATTTATAATTAGAAGTAACAAAATTATACTTGTCTTTCCTAAATTTGAGCACTTAAGTTTGTAGTTCTTACATTTCTTTTCTTGATTTTCAATATCAAATAACAGGTTGGTCAAATTTTTACAATAATAAAGAGAACTAAAAATAAGCAAATTATGAAAAAACTATGAAACAAATAATGTGTATCAAAAATAATTTAAAAAAAAAAAAAAGAAAGATTGCCATAGCATACCTAATGTTACTTCAACCAGCCAAAAGGGTCAAAATATTAGTCGTACTTGTTTTATGCAAATGACTATCTCTATTGGAAAACAAGAATGAAATTTTCTTTTATGGCTAAAAATGATTATTTGTGGTGAGTGTTCCATTCCTTTCTACTAAATTTATATATGATGGAAAAGTTCCCAAGCTAAATCAAGAAAGAAAAAAAAACAAGTCTCTATGAATAGCAAGGCTATTCACATTTTATTTTGTGTATTAGGAAGAAATAAATTCAGTAGTATCTATGTGTGAAATAGCTTATGAAATTTGACATACTTTAAAAATTACATATGAGGGACAACAAGAGCATGTTAGCACATTAATATGAAATGTTTTAAATGACACATGGTGAAAGCATATCTAACATATAGACTACATTTATTGACATTATTAATACTTTAAAAGGGTTAGGCAAAATACATACTAGTTTTGAAATGGTGAAAAAAAACTACTTAGGTCTTTTCCAAAGTCTAGGGAAGCCAAAATGACAATAAGCTAAGAAACAAAGGACCTAAATGTTCTACCATTGGAGGAACTTATTGGATCGCTACCCACCTATGAAATGAGGCTCAAGGAGACCCAAGGAGAAAAGACCATTTTCTAAACAGGAAGAACTTAGCCTTTATAGCTTCTAAGAAGGAATCAAGTGAAGAAAAAGGGAAATAAACTAGTAAAAGTGATAAGGAAAATATTATCCTAATTATTAGAAAATTTAAGAAATTTTGATGTAGAAGAACTTTTAAAAAGGAAAGGACTAAGATAGGTTCAAAATACAAATCAAATAGTACTATTTTTAATGAATAAAATGCAAACAAATGAAGCCTCAATGCCTTCTCCACAAAAAAATGATAAATATGAGAGAAATGATAAGAAGGACAAGAGGCGAAAAAGAAAAAAAGGGGGAGGGGGGCGGGGATTTGGCGCACTTAAGGCCTTCATTTAGAATGACATAAATGACTTTGAAAGTGAACATTTGAAAAGGGAAATAACTCACATGTGCTTCATGACTAAAGATGATGATGATAGTAGTTTTCAATTTTCATATAATTAACTAGTTGAGTGCCTCAAAATTATAAGTATGAAAAGGAAGAAACCATCTTTCAAAATTAAAAAAAAATTAGAAGAATTGAATGCATGCATATGTGAAAATAAAGAAAAGAAGAAGGGTGAATTTGCATAGCATTAGAGCCTCTAAGATTGTGATCATTATTGATAATCATAACTTAGATGCCTTAAAGAATAAAAAAGGATGTCAATTCTCTCAAATACTTATTATCTAACTTTACGAAGGAAAGTGAGAAAATTGAAAGCATATTAATAGCTCAAATAGTTTAAATAATGAAGAACCGTTTCCTAAAATGAAAAATGAACATGGAACATCCACTTTTAAGCATACGTATGAATCATATACTAATGTCATATTCATTAAGGCTTATTTGAAGAGCAAGTCTCATGCTTTAATATATGGCTTTCAAGCTATGGCTATAACTCAACATTCTTAAGGAAAGAATAGGTATAATTTTCTACATAGAAACCTATGATATCTGGTAATATAATATTCTTTTAGACCTCAACATCACTTTAGAAGTAATTATCAAGCTTCTACTCATAATAGGCCTCATACTAAGCATAACTTTATGGCATATATTTACATTCCTTATAAGCATCAATAGAATCAAAGAAACGTGCCTCATATATAAAATTGTACGATGTCTTTTCACTACCTAAAAGGAGCATTTAACTCTTTTAATATACAAATGAGGGATCCCCACCATTCATATACATATATAACAATTAATAATGCATTTATGCATCAAAATCACAAGGTTAATTACCATAGCAACATCCTATATTTATTATATGTCACTTTTGAGTTACATGTAGGCACATTGACAATTTTTGTTCCACAAAACAAAGATTGATGAGTAAAATCTCAAAGAAGTGGTCTGAAATTATATGATTTTGGTTTTAAAGTATCCTTTAATCAAAATTCTTATGTAGTTAAAAACAAGGATGGTTCCATATTCTTTTCTGCCAAGAGAAAAAATAATCTCTCTAAAATTAACTTAGATGATTTGAAAAGTCAAAATATTTCATGTTTTATATCAACAGATGAGAAAAAATTGATTTGACACAAAAAGCTAGCTCATGTTAGTTTTAAACATATTTCCAAGTTAGTTAGACATGATTTGGCAAGAGGATTACCAAAGATAAGTTTTAACAAAGATTTTCTTTGTGAGAGTTGTCAAAAAGGAAAGCAAGTTAAAGTATCTTTTTCATCTAAAAATATTGTAACTTCGTCTAGACCTCTAGAGCTGTTACATATAGATTTGTTTGGTCCAACTAGAACACTAAGTCTAGGTGCAAAGAAGTATGGTCTCGTAATTGTTGATGACTTTACTAGATTTTATTGGATATTAATTTTATCACATAAAGATGAATCTCTTAAATTCTTTAAAGTTTTATCCAAAAAGTTTCAAAAAAAAGGAATTTCTATTGTTGGAATTAGGAGTGATCATGGTAGAGAATTTGAAAATGAAAATTGCAAAAATGTTTTGTGAAGAGAATGGAATTTTTCATAATTTCTCTACTCCTAGAGCTCCTCAATAGAATGGAGTTGCAGAAAGAAAAAACAGGACGATTGAGGAAATGACAAGGACTATGCTATGTGAAATGAATCTTCCTAAGTATTCTGGGCAGAAACTGTAAATACAACTTGTTATATTTAAAATAGAGTATTGCTGCAACCTATTTTAAATAAAACTCCATATGAATTATGAAAAGGAAGAAAGCTAAATATATCTTACTTTTGTCGTTTTGGTTGTAAATTCACTATATTGAATTCAAAAGAAAAGTTGGATAAATTTGATTCTAAGATCAATTCAGGAATTTTTCTAGGATATTCAATTACTTCTAAAGCT
>JANSVA010000008.1:21507300-21525782 GCA_025504915.1 Erythroxylum reticulatum | reverse complement strand
ATTAACGTATTTTGGGTCTTTCGTCAGGATTGAGTATTTTCATTTCTTCCCATGCGTAAGTGCTACTTCCAAGTAGGAATAAGATGAAGCAAGAGTGGACATGTTCCGTCTAATATAAAAGTAAAACCTCGATCATCAGGAAGAATATTCACTGAGGAAAATTTTGAACAATCATCTGATGTGCCAATACAAATTAAGACAGTTCAAAAGAGGAAGGAAAGTAGGGTTCAATAATCAACTCATCAAGTGTCTTTGAAGAGGAAGGCTGAGATGCTCTAATTAGAAAAGCCCAAATAGTTAAGAAAGTCACCAAGATTATAAACCTTACGACTTTAAGAATAAAAGAAGCAGAAAGTTCTAATTCTTAGTGGAGATTCTGAGAAGGAAGAGCAACAAAAGTGGCCTACAAAATCAATTATCTCTATTCCACAAATTCTATTAGCATAATCATCTAGAGAGACAGCGATAAGGAGGAAGTTAGTATTTGAGAGGAAGAAGCCTCAACAACAACTCTCTTCCAAACTAGCAGAAGAACAAAAGAAGATGAAGCTTACTCAGAAAAAGGTTTCTTCATCTGATGTTCCATAAAAGGCACATATAGTTGAACACCAGCTAGTACTTTACAACTTTACTCAACCAATCAAGAAATTAGTACTTGATTGAAACAGAAGTTCAATTATTATCAGAGAACCTTCTAAGTAGATAGTCAAGGTACAAGTTGAGCCCATACCAATAAACAATCAGACAAAACATCTTCTCAATCATGAAGAACGAAGACTATATGGTATTCTGCAAGATGAAAAGTCAGAACCATAGCTAATAAAGATTACAAAAGATCGTTATACAATATATCCGATAACAAGCAGGACAACAATAAAAAGTGTACTAGATGTACAACCAAGATGTCCAATCCCTGTAATAAACAAAGAAAAAGGGAAGAAGAATATGTTTCCTGAAGGGCATAAAGACGATCTTATAAAAGAATAGATTCAAATGGCAGTGAAGAATATAGATAATGTATGTCATGCAGCTCAACCTGTAAGTGTCTATGTATCACATCACATATCAAGGGCATCAGGAAGTTAATTTGGAGTTTCTACCAAAAAATGAAAGTTTCAAGGTAGTTGGCACTGTGATAGAAGGAAGGTACAGAAGTATCACAATAGAAGGTATCGATTTCAACTTAGAAACCTTTGTACATTTAATCATTTAATTCAGACCCTTAGGTTTCATACCTTCAGTTAAAAATGTTTTACGCCTTCTTGGGCAACTAATTTTCAAACTACCCAGACCTAATAATCTTGATCTCCCAAAAGGAAGACAAACCTTCAAATTATCCTCAATCAAAATCATAGAATTAGACTTTTCACCTAGAGAACCATATGTTTTTTAAAACCTTCATCCACTTAGTGAAATAAAACAAGATGCTACTGTTAATTCAAAGTTCTTGAAGCATTTCATTAATTGGACTAAAGCTAGTCACAAGCAGACGGAAGTTCAGGAAGCCTTAGTGAAAAATATTGAGGAAATTCATACTAAGGTTGATGAACTGGGTGATTCAATGGGTGATCTTTATGAGGTAATAGCACTTCTACGTGTTTCAATTGAACAAGACCTTAAGACGATCCGTACTGATATTCAGCATATGTATTCTGAAATTCTGAAGCATCTAAGATGAGCTATCTTTTTTATTAATAATAAATAGGGGGAGAAAAAAGGAGAAAAGGGGAGAAAAGTGGAGAATATTAGAAAGCATTGTATATCTATCTTATGTATATCTTGTATACTGCTTTATTTCTTATTCTTCTGAACAACCATTATTTGTTTATTCATATTAATATTATTTTATCTTCTAATATTATGATTATTTTTATCATAAAAAAGAGGGAGATTGTTAAGTCAAGAAGACTTCACTTCTTCTATTAATTTTAATGACAATCAAATAATAATAATCATAGAAGTGTGTGAATTGTTTTGATAAATTTGTTAAGTGCGCAGATAAATGTAAGTAATACAAATCGTAAACCTAAGACGATACATGGTCAAACACAGAAGATACTTAAGACTCAATACGGTTAACTTAAGACGATAAAAGGTCAACATAAGACGAAACAAGGTTGACACAAGACGATGCAAGGTCAACTCAAGACGATACTTAAGTAAAAATTGAACACGAAAAAGCGTCTTAGAAAGACCAGATGAAGCGCAACACTAGACTAAAGCATAATACCAGATGAAAGTGCAACACCAGACGAAAGTACATCACCAGAAGAAGCATAATACTAGACAACGCAAATGAAAAATATTCTAGAACGTCAATCAATTAGTTAGTTGAAGTTAGTTATAGGAATCAACTAATAACAGTTTCTAGACGATTCAAGAAGTAGATTTCTCAAGAAGACAGTTGAAGATTTAGGTTATAAATACTAGTTATAGTCATAAACTAAAAATAATATACACAATAATAGAGAGAAAATTTGATTGTACAAAAATTACTTAGAGAAACTCTGTACTCAAGTGCCAAAAAATAGAGCGAATACATCTGTAACGTGAAGGTAAAACAATATCTTTCCAAGCGAAAGAAAGGCTAGAGCCTGGAGAGGCTAAGGAAGTAGATAAAGAATACTTTGCGAGAGAGACCTAAAGAGGCTCTGCAAGTGTAGAAAGAATACTTGTAACGTTGAAGAGTATAGTGAAATCTCTGACAAACTTTGAGGACTGGACATATCCTAAGAGTGAGCCAGTATAAATCGCAACGTCTTATTCTCTAACCCTTATCTTTTTAATTTTCTTGTTGTTAGAAGAATAGATAATAATTTTCACTGTTGCATTATTCATCATATTAAGTGAATTGTTTTGTATTCATCTAAATTTGCAAAGAAATTCAAGAAGTTTCTAACGATTAATATCTTTAATAATTTAACAAAATTCAACCCCCCCTTTTGTGTATTCTACATATTATACGTGATTTCTATATTAACAAGTAATTTACTTCAGAGTGTATGCTTATATACTAGATTTCAATTAGGACATAGAGAGTCCCAATTTCTAACCATTAAGAGTCTACTTAGGTACCTATTTGGTACTTGATCTTTAGAACTTTACTATCCTAAGAATAAAATTTTTTATTTAACTAGATATATGGATTTATATTTTATCAGTACTCTTTACAATAGGAAGAACACAACCTACAATTTCCAAGTTCAAGGAAATACATTAGTTTCATGGTTTAATAAGAAAAATAATTGGTTTTTCTATCAACTGTGAAAGATGAATATATGGCAACTAAAAGCTGTTGTCCACAAATTATATAGTATAGAAAATATCTTAGGTACTATAACATGAATCTTATGGAGATACCAATTTTTTTTTATAATACTAAGACCATATTCCTTATAAAGAACCTTGTTCAACTCTCGAAAACCAAACTAATAGAAATTAAATATCACTTCATTAGAGATTATGTGCAAAATTGGAATAGTGTACTGTAATTTGTTGATACATCAATATTTTCACTAAACTAGTGACTAATGATAGGTTTATACAATTAGGAAAGAATTAGGTATGATTGATGGGAATTGTACGTGATAAGGATCCCTTTATATAACTTAGCTCATTCTAGATTCTTATTTAATTGATTTATTATATGCCTTAATATTTTAATTTGAGTTTTGAGAATGATCCTAATTTTTAAGATCACATTGGTTGACCTATATCATAGTATAGTTAATCAATTTCCTTACAAATCAACATTCATGGTCTTAATGCTATTTCAATATTTCATCATCTTTTCATTAAGTATAATTTTTTCTTTTAGTGATCATTTTATGTTTCTAAGACATGATTAGCTTTGGTTCCTCTCCATCCTTATTCTAAGAGAAAAAAATTCACGTTAAGGATTTTATTCAACATAATATGGTGCATTTTATTAACACAAAGAAAAAATTTTAAAAATCATATATGCTTTAATCCTTAACTTTACTTCCAACATTTTAGCATCCCTTCCACTGAATATGGTATTTATTTATATTTCTTCTTTCATTATACTAACTTTAGCTATATAGATTACTAGTTGGTTGATGGTTGATGGTTGATGGTGATATGACTTGGCTACATTAGAAACAGTAGCTACAGTCTTATTATCCTGTATCCTTACTTGAGACTCCCATAATGTGAAGTTGGTTTTGATAAGTAGTCAGACTATTGAGCTACTTACAGATGATGAGACTATTACATTATGACCACGTCATGAGTTTTATTTTAATGCTCATCTAGTTACTATTAAAACTCAACTCACTCATTTATCAAGCAATCTTGAGTCTTTTCATGACCTTACAATACATCAACTTGATGACCTATATTACTTGATTTATACTTTCTTTCCTTGTCTATGTTTTCAAAAACAGAGAGATAAATTTATTAATATTATATTTAAAGGGAGTACCAGATAGGTATTTTTCAATTATTAAATATATATGATAATTTGAATACAATTTTATCATATTAATTTATTCTTAATACTGTTTTGAAATTTGTGATGTATATAAGGGTGTTTGATTTCATTATCACTTCTTTTAATGTCATAAAATATTTTGACATGAATAAAAAGGGGGGTTGTTGAACCTAGGTAGGTTCCGGTCAATATTTTGATGATAATAAAACATTAGTACTACTAATGAGTTTATCTTCTATAAAAGTAAGATGAGAGCAAATTGCAGCCATGTATAAAGTAAAACAATTTCATAAATATGATAAGGAAATGTTAAATTTTGCATAATTCAAAGTGAAGATCAAAGAGAAGACAAAGAAGATCTAGCATATCAACGTTATAAATATTTTTGTTCTCTTTATTGTACTTTCATGTAGTCACTATGATAATCTTAAAGGCCCAACATTTATAGACACATTATTTTTAAATTATTTTAAATTATTTGCTTAAGTACTTTCCTTCGGTAAGAGGGATTAAAATTTTGATTTTAAAGAAAAATCTCTTAACTTTAAAAAAATCTTTGGGAAACATTTTAAAGATTACTTGCATTAAGAAAGTAAAGTTTGAGCATTTGAAATTGTTAAAATCATTATTTTATGGGGATTGGTTGACCTATATAAGATAGTAGTTGACCAATGTAAGTTAAAGTTATCAAAATTATATTGAAAGCTTATAGCAGCATTAGTTAGCATATTGGTTGACCAATACATTGGTCAAACATATGTTGTACCTAATTATCATAATAGTTAGTTTTTTATTATAACAGCTAGTTTGGGTTTGACACTATAAATATATAATTTCTCATCAGTTCTTCCATAAAAAACATATTTGAGTTTTTTTTAATAACATAGTTCAAAGATTTTTTAAGCATTTGATATTCCTTTTCTTATTTTGAGTGATTGGGCAATTTATCTTTATCAAAGTGATTAAATGAAATCTTTTGAGTTGAAAACTCTTTTGTAAATGGAGTTACTCTTCACCTTAGATAAAGATTTTAAGAAAAGCTACTCTTTGGTCAAGCAAAACAAAATTTTTACAAGAATGTTGCTCTTTGCCTTGTTGAAAGAAGATATGGTGATAATTCTAAGAACTGACTTTGTGGAGTGGACGTAAGTAAGGATTTTTTGCCAAAATATTCTTAATCAATTTATATTTCTTCTTTCCTGCACTCTGTGATTATCTCTTGATTATGCTATTGATTAAATTAAGTTTATTAATTATTAAAATTTTATCCATTAGGTAGAAAATAATTTTTCATTTTAAAAACATCCAATTCATCCCCTTGCTTAGGTGCCATTAGGGACTAACATTAAATAATAAGCTAATGAAAGATTTATATTAATAAAGAGAACTAAAAACGAGTGAATTATGAAAAATAAATAAAAATAACATGTATGAGAAATAAACACATGAGTGAAATTACAAAGAAGTGATATTTAGCCTATTAACATTCATCCATAATTAAAGAAATCAATGGGAAATATTTTTAAGGAATAATAACATTCAGGATAACAATTTAGCCTATATAATGGTTGGAAACTTAGAACTCTAAAAATGAAAAACATAAAAAAAACCAACTAAAATAGTTGTATATATCCTTTTTTATATCCTAAGATAATTGTATATCAACTTACAATGCAAGGTACTTCTTTCTTCTCTTCATCTATAACCTCTCTTTATATATTTTCATTTGCTGCAATTGTTATGGTTGATAACATTAGAGTACAAGTTTTCATTAGTGATAAATTAATCACCAAGTTATATTCCTATTAATATTGATTAGCTTTTATAAACACTCTTAATGAGGACATATGCTAACTTGCTTATAATATATACTAACTTTAAAGGTAACATAGCTAAAGATGATACTTCTCTTGCAAAGCATTTTGACATATGCTAACTTGCTTCTAATTTATAATGACTTTAAAGGTAACTTACCTAAAGATGACACTTCACTTGAAAGGCATTTTATGCTTTTCTTAGCACCCACTTCTTTACCATCCTTCATTTGAACAATATTATCTTTATTACTACAGATTATAAAATAAATGTATGTTATGTTAGTAAGACATTTTAAGAAATTCAAATTGTTTGAATCAAATAATCAAACTCATATTTTTAAATGGGATATTAGTAATATGATCAACATAAAGTTCGTATTCATATAGTATCTTGATCAACATCCTTTTAGTGGGTTGTCAACTTGAACTTGAGAACTTGTCTCCTTTTGACATTGATTTATAATATTTTTTCATAAAATGATTTACACAATCCAAAGTGATATTATTGAAAGTGAACCTACATTAAAGTTTGATGGTTTAGGTTGAACTAATTCACTTATAGTAGTATTCTCTTCATATTATTTCACTTTAATTTGACAATAACCTATAAGCTAAAACATTTAAAATATATATACAATTTTGATTGTGAAAATTTCACTATAATACATAATTCTTGGCATTCAGTTGCTTCTGTTTATTTATATGCCTCTAATTTTTCTTTCTTCCATTCAGCTACTTATACTTGGAAAAAGAATTCAATTACCATTTTTAAGAAGATATTCCCTACCTGGTTCATTATTAAACTTATCAATCTCTAGTCCCTTCATTATTAGTTTCATTATATGTATTAGCCTATTTATTTACCATAGCTCTTAAAAAGGAATCTTTTGCCTCCTTTTTAATAAAATTTTGTGAACTTCCTCTTTTATATTCTTAGATGAGGTGAATAATATGATATGTAACTTAAACAGCTAAAACTTCTCTAACAAATTTGATTGAAACATACCATCTTCAATAAGTACTCTAAGACCATCTAACTTAAGCACATACCCCTCCATTTGAAAATATTACTCCCTTAACTTTATCTAATTATGTCATATACATATCCAACACCCTTATACCTAAAATTCTTACAACGCATCTAATGTATATTAGGTGTTATATTCATTTTCTAACAATTTTAGGGTTAGACTTGAAATTTGAACTAATCATAATATAAAATATTTCTTTTGTGTCATTTCTTTCTCTAAAATGCACTATAGTGTCCATCATATCCTAATTATCTGTATCCATGACTGGGTTTGGAAAAGAACCCAAGCCTGGCCTAAAGTTAATGTGCTCAACCTAAGTTTGACCAAACTTTAAGCAAAGTTTAGAACTTTTATCTTAAGTTTCAGACTTCAAGCCAAACTCAATTTCAAGCTTTAAGGCTAGGCCTAAAAGCTCGACTATATATACAAGTCAAAATTATAAAACACAGTTGTTATCTTCTTCTTGTCTTACCTCCTCTTTTCTATCACTTGCTTCATTGTACAATTTTGATTCATCATGTAATAAACAGTAAAGAATTTAATGATTTTATCACCAGAGGAAGCTTCGTTGTCCAATTTCTCGAAAGCTACTATATCGATAATAGTGTCAACAGAATTTGATGGTTTTACCTCACTTCTTTTTCTTGATGGTTTCGCCTCACTTGTCTTTAAATTGCTCTTAGGGTAGTAGAGTTTCTTTTTCTCCTATTCTTGTTTTTTCTTTTTCTTACTATGGTGGCTTTTATTATTTTATCTCCATTAGAAAAGAAAAAAAAAGGTCGATCAGTTTATGCTAATGTGGTTGATCAAACTATTGTTTAAGCAAGGTTAAAAGAGAGCTAATGGAGTATAACAGAGGAGAGGTGCTAGAGAGTGGAAACTAGTAAGGTTCCAATGTCATTATCCAGTCAGGTTTCAGGAAGGTTAGATTAGGCTTTGGGATTTAATAGGAGGCTACCTAAAACTTGATCGAGTTTGGGCTGTACTGACTTAAGTGAAGATTGATTGGGTTTTAGTTCCGGCTTAGGTTATTTCCTAAAAGGGTTGAGTCTGGTCAGGCTAGTGATGGGTCCAGTCAATCCCAAGTTATTGTCATTCTTATCCATAATCCAAATTAGTCATGATTTCCTACTAAGTGGATCTGTAAAAAATGACCTAAAAAATGAAACTTCAATATTTTATCCCATTGTTTCAGTTTAACAAAAGGATAAAAAGTGATAAGGGTGATATTAACTTGTCTTCTTTAACAAATTAAAGGGCATCAAACCATAATTAGGTGAAAGAAGAATGGCTTATGCAAAATAATATGCAATGAAATTTCATATCTTTAAATAACTAATAAAAAACTATAGATTGTAAACTTTATTATGCTAAAAGTTACGAGAAAATACTCTAAACAAAATTACAAATACCATAATTTGCAAGCACAAGAATAAAAAGGACAATAAAGATATATTATATTACCTTTTTCTTACCTTAACTCTTGTAAAAACTAGAAGCATCTCCGCCTTCTATGCTTTTATTTAGGGATTATCTCATTTTAATGATACTCGAGTTTATCGACAATCGACGATCTTGTCTTCTTTTCTTTTTTTAACTCATCTAAAAGTGTGGTAGACTAGAGATTGAGGTTTTATTTGGATATATTCGACGGATTAGTTTTCATGTTTTAGGAGATGTTATTCAGGTATTTAATAATCATACATATTAAATCTTTTATTTATAAGTTTTACTATAACCCATAATTCAATTTAGGGGTTTTATGAAATATCTACATCAATTTATAGGTTATATAAAATCCTTAAGTACTTATGTGTTTAATTTACATTCTATGAATGTCATACAAAATCATATTTAAATCCAAACTAAGGAAGGAGTGTTAAATTATATCGAAGTGCATCTTTAAAACATCGACATACAAAGTTATGCAAGTTAGCAAGATGATAATTAAAAACTAAAATTTTACAAAATAAAATAAAATAATGAAAATGAAACTTATACTTTATTTTTTAAAATCATAACAAGTCAAATAATTATTTAATTAAACAAAACCTAAATCAATTCTTCCTAATTAAGTTTTGTTGATTATATCAACAAATTTTGATCGAAATAGTTTAGACATTAAAACAAATTTTATAAATAGGAATTTCACTTTTTTTTTCTAAACATCTAATGAATGAACCTTTGAAAGTAAAGGTTATATATATATATATATATATAGTACTCTTGATGAAATTAGAAACAAAAGGATGCATTAAAATTCTTTAGGATGCAATCATAATTTAAAACAACTTAGACATCTAGAGGGTACTTTGAGAATTTCACATTATTGTACTATAAATGCAAGAAAAGGACCTCTATAAAATTAAAATATACTTTTTTCCATATACTCTTTTACAGATGAGTTTTAAATTTGTAATTTAATCTTAATACTACATAATAATATAATAGATACCGTACAATCCTAGACTCAAAACATAAGGAGCTTTAATCTTATCAAACAAGAGACACGTCACTCTTACAAAATCTTATATCTTAAGGTACTACACTCCCTAAAGTACTTACTATAGGAGACGCCACAATTTTATAATTAATCCATTTAGTTATTTTAACTAGTTTACTACTTTATGTGTTACTCAAGCTCACATGACTGAATTTTCCAATATTTACACTAGATGCTCTTCTAAATATTATCTTAATATAAGCTCTCTTTCTCTTTATATTATCGATTATATTTTTTTGCACTTACTTTGTCTTTTTTATGTTACATTTTTTTATCAATCACTTTTGTCCTTGTATGTATATATGTACTCGTCTTATGTGACTATCCATTCAAAATATGAATGTAAAAGGCTTCAATTATTTTTCAACTTGATCTATGTCAGTGCATTTGTTTTATTATTTTTAGCTTTGTCATGTATACAAATAATTCTTAATATAGTTTCTAAAATTCTTAATCCTCTTTCTTCCACTTCAGAACTTGTCCCTCTATTTAGGTGATGTGCCTAATGTCCTTTTCCCTAAGGTTTATGTCATCAACAACTAAAGATGCTGTAATCCCATATATTGAAGTTAAATAAGCTAAAGCCTTAATATGGGAAGCCTCTCATAAGGTTCTTCATTAGCAAGAAAATAGCTCATCTAATCATAACTTGGCAAGCTCAAAATGAAGAAGATTTAGCCTTAAGATTTATAAAATAGGAAAGCCACTCTAAACGATAGATTTTCTTTTATGATATAATTTGAGATTTATATTGATAAGTAATTATTTGACCATTGTAACATGATGAGCTTTTGATAAGAATGGTAATTCGTTTTATGTAATGATTGACATCAACTATTTTTGATAACCATAAACAACTCAACATTATAAAGTTGCAAGGAAAAAATTCAAAAGTATTATGGTTTTAAACAAGAGTACAAGCTTTAAACAATTTAACGCCAACCATAATACCATCATTGCACGTAAATATAAAACTTAGTTCAAAAGCCTTTCTATACTCAAACCAAAACTATCCTTTAAAAATGAGATGGTTTTTTAAGCTAAGATAACTTCCTGACTACCCATTTTAGGACATTACAAACAATTCTAGTACCATTATCAACCTAATAAACTAAAATCTTGGCAAGATCACAAAGTTATAACTAATCATGAAATAAAAAAAAGGTTCATTAAAGTTTAAAGCTTAATCTTAATATAAATTTATTATAAAAATAGTAGTTATAACTTTTCTAGGTTCAAATAAGTGAAATTTAGAGAAGTGAGGACAAAAAAAAAAGGAAATAAAAGTAAAACTAAGGGAGTGCCTCAAAAGTTATCAAATCCCAAATTATGGCTCTATTATTATAGAATGCTAAGGTATTAACTACATCTTTAAGCAATTTGGAGTTAACCATTACATCTAATCCTAAAAACCAGATCGAGTTTTCTATAAGAAAACCAAAATAAAGCTCATGATATTTTTGTGTTTATAAAATCATAATTATTATTCTCATATCAATAACTTAAACCTCTGCAATGAAAGTATTTTAATATCTTAGAACCTTTCCTCGATAATACTAATTAATTCTTCTCACCAATGCATTCCCCTTATAACGAACAAACTATTTAAATATTTTTTCTTCTTATTAATGGTGTATACCTTTGGTAATTTCGCTTAAAAGAAACATCTTTGGATCTGACTTCTTTACTATTCCTTTTAAGTTCGTAATCAACTATGACTAATACCTTGCAACTTCACTGATTAGCTTCACTCAATAGAGTATGATTATTGTATGTACATACGAGAAAATATTATCATAAACCTTTCAAATTACTCTTAATCATGCATGCCTTTTGATCTTAGATTCTTTGATGCCTTATCCATCTAGTTGAATATTAATTATGGGACCACCCTTATAAGAAGGAAATTAGATTCATCTCTTATTTATCCTAATTAAAACAATAAGTTTCATAATTTTACTACCAACTTCATACCACTTAAATGATTTTATCATTTTTTATATATCATTATAGGCTAAGATCCAACTAAAAGGATGTGTTCTTTGAGTTAAATAATTTTCTTTTTAAGTATCCATCACACCATAAAATTGTAACTAAAAAATTGATAATATCATGTCATTAGCTCCCCTCTCTTTAAGATCAATATGAAACTAAAATTAATTAAGTCAAAGTTGTAATAACACTTATCCACAAACTAAAACAATATCCACCACTTAGTCCTATGAAAATAAGCTTGAATTAGATCAGATAGAAAACTAACTCACTTACTTACCTTATTATGTAACCTAAAGATAATAAAAGAAGCTCCTTCTCTAACAACACTATTAGTATATAATTTAAAAGGCTCATTTCTTATATAAAAACCAAATATCAATTTGCAAAAGGTGGTGGATAGCAAGTTAGTGTATTGTTATTAACATAATTGTATCAAAGACATGGCTTAAAATTTTCTCGTTATATAATTAAAAAATCAAGACAAAGTGGCATTGCTCTTTTGAACATTAGCATCTTAAACCATAAAACCTCAAGTAGTAAAATTTGCATAGAGTTATAAAGACTTTCTTTATAGAGGAAATACAGAAATTTGAGTTCTAATAAAGACAAAGCCATAAGTTGTGATGGATTTATAGATACTAATACAAGAAGACTATCAATTACATGCCACCAAGATATCCCTCAAGAAATACTAAGATTTTTATGGAAGAAGAATGACAACCAAGCAAAATTTTATTATCCTTATTATAAAGTTACTAACCCCTAAAATTTACAATATTTTTATTTAATATTATACTAAAAGGTGATTTATAAGTGGTTTCCACTTTGCTAGAATAAAATAGAAAGAAGTACTGACTAATTTAGTCAATAAGCACTGTCCAACCTTTTTTAATTATAGAAGAATTAAGATGTCTTAGTAATTTATGAGGAATCACTATAAGAATAAAAGGAATAGAAGACGCATGGTAAAGATAGATTAGAAAAAGTCTTTTAATTATATTAAATAGAACTTTTTTTAGTTATCTTAATGCTTGTGATGCTATAACTACCTTTTCCTTCTTTATACTCATAAACAGAGAAAGAAGCTCTTTTAATGAAAAGAGGGGATTAAGATAAGGTGAACTTTTTTCCTTATCTTTTTTATTATTGATATGAATATCTTTTATTACCAAGAAATTGATTCAGTATGAGGCACCTTTTAAATATTTAGAATGGGTCACCTTTCAAATATCAATAGATATATGCAATTACTAAATTGATATGTTTCTCCTTTATTGACAACTTACTTTTTTAACATGCTAACCCCTCTTCCTTTAGTCTACTCACTAGTCTTTAAAATAATTTAAATCACTTATAGGTTTCCATATTAATAATAACAAAACAGATCTTTTTGTTTCTATAAGCAAATGGAATTAGGCTTATCAATTACAAATATTTCATGCCTTCTCAATAATAATCACTACTAGTCAAATATTTTAACTCCTTACCATTTTAACTAATTTAAATAACTTTCATTGCTTTTTTTTAATCCGAAAGAAAGAATGAAAAATATTAAGTTGAACTAGTAGGTATTTATCATATATTAGAAGGTTGCAACTAGTTAAAACTATGCTTAATAGCATTCACATTTAGTAATCATCACCACTTTTATTGCCATCAAAAGTAATCAAAACTATGAAAATAATATTAAAGAACTTACTATGATTTGGTTCTTAATTATACACACACAAAATAAGTGAAAGTGGCATGATATTTATAAACCTAATGAAGAAGGGTGGGACATTAAAATACTAAAAACCTTTAAAAAAGGTCCTAATATCATAAATGTTCTTTATGATGTTGTATATTTATGAATAAAATGAATCCATAGATACATTCTAAGAGGACAAAGTTTTTGGTAGTAACCTAAAGTTGATTATTCATATTCTTTAAAAAATCATTAAATTTGAAATTTTTCATAAAAAAGAAATCCTTTATAAATATGACATGATAAGTATAATTTCCTTTAGTTTTATTGGCAGTACCCTTTAGGGCTCCTCATCAGCCACTACTCCTTCTATGTGTTATGTGAGGCTTATTATCCCCCTAGTAAAACATTATATCTCTTGTATGTCTTAAAGTAACCATGTGACCTCTCTATCAAGCCATACTTAAATGAAATCGTATAGACTTTTAACTTCTCCAAAAAAAAAAAGTTTAACTAATTAACTTGGAGGATATTCAAACAAGAAGTGATAAAATTTGATTCATACAATTTTCTTACCTTAAAATCATATCTTAAGATAAGTTTTATATTTTAATGACACTCCTTTAGAAGTTAAGAATTAAGGATATACTAAACTATATAATTGACAAAAACATGTTTCTTACTTAGGTTGAAACTCAAGGTAATCTTTTTCTTATATTATGACTATAATACTCCCATTTGGTAGAAAATCCTATATTACTGTACCAAGATTGAGCATACTTGGCCATAGACCCTCATTAGATGTGCTTTGTTGTTAGAGAAGTTCTCTAAAGGCAATCACCTTTAGCACTTATTACACATATCATTTTATGATTAATAAAGTCATTTTTTATTATTTCAATGTTCATACATTTAGGGATTTGATGTTGATCTAAATTGATTTAATGAAGTCCTTGACACAAAATATAGCATGGAGGAAATCATGATGAGATCATGATAACGAGATTCATAATGAGACCTATTATGTGTAATTATGTTAGTATCTAAACTTTCCCCAATCATAGGATTAATGAGATGGGATATCATTAATCCAAATAGACTAGCACATGTTATAATCCTTAATTGGATCAAGCAATAAATCTCATAAGCTATAGACATGAGATGTTTAGAGTTAACCTGTGGATGCTTACTAAGGGTAGTAAGTACATTAGAAGGACCTACTCTGAGACAATCATATGGATATTCTATTCCATTGTCAATGATAGTCTCATCATAGCAATGGTGCAAGTGTCCTTTGACTTGAGGTGCTCAAGAATATCTCGGATACTGATCTTATGCTTTGACTCCATTCATCGGTAAGCAGTTATTTATAGGGTGGTGATTGGGTACAGCTTGAAGTATTTGAA
The DNA here is from genome assembly GCA_025504915.1 of Erythroxylum reticulatum. Classification (NCBI taxonomy): domain Eukaryota; kingdom Viridiplantae; phylum Streptophyta; class Magnoliopsida; order Malpighiales; family Erythroxylaceae; genus Erythroxylum; species Erythroxylum reticulatum. The sequence continues at coordinate 21,510,890 of JANSVA010000008.1, read as the reverse complement.
GGTAATTGAGTAGCCAATAAGGGATTCACCACTTCTAATAGAAGGAGGTGATACCCAAGACCTTTTGTCGAGATCATTACTCGGGAGTCTCTAAAAAGAGTAGATATGCGTCATAAAGAGAGTCTTCAATGATACATAAAGTAATGAAATCTTCAAGACAAGATCTAATATCACTTGGACTATATTTGACGTAGTTAGTCTAGTGGGAGTTGACACTTTGACCATACTCTAAACCAAGTAGGGTATAGATGGTGAAAAGATGAATTACATGGAAACATTGCATATGGAAGGGCTTGTAGTCAATCCACTGACTTTTTGGTCAATTGGGGGTCATGACATATTGCTAGATATCACATTTGAATTACTTGAATTAAGTGTTAATTCAAGTGGCCAACATAACTGGGAACCTAATAGGTCACACACATAGGAGATTTGAAGGATGAGTAAAATGGTCTCAAATGGTGATTCAAGATATGAGAGAGTGTTTCGAGATGGTATCGCAATGTGATCGTGATAGAAAATGTTGCATGGAATAGATTAAAAACAAGTGTTGCTGGCTGCTAATTTATTCATTAACTTCCCAAAACTTTCATTAATGCATGCTATTCATGATCATTAACTTCCCATAACTTCCATTAATGCATTCTATTTATGGTTATTAACTTACCATAACTTCCATTAATGCATGATATTCATGACCATTAACTTCTCATAACTCTCCATTGGTGATGGGGGTTATGGAATGCCAATTGGTGCAGAAAATAAAGATGATTTTCTTTCTTATACAAGATACAATTGAAAGAAAGGTTCTTTCTAATACACACACTCTTTTCCTCTCTAACTCTTATAAGACTTCTTGTCTTTGCTAGCACAAAGAAGGAATTCTAGTCATCTCCTAATGGAGATTCATCCTTCTATCTTTGTGTGGACTTTCATTAGAGATGGTCTACATTGATCATTGTGGTTTACGACAACCCAACAAGGAGAAGATTAAAGAACGAAGGAGATCGTCAGAAAGGTATGTAAACATCTTACATTTTTTTATTTATGTTTTCTATATCTATATGCATGAGTAGATCTGGTTTTTGAGGTTCCTTTTTATTTTATACTATGTACATTTGATATACATTACGTATAAGATACATCACTGGAACCTCACAGTGGTATCAGTGCCATCTTGTGCTTTGTTAGATGTAGAATACATGACATGTGAAAACTGTTTTCATGGTTGTGAAAGTTTAGGGTCCTGTAATATTTTGTTCGAAATTAATTATAGAAAAATGTCATGATTTTCTTTCACCAATATGTTCATATGTAAGTGAATGATTCAGTGTGATTGAAAATATTTTTAATATGATTAAAATATTTAATTTCGAGTTTACAAGAATATGCATGAAATCTGTCTTTCTGCTAGGCATGTGATGTCTATTGGCTAAATCAATGAGATTACACATGACTTTCGTGGAATTTGATTTTGGAAAAATTATGTAAACATATTGGGATGTTTTTATGCCTATCAAATTTTTTTAGAAATATCAAAAATATTTAAATAAATTTATCAAACAATTTTCTAGATTTGGACAATTTTCTAGAAATTAGAGGATCTGTTTATTTGATGTTTTTGTATGTTTATATTTCGCTTCCAGAACATTAAAAATAATTTTATGTAATAAAAATGTGTTAATTTGATTTTTTATTCATGCCTAAATGATTTTGCCCAAAATTTGATTTCCAGAAAAATTTTAGAAGTCATATTTATCATTTTTGGTGTCTTATTGGTGTTTCAGTGATCATAATAATTTTTAGGTGATTCCTAAATTATTGTGATCATCATGAAAGGACCTAGAGATGCTTGGAATGATGATTTGATGTTTCAAAATTTTGGGAAATTATAGAAAATGATTTTGAATTAATTTTAGTAGAGCAATAGATTTTCTAGTAAAACTAGAAAAATTGACATGTGTGACAAAAATGAAGTTGTTTAATTTTGGACATGAAATAATTATTTTAAGGTAATTTAATTATGAAATAATTTTTGGAATTAGGAATTCATGTTAATTAGATTAATACTAATTCTCATCGAAATAACATACAATAGTAATTTTAGCCAAGTTAGTAAAAGGAAGATAGTAAATCTAAGTGTTGGAATGGGCTTAGATCCAAATGTTTGATTGGATATTTCACGTTAGGATCCATAAGATGTCATAATCAAAATGATGTGTTTCCATATATGCAATAGAGAATGCATAGTTAGGAGAATGTGTGGGTGTAACATCCCGTCCCTATATTAAGGGTTAGAACTTAGATTTCAATAATGCAGAGAATAGCAATGTGAGAGTTAGAAAATTTTGCATTTCATGCCTAGCAGCATATTAGCAAACATGCATGTGAATTTGAATGTTTGCACATAAAAAAGTGATACATGCATTCATTGACAACTTCCAGGTATAATTGATGTTTAATGTGATTTTATTGAAAATGAGCAGTAGAGGGAGTAGAAAGAGTGATGTTGGTATGAGTTGTGATAAGGAAAGATTTAGAAACAAAATTGGTAGTGATCTGGAAAATGTTCACTGAGTTTGCTTCGATCTGTTAGCCATAACTTTTTCTCTAGTTATCCAAATGAGATGAATCTTTTCTTGGATTACAATAGAAACATATTGCTACAATTCTTATGAAGAAATCGAATTTCAATTCTGTCTCTAAGAGTCTCAAAATTTCATGAAGTTGAGAACTGGGTGCAGTACATTGGGAGCTAAATGCAAAATTCGTGTTCGGACTTTGGGAGAAAATCTGAATTAAACTAGATAGGTTTTGGCAGAGTTTCCTTCTTGGAGTTGTAGATATTTCTTTTATCTTTCCAACAGTATATAGTATGGAATTTTTGGACATCTGAGTTGGAAGTTATGATCGTTATATGTGACGAGGCAAAAGTAAGATGAAATAAAATAAGACGAAGCAAAAGTAAGACAAAGCGAAAGTAAGATGAAGTAAAGTAAGACGAAGCGAAAGTAAGACGAAGCGAAGTAAGACGACGTGAAACTAAGACAAAGTAAAAGTAAGACGAAGTAAAAGTAAGACGAAGCAAAAGTAAGATGCAACAAAAGTGAGACGAAGCAAAGTAAGAAGATGCAGAAGATAGAATTTGACTTTGAGGTCTTCATGAAAGTTGTATCTCTTGAATTCTTCTTTCGAACCATCTAAATAATGCCTTAATCAGAAAGTTCTAGAGAAAGTTATAGCTGTTTCTAGAAAAATAAATTGGATTCTTTTGATCATAACTCCTTCTCTAGACACCCAAATGACTTGATTTTTGAACCATTGGATTCATAAGACATTTATATATATCTTGACCTAAAATCATATCCATCTGAAATAAGGTGAGAAAGATTTAGTGAAAAAAACGTGGGGCGGGTATAGTGTGTGTACTCTTAAATAATATGTTATTCCATTGAACATACTTCAGTATTTTGATGATTTCTGGATCGGTAGAGCTCCAAATGGGATTATTTATAATTTGTGATAAACTAGAGACATGGAGCTACAAATGGTATGAAGAAATTGGAATCTAATTCAGTGTCTAAGATGTT
>JANSVA010000008.1:21494326-21507200 GCA_025504915.1 Erythroxylum reticulatum | reverse complement strand
AAATGAAGTGTAAATCTAAGTCTAATTAGACACATGTGAACTATGAAATGGGAATGAGCATAATATGTGTTCTAGAATATATATCCAGGATTGTCATTGAGCATGTATTGTACATAGTCCACCTATACAATTATGCATAAATAAATGCTTATATGTGTGAAATTATTGATGAGTGTGAAATGGGTGTCTTGCATAAATAGGTTGTGCAGGTTAAGGGTCCGCATTCAGGCTTTCCCATAATTTTGAAGCAAATGATAATCTGGAGCATACTGTGAGTAGACCGGGATGGTCTCACTTTATTATTTGTTATTTGAAATTTTGAATTATATGACTATTGAATGATTATTTAGATGTGATTGCTTATGTTGGTTTCCAGACAGAAGGTCCGATGATTGTGATTTTTGATTTGGATATTGAAGTGTTACTTGAATGTGAATTGGATGAACTATGTGTACTTAAGGTGATTGTTAAATGTGTTCTAAATGTGCATTTGCATAGGAATGAAAGTGTGAATTCTCAACTAAATGTTGAATGCCGAACTACGGTCTGATGATATGTGAATATGATTGAATAGGATCATGCAAATGTGATTGATGCATTCTATTTCATGAAAGCATGAAATATAATGGAGTTGTGACCAGAGTAGCCACCGATCAGAGCTTAAAGCTCAACGAGTGAAAATGAGCTTTGAGCTCAAGTGAATCAGAGCCTCAGGCTTAACGTTTAATGAGCCTTGTATCCCCCAAGAGGATAAGAGACAGTTATCAATGAGCCCTATATGGGATAGTTTAGGCACTCGGTCACAACAAAGTAACAAAGAGAAAGTGAGTCTCATGCACACTGCATATTCATAATATGAATGATTAAATGGTTATGAGTGCAAAACTATGAAATGTGGTGAATGTGATTGGGTAAGCCATCGATGATGGTCACACATTGAGTTTGCAAAAACTCACCCAAAATTTGCAATTATTTTTCAGGATCAGAAGAATACCCCATTAGGCTAACGAGAGTATACCTACAGCATAAATGAAGGATAAAGGTCAGGATCAATTCGCGTCTACATTTGTGTTTTTCCTACTTTGTATAAAATTGTATATTCTGAAACTATTGTATAAATGATTTATGTTGTAATGTAAAGGCATTATGACTAAAGTGTATTGTATTTTTGAAAGGGCCCAAATGGCTAATGATAACCTTGTTGATTGTATTATGTTGATTGGAAATGTTTATGAAGGGAAGTGGGCCTAAATTGGTTATAAATTTCCGTTGTTTGTGATTCAAAAAAAAATTATACCAATTTCTGAATGATTGAGTGCTTTAGTACGCCAACCTCGTGGGGCAAGGACTCAGAGATCACCCACGATGTCGAGTTCGGGTCCTTGCGGGAGTGGGGTGCTACAATGGGCTTGCATGATGAATGGTTATGGGCTTAGGCCCAATTTGATTGGATAGTCCATATCATGCCAAGTTATATATATATATATATATATATATATATATACGAGTTATATGTAGAAGACCATCTAAGTAAGACAAGACCTTATTTAAACCCCTCACTTAGAATATTGAAACTATCGCCTTCCTTTAACATGGTGAGAACTAGAGTCCTTTTAAAGTTAGGATTGTTAGGTAAACCCAAGATCGCTTTACACTGATATGTTCAAACCATGGAAATAGGATTTCCATATAGATGGGTTGGTTTTAAATAAAAGCGTTGGTTTATTGGGAAACCTAAGATCAATATATACAGAGGAAAAGTTTGATAGTGTACATTAGATGTACACGTTTCAAGAGTTAGTAGACCAATGAGTGTGCACACATCAACAGTTGATACCACTAGATCAATAGTTGCATTGGAGATGCAATTGGTATAATCGATACCTACCGGTTAAACTAAGGTGGCTTATTGGGCAAACCCAAGGTCATTCTTAGGGATATTGGATATCGACCCCACTAAGAGAATTTCTCTATGAGTTCTCTCAGATTTATATTAAGGGTTATGAATTCATGAAAATAGTAGAAGCCATAATACATGTTATTAAAGTCCTTATAGACATGCATTTAAGTACATTTTAATTTTTTCTATTTGACAAAAGGTTGCTATTGGCCGAGCCAACACCATAAGTACTAGTGTGAATCTAAGATCATTGATCGAAGCTAACAAGTTGAATGGGCCAAACTTCCTCGAATGGCTCAGGAACTTAAGAATAGTTCTCAAGTCCGAGAAGCTTGGTTATGTCTTAGAAGAACCACTTCCCGATCCCTATTGTTGATGCCTCTAATAATGGTTAGAGGGCATATGGGAAACTTCTCGATGATAGCGAGATAGCTAGTTATATTATGCTAGCCACTATGTCACTAGAGCTGTAAAAGCAGCACGAGGCTATGGATGCTCATACCATAATTTATCATCTTAAGGAGCTCTTTGATGAGCAAGTAAGGCCTAAAAGGCTCGAGACTTCGCAATTTCTCTTCCGCTCCAAGATGGTTGAGGGGACATCTTCAGTGCAGTATGCACTAAAGATAAATGGCTACATCGAGCGGTTAGCCTCCTTGGGTTTTGCTTTGGATCATGAATCAATTATTGACTTAATTTTGATGGGTTTAACTGATAATTACTCATAATTTGTACTTAACTATCGGATGAACAATATATCCAACACAATTCCTAAGCTAGTTAACAAGACAGTTGAGCCATCTGTTCGTAAAGACAAGGTAGTGATGTTGGTGGACTCTTTTAGTTCGAAAGAAAAGAGCCAAAATAAGAAGAAGTATGTAGTGCCTAAGGGAGGTGTCAAGCAAGCAAAGAAGACTACCTCAAAGGGAATTTGCTTCCACTGTGGTAAGGATAGCCACTAGAAGAGAAACTACAAGGCCTATCTGGAGTCCTTGAAGCAGAAGAAGGCATTTGATGCCCCATCTACTTCAGGTATTTATGTTATTGATATTCATACTGTTTTTGATAACAATAGATGGGTATTAGATATCGATTGTGGCTCACACATTTGTACTGACATGCAGGGCCTCAGGAACAGTAGACAACTTAACAAGGGAGAGTCAAACCTGCGAGTGGGCAATGGAGAAAGAGTTGCTGCATTAGTTGTAGGCACATATGTATTGATGCTCCCTATTAGGCTTGTATTAGAATTAGACAATTGATTTTATGTACATGCTTTGACTAAAAATGTAATGTTCTTTTATATTCTTAATAAAGCTGGATTCTAATTAAATTTCAACAACAATGGTTGTTCAATTTATTTAAATGGAATGTTATATACTTTGGGTACATTGTGCAATGGTATATACATATTGGATATGTCTATTCTGTCTCTAAATATCAATAATAACAAAAGAATAAAATGAGATAATATGAAATCATCTTACTTATAGCATTGTCTCCTTGTCCATATAAGTGAGAGATGCATGTTTAAACTACACAAGGGTGGTAGTTTAGGATCATTTGATTATGAATCATATGACATATGTGAATCTTGTTTATTAAGCGAGATGACTAATTTACACTTTAAAGGAAAGGGTGAACTAGCTAGTGGACTTTTAGACCTAATACATACTGATGTACGTGGTCCGATGTCTGGTTACGTATACTTCATTACCTTTATCAATGATCATTCTAGATATAGGTATTTGTATCTTATGAGATACAAGTTTGAAGCCTTTGAAAGCTTCAAAGACTTCATAATTAAAGTTGAGAAACAATTTGGGAGAAGTATTAAATCACTTCGATCAGATCAAGATGGTGAATACTTAAGCCAAGAGTTTTTTGATTATCCCAGGGATAATGGAATATTGTCCTAGTGGACTCCACCTTACACACCACAACACAACATAACACAATGTTGTGGCTGAGCAAAGAAACTAAACCTTACTAAGCATGGTGAGGTATGTGATTGGTTTAGCAGATTTACCAAAATCCTTTTAGGAGTATACACTCGAAACTTCTGTTTATGTATTAAACAGAGTCCCAACCAAGTCAGTTGATGTTACTTGATATGAGATATGGACTAACAAGAAACCTTATATTTCTCATATGAAAGTTTGGCATTGTCTTGCATATGTCAAGTGGATTCAATCAGATAAGCTTGAAGCTAAATCTGACAAGTGTCTGTTTGTAGGATATCCTAAAGAAACTATAAGATATAAGTTCTACCATGTTTTGGAACAAAAGGTGTTTGTTTCAAAACATGATGTCTTTTTAGAGAAAGAGTTTTGAGAGAAAATAGTGGGGGAAAATTGAACTTCTGAAAGTCCAAGATGCTCAAATAGATATAGATCAACTACTTAGACCCCAGACTATTATTTATAAAGATGAAACAATAGGTCAACCTTCTGACACACAAAAAGTTTGTAGGTCAGGTAGGATACATCATGCTCCCGAGAGATACAAATTTCTCATAATTGAACTTAATGATGTATTGCTTATTGAAGATGATGAGTCTACTACTTATAAAGAGGTTCTGAAGGGTTCAGAATCTAACAAATAGCTTCAAGCTCTGAAATCCAAAATGGATTCCATGTATGAAAACCAAGTATGAAATTTGGTTGACCCACTTAAAGGGAAAAAACCCATAGGTTACAAATGGGTTTTCAAGAAGAAAACTAACATGGAGGGTAATGTAGTTACCCATAAATCTACATTTATAGCTAAAAGTTATCATCAAAGACAAGGTGTTGACTATGACTAAATGTTTAGCCCATTAGTTATGCTTAAATCCATTAGGATACTCCTAGCCATTGCGGCTCATTATGATTATGAGATATGACAAATGGATGTGAAGATGGATTTCCTTAATGGAAACTTAACTGAGGATGTGTAGATGACACAACATGATGGTTTAATATCTATGAATGGAAAAAAGGTATGCAAGCTTTAGAAATCCATTTATGGATTAAAGCAAGCATCCAAGAGTTGGAATATCCGATTTGATGAGACAATCAAAGAGTTTGGCCTCTCACAAAATTCGGACTAGTTGTGTGTGTATAAGAAGGTTAGTGGGACTACAATCGTGTTCCTTGTACTGTATGTAGATGACATATTGCCAATAGGAAACAATGTCTTAGCTTTGCAATGAATCAAATTTTGGTTAGCTAGGAACTTCTCTATGAAAGACCTTGGAGAACCAACATATATTTTGAGGATACAGATTTATAGAGATAGATCTAAGAGTTTGTTTGGTCTTTCTCAATCTATATACATAGACTAGATGTTAAAGAGGTTTAGCGTAGAGCAATCCAAGAGAGGTTATCTTCCTATGGTATATGGGATTACACTCTCTAAATCTATGTTTCCCAATACATAAGATGAGAGGACTCGCATGAGTTTGATTCCTTATACTTAGGCTGTAGGATCAATCATGTACACTATGTTATGTACTGGACTCGACGTATCGTATACTCTAAATGTCACGAGCAGATAGCAGTCAGAGTCTGGTGACAGTCACTGGGTGGCTGTCAAGAATATCTTTAAGTACTTAAGAAGAACTAAGGATGTATTCTTGGTATATGGAGAAGGTGATCTTGTAGTAAGCGGGTATATTGATGCCAGTTTCCAATCTAATAGGGATGACTCCAAATCCAAGTCCGGATGTGTATTCACACTAAATGGTGGTGCAATCAGTTGGAAAATTTCCAAACAGGAGACTACTACTGATTCGATGATAGAGGTGGAGTACATTGCAGGTTTAAAAGTAACAAAGGAACCAGTTTGGATCAAGAAGTTCATCATGGAACTTGGTGTGGTTCCGAGCATCGCTGACCTAGTGCAGTTGTATTATGATAACAAAGGGGCTATAACACAGGCAAAAGAACCGACATCTCATCAAAAGTCCAAACATGTACTTCGGCACTACCATTTGATTAAAGAAATCATTGGTAGAAATGATGTCAAGATAGAGAGAGTTCCTACGGATCAGAATATAGTTGATCTGTTAACTAAGTCTATTTTCCAAAAGAGTTTTATGTCACATGTACATGCCTATGGTATTAGATATTAAGGCAATTGGCTTTAGTGCAAATGGGAGTTTGTTAAAGAAGTGCTCTAAAGGCAATCACCTTTAGTAATTATTGTACAAATCATTTTATGATTAATAAAGGCATTTTTCATTGTTTCGATGTTCATACATTTATAGATTTAATGTTAATCTTAAATTAATTTAATGAAGTCCTTGATACAAAACAAAGTATGAAGGAAATCATGACGAGATTGTGATAATGAGATTCCAATCATATGTAATTATGTTAGTATCTAAACTTTCCCTAGTCATAGGATTAATGAAATGGGATATCATTAATTCAAGTAGACTAACACATGTTATACCCCTTGATTAGATCAAACAGTGGCTCTCATAAGCTGTAGACATGATTTGTTTAAAGTCAACATACGGATGCTTACTAAGGGTAATAAGTACGTTAGATTGACCTACTATGAGACAATCATATGGATATTCTATTCTAGTGTCAATGATAGTCTCATTATAGCAATGGTGTAAGTATCTTTTGACTTGAGTGATCCAGGATATCTCAGATATTGATCCTATACTTTGACTCCATTCATCATTGCCTTTCAGGAGTTACTCATAGGGTGGTGATTGAGTATAGCTTGAGGTATTCGGAGGTAATCGAGTAGCGAATAAAGGATTCACTACTCCTGATAGAAGGAGATGATACCCACGACCTCATATCAGGGTCATTACTCGAGAGTCTCTAGCTAGAGTAGATATGTGTCATGAAGAGAGTCTTCAATGATACATAGAGTAATGAGATCCTTAGGACAAGATCTAATATCACTTGGAATAGATGTGACAAAGTCAATCTAATGGGAGTTGACACTTTGACCATTCTTTGAACCAAGTGGGTATAGATGGTGAAAGGACAAATTGCAGGGCAACATTATGTATGCAAATGTTCATAGTCAAACCACTGACTTTCTGGTTAATTGGGGGTTATGACGTGTTACTGGATACTGCTCTTGACTTACTTGAATTGAGTGTTAATTTAAGTGACCGAAATAAATGGAAACCCAATGGGTCACACACATAAGAGATCCAAAGGATGAGTAAAATGGTCTTAAACGGTGATTCAAGATATGGGAGAGTGTTTCAAGATTGTATCACGATGTGATCATGGTAGAAAATGTTGTATGGAATGGATTAGAAACAAATGTTGTTGGCTACCAATTTGTTCATTAACTTCCTATAACTTCCATTAATGCATGTTATCGATGGTCAATAACTTCCTACAATTGCCATTAATGCATGTTATTCATGGTCATTAAGTTCTCATAGCTTCCATTAATATATGTTATTTATGATCATTAACTTCCCATAAATCTCCATTGGTGATGGGGGTTATGGAAGGTCAAATGGTGCTGAAAATATAGATGATTTTCATGCATCTTGTGTAAGATACAAGTGAAAGAAAGGTTCTTTGTAATACACAGACTCTTTCTCTAACTCTCACAAAAGTTCTTATCTTTGCTGGCACAAAGAAAGAATTCTAGCCATCTCCCAGGGAAGTTTCATCCTTCTATCTTTTGTAGACTTTCATTAGAAACGATCTACGTTGATCATTGTGGTTTATGACAACCCAATGCGGAGAAGATTAAAGAATGAAGGAAATCATCAGAAAGGTATGTAAACATCTTACATTTTATGTTTTCTATTTTCTATATCTATATGCATTAGGAGATCTGGTTTTTGAGGTTTTGTTTTATTTTTCGTTGCATATATATGATATATATTATGTATGAGATGCATGACTAGAACCTTACTTTTACTACATCTATTAATATCAATGATAAATCCTAAATGAAACTAATCTTCCCTTAGTTAATATGTTAAATATGGATTGAGAGCAATGGTAGAATTTTAATACAATCTTCAATACCTGTTGAAAGAATTTAAATGGTTATAGAAGCTCAAACATGTAAATATCTTTAAAGCCATAAAGTAAAATATGGAGGATTTAGCAGCAACATTCATCTTATTATTCTTACTATTTCATAAAAAATGATTCAACTTTAGAATTATAAAAGCTGTCAAAATATTTGTATTATTACACTAGCTTAACGTCATGATGCATAATTTTACCTTTGTAAGAGCCATCAAAATATTTGTACTATTACATTACCTTAAAGTCATGATGCATAATATCACCTTTGTAAAAGACTCCATATTTGAAATGTTTTCTTTATTAGTGTTTGAACTTGCTTGTAAAATCATCAAAACCTTCACTTCAATCTTATCCTTACACCATTATCTTTTATGTTGTATGATAGATTGTTACGAAACACATTGAAATGATTTATCTAGAATATTTTCTAACTAGAATTATCAATTGAAAAAATAATGAATTGTAATATCTCATCTGTCATTTAAAAATCATTGAATATCTTGATAACCCTTATTTGAATTAATTATCAACTTTTTAATTTTAGTCTAAATTGTAAAGTTAGATATTCTCATTCATAGGTAAGAATCTTATAATTATCCTAAATAAACATATCAAACAAAAAAATCATAAATCATTTGTTTTACATGTTCAAAATTGTTTTGAACAATATGATGATCATGACACATATTTAATGATTTGAGCTTATGTGTATATTACTTAAATTTCACACACTTTTAAATTTAAGCATAAAACACAAACACACCCCTAACTCCCTGGCATTATCTCCGACAACCAATCCCCACTGCCTACCACCAACATCAACATATTATCCTTCTCATATCATAACCATTGCCTTTACTCAACTTCTTTCAGAATCCCTTCCTCTAGGACCACTAAAGCATGTTTAAAACTCTTTATGCCCTTTTAAGGATATTTTTGAAATTTTTAAGAAAACCCATTCCTGATATTAATCCTACACAAAATTTGGTCTTCCCTGGCCTTTAAACTTGCTACCTTACCATGTTTTCTTCTTACAAATCATCAAAGTTTGGGCAATACGCCCAAATTGATTTCCTACCTTTACACCAAATACTAATTCATAATCTCCTTTTATAACTCACCCTCCTCCTACAAATAAAGAAACAAAAAGACCTACATCAAAGACCATTTAGAGCAATAAACACCCCCAATAACATTAAAAAATCTTAACGGACATAGATTAAGTGGTGGGTGACACAAAAAAAGATACTATCTTATTCTTTTCACCTCCAAGCTGTATCTAAGAACAACATGTGTTAGCCCCCTATTGAAATATTAAAAGGTGTAGAAAGATGATCATCAATGCCTATTGGTTTTTTTATGGATAAAAGGGTTTCTTTGTCTACAATATGGACATGTGTGAATGCAAATTGTAGGGCCTATAGGCTAGTAGAAATCTTAGTTAATAAAGATGACATCTTCATCTTCAAGTTTGCCAACAAAGAATATCCCTTGAAAGTGGTGGAGAATGGCCATTGGCATGTATGAAACAAACCTTCTTCTTTTTTTGCAATCATAGAGGCCTAATATTGAAACTAAGATCATCAAATCTACAAATTTCCCTATTTAGGTATGCATACATGGGATTCCACTTAAATATTAGACAACCAAAGGCTTAAATTATCTAGAAAACTATATAGGTAAACATATTTATCTAGATCAAGTTATTGCTAGGATAAAACACATCAACTTTTCATAATCGCATCTTAATAGACACAATAAGCGACTTACCTAAGGAGGTACCCATTATAAAATTCAACAATAACATAGAAATGGTCGAGAATAAAGTTATAACATACATTTGGAAACTTAAAACAAATGTATACAAAATTTGGAGAACATTTGGAAGAGTATTCAAAAGGGTGGATTTCTTGAACTCCTTAGTAAGGAAGCTAGTGAGGAAGGATAACAACCTAAAGGAGTTAGCTAGGATAAAAGAAATATAGGGGAAGAATCTAAAAAAATAAGTAGGAAGGAAATGGATAAGGATGTTTAGACTATATAAGTTAATAGCAATTTTATTTCTATTTCTACACTCTCTATAATGAAGACAAACAAACCCTAAAAAATGGGGGATAAGGAACTAGATTAGGTTTGTCCACAAAGAAACACTCTCTCATAGTAGTTTGATGTTTTTACAATAAAGGAGATATTCAAAACCCCAAAAAAATAGGAGGTGATCAAATTGGAATAAAAGGGTGACTTATTTAACCGATGAAACATGAAAGTTGTTTAGAATATGAGGGGAATGAATTCCCCCACCAAGTGACAATCTGCTATTAAGTTTATACTAGAGAATAAATCGAATATTTTTAGCATTTTAGAATCTAGAATCAAGAAGGAAAAATGCACCATCCTCTTCCTTTCACTTATTAAGTGGAAGATGATAAATAACTACATCTATCACCATAATGGGAGAATCTTACTTCTCTACAATAAGAAAGAAGCTAACATTCTAAGAACATAGATCATAGATCATATGATTCACATCAAGGAAAAGTAATTACAAGAACAATGGGTGGTCAACATAATCATGATATGGTTTTAATCTTAATTTCTAGAGAATTTCCTTGTAGAACAAACTCGGGATATCATTAACAATATGCAAGAACCATAACTCGTTTTTGGTGACTTTAATCTTGTAAGGGATCTTATTGCAACTGATGGTACTGTTTACACTAAAAATTAAAATGAAAATCTAAAGCTAGGCATTAGACATGCTCAACTCAATTGACCATATATGGGCAATTTTTATACTTGGAGTAACAAACAACAAAGGGCATGGCATTTGAGGAAGAAGTTAGAGAAGAGTATGGTGAACATAGAATGGGTACATAAATTCTCACAAAGTGTGGCCTCTTATCCCATCCCTCAAATTTATGATCACTCTGCTAGCATTGTATACATTTATCACTCTAATGAATTTAGGAAAACTTCCTTTAGATTCAGTAATCACCTAACAAATGTCGAGGGATTTGAGGCAACAATTTCCTAGGGACTAAAGAGAGTTCTCTTTATGGAACTAAATAGTGCATTTACACTAGAAAGATGAAGTGTATAAAAGACGAATTAAAAAAATACATAAGAATAAAAATGGTTATACACATACATTATTGAAACATTCTAAGCTGAAACTGTTGTAACCACAAACTGAGCTCTACTGGATCCCACTAATCCAAGTCTAATGGAGAATGAGAAGTAAGCCTTAAGGACTCCCAAGCTCTAAATATTGAAATCTTTATTATAAAGAAAATATCCAAAGTCTCCTGGCTAATAAAGGGGGCAGAAACAATAACTTCTTTCATAGAAAATTTTTACGAAGGAAGGTCAACAGTCAAATCATAAGTCTTGTAAAGGATGAAAATTTAATAACTGGTAAGAACAAAATCATAGAAGACATAGTAGGATTATACTCTAATATTCTAGATTCTCCCTCAAATGCTGCCTCTTAGTGTTTTTTATAAAGGACATATTAATGGAACAATTTTCTACTAAAGAGAAGAACATACTAATGCAACCTATTAGCAAGGAAGAAATCTATAAATGGTTAAAGGTCCTAAACCCACTGAAAGTTCCTAGTCCAGATGGGATGAATGTCTTTTTCTTTCAAAAATTATAAGATCTAGTTGGTGAAACTACTATACAAGCTATTGAGAAATTCTTTAAAGAGGGGAAGCTACTAAGGGAAATCAGTAACACATTTATTACCTTAGTTCTTAAAGGCAAAGAGCAAAGTTCATTGAAACACTATAGACTAATCGCTTACTATAACACAATCAACAATATCATTACTAGGATTTTAGTTGAAAGAATCAAGCTAGTTTAACCTAATCAAATATTTCAGAACTAGGGAGCCTATATACCTAGGTGATTGTCCACTTACAATATTCAATTAGTGCAGTAATTATTGAAAAACTACTCTATAATAAGAAGTAGCAAGAATTGTAACCTAAAGATTGACTAAACAACCTATAACTCTATAGATTAGGAATTTATCATTAACGAACTGAAGGCTTTTGACTTCCCTAAGCTATTCATTTAATGGATTGAACAGTATATCACTAAAGTCTCATTCAAAAGCCTAATGAATAAGGAACCTTTAATATTAATCAAGAACTCTAAGGGACTTAAACATGGTGATCCAGTCTCCCCCCAACTATTTACAATAGCTATGGAAATCTTAAATACACTCCTATAAAGAGTAGTGGAAAGACCCAAAGCATTCAAGTACCATACTAAGTGAAAGAATGAATAGCTTAAGCTTCAAGATGAGCTACAATTGTTCTCAAAAGCTTATGGGAATTCTATATCCACCCTGATCACAACTCACAAAATGTTACATAAATTGTTTAGCATATAAATCAACTGTGAGACAAGTAGCTTTTATATATTGAGTAAAGCATCTCTAAAAGGCTTATGGTTACCCATTATTACTAGTACCAAAATCCAAAATTTACCTATGACCTATGTAGGAATCCTTATATCCTCCAAAAAACCAATGTTCTCGAAGTTCAAACCCATCATATAGAAGGTTAGTGATAGATTACATAAATGGCTTCTGAATTCCTATCCTTAACAAGCAGGGTTCGACTAATATCATCTATTCTAACCTCCTGATATATTTACTAGCTTCCCATTCAATAATCCTAATATCTATCATCGAACAAATTGAGAAACTATTTAGACTATTTATATAGAATAGGGGAAAGGAGGGGCAGTCAAAGCTAAATTTAAATGGAGAGAAGTTTGATCCTTAGAAAATAAGGGGAATTTGGAATTTATTCCTATCAAGGTTGTCCACAAAATGATGTTATCTACAAATTTCTTGAGACTACTAAGGGGAAAAAACTCTCTATAGGTGAGATGGGTAAATAACTACTACATCAAAGGAAGACATTTTTAGAGCAGCCTTGCCTCCTCCCCC
>JANSVA010000008.1:21455689-21488428 GCA_025504915.1 Erythroxylum reticulatum | reverse complement strand
ATTCATGTTTTGCTTTGGTGTTTTGGTAGATGAGAGACTATGAAATGGGAAGAATTAGGGTGAAAGTGAAGTTGAAAATGTGTAGTAAGTTGATACATAAGCAATAATCATTCATAAAAGTATAGAAAAAGGAGTTATTCCTTGATATTTTAAAGAGGGTAGCGAGTATACAACATTTTGAAGCGTTCTTAATACTTGTACAGGGATTATCTATGATGTTGCTTTATCCCAATAATTTCCTTCCTTTTTTTGTTCTCTTTGATGTTGGAAAGCAATCTCCAAAAATAGCATCTTCATTTTGAGTCTATGTATTAACAATCCCTACAAACAAATCAAAAGGCCAATCTTTTGCAACATCTTTTAGTGAAAATGGAATGGCTCTCAATATGATCTATTATTTCTTCACCCTTGGAGGTTTCATACTAAGAAAGAAAACCATCGAGCTCCTTGAGATGCTTGTGAGCATCCTCACCCTCACCTACAATACTATGAAAATTAGGTAAAAGATGTATCAATCAAAACTAAAGCTAAAAAGTAATATGTTCAACAAAATTTGGAAAAATAATGCATATAAGCCTTTGAGTCAAATTTGGGGCAGCTAACTCTTTTATATTTCTTGGATTGGCTATAGCTTCTTTCGAATTGAATTTTTTCTATATTCATATAGTGGCTCTATTTTCTCTATGTAGCCTTCACAATGTCTTTTCAATCTCAAGATAAATCACTTCACTTCCTGACAATGATGCCAAAATTTTTAATAAGCATCAAACAAACTAGAAACTAACTTTGTATAACTAAATTTTTAGCAATGTTGCTAAGGATTGTATCCATAGAGAGTATGTATTTATATTATTTTATAATAAATAAATCGGTGCTGATGATTTTGGGGGATTGGAAAAAATCAATTAATAAAATAAAGCAAAACTAAACTATTGAAGGTAAATCAAATCAAATAGTACGAAATTTGTAGGAGTAATCAATAGTTTTCAAATCTAATTTGTGGTTCAATCTTATCCTTCACACAAATGTGTACAATTAATCTTCATGTTGTTCTCATAACTCTTTTTGAAACTATTAACTGTAAATTAACAACAAGCTCTATTATTTCTATTTTTCCCTTATGTTGTATGTAATTAAAATAGGCTTTTCAACTAAGTCTAACTATCACACAACCTATAATAAGCTGTCTAGTTTTAATGTGAAAAACACAATATGGAATAAGAAAACAGGTTAATCTAGGAAACAACTACATAAAGTCAAGTTATTTAACCTATGCTATGTAATGATGTGTAACCATTAGTTCACCACAAGTGAATCATAGTTATATTGATTACGTATTGCAATCTAGATTTTGACAATGAGTTCATACATGAATAATCTATTTGTAGTATCTAAATCATTCATACATAAATCCCAAAATAATAATAAAAGAATAATATGATCAATTCCAAAATAGAGTTAAGAATAACATTACTAGATTAATCATTTCCCAAACATATATGTTGGCTTTGATATTCCCATTAAACCAAAAGGATGAAGTTTAGCTCCTTATAGCTCTCCAAAGTTTAGAGGACTTGCCTCCTTTTAATTCTCTATTATTTTTCTACTTCATTTGTCCACTAAATGCCCCTTTATACTTAAAATTAAGGTTTTGTCATAATACACGGTCAATAACACAAGCATGCAAGTGACCGTTTGTCTAAAAATTACTAAAATTTTGAACTTTTTTTTGAAAGTTAAAGAAAGAACTCACTAAAATCCATAAAAGGCATTATAAAGGGACATTACAATGTTGTTTTAGTAAAAATTAAATTACATCATCATATTTTTGTCCTTAGGAAAGACCTAGGGAGTTAATGTTTCCATTGCTTTCTAAAGTGTGTGCCTAGGTGATTAGCAACTTGATGAGCCTCTAGAGTTTCCTTTATCTAGCAATGAAGCTTGTGGTTTAAAGCATGCTTATTAGTTTTGGCCTTGTTGTATAGTCTTTGGTTTCTTTCCCTCCAGATTGCATAAACTACGAAGTTGAGATTGAGGCTTCAATAAACTCTATTCTTCCCTATAGAGTGGTACTTTGCTTCTTCCCATTTCAAGAATGTAAGGCCCTAATATATACCCTAAAAGAATTATAGTATGTCTAGGGTGTATTAAGAAGTGAACATAAAGAATTAAGTGTATCTAAGCATAGCAAGGGACATAATGGCAATTAATTTAAAAGACAGGTCGTAAATTGGTAATTCATTCATTTAGGCATAGACATGAATAATTATATGTGAAAGATGGACTAGAATGAAATCAATTGATGATTTTTTATGCCAATGTGGGAACTAAAGGAAGAAAAAGGACAAAATGTGCAATTTTGCTAAAAATCAGCATATGGTCCAC
The DNA here is from genome assembly GCA_025504915.1 of Erythroxylum reticulatum. NCBI lineage: Eukaryota > Viridiplantae > Streptophyta > Magnoliopsida > Malpighiales > Erythroxylaceae > Erythroxylum > Erythroxylum reticulatum. The sequence continues at coordinate 21,486,043 of JANSVA010000008.1, read as the reverse complement.
CGAGATTGAAACATTTGTCTAAAACTAGAAACTTCATGAAAAGGGGAGTAGAAGAGATGAGTGAGGGAAGTGTATATAAGGTTTTAACTCCATAATTTTCTCTTATCATATCCTTTCCATTCCATCTCCTTAATCACTTCATTTTGCATAAGGAACCATGCTAATCCTATATAAGAATCAAAGCAAAATTTAGCGGTTTTTCTTCTCATCTTCACCTTTCTTGCTTTGCTTATGAAGAGCTGGAATTATAAGTTTGGATATGAGATTGAGATATGTATTTGTGGTGTTCTAGTTGGTGAATCAAGAAAACCTAAAGGGGAAGAGAAGGAAGAGCACTAGAAGAAGAGCTAATTGACAAATTTCAAAGTTTGGGACTACACTTCTTTAATTTCTGTATGTGTGCATATTTAAATGTGTACAAAGATTGATTTGGATATGGAATGGTCGCTGGAATGATTTCTTCATGTTACTTTGCATGGAATTGGTTGAATATGATAAGAGAGAGTAGTGCTTAGAGAAATTTTGTCTTAGGTTATTGGTTCACTTGAACCAACCCCGTTGTTTTGGCCATAACTCAGTTTATAGACCTCCAAATTGGGTGATTCTAATTGAAGATGAAACTTAAGACATAGAATTAAAAATATATAGAAGCAAATCATACTTAATTTGGCTTTATGACATTGGAAATTGAGATTAAAAATGGTGATCTAATGTTGCCCCTATATTGGAGCAACTTGTGATGTTCAGTACATATCTCATAGTTTAGAAATCCAATTAATCTAACTTTTGGTGTTGTGGAAACTATAGGAAGACAAATGTTTAGAAGACCTTAAAGCCTAAACTGTATTTTTTCTATGTGAAAATTATGGAACAAGTGGAGACCGTCGTGTAACTTGTTTTTGGATTGATTTTTTTGTCTATTTTTAGACCCATCGTAGGCTTATCCCAAAACTGCACTATGCTAAGTTTTTTGCTTCCGTTTTTTTACTGAATCATATTAGAACCTTTTCTAATGTATCTTTAACTTTGCATACACCTAGAAATAAAATGAAATATAACTTACCACATGTGAATTAGTTGATTAAACATTGGAATTTAAGATTGAGCATAATGCATGCTAAAGAAAATTTACATGTATGTAGATGATTTGTATACACATTTATTGTTTATATGTGTATAGTATGATTATAAAAGTGTGATTTTGATACCCTTCTAATGGTGGTAAGTTATGACTTGCATTTATGAACACAAACACAGATTTCATGATTTCAAATGAATATCATGTGATTTATCCATATATTAATTATGAAATTGACAAATGATTAAAATAAATGTTATAGTGTCCACTTCACTATCTTGGTGATAGATAGTTAGGCATGCTTATAGGGTTATAGCATAATTGTTATAGTTTGGCACCACTAGTGTCTTCATTTAGGGACCATAGTGTCTCTACAGTTTGATACCTTCGGATATCCACAGTTCGATATCTCCAGATATCCACAGTTTGATAACTTCAACTATCTATAGTTCGATGCCTTTAGGTATCTACAATTTGATATATTCAAATATCCACAACTCCTGTTATCCACACCCATATATGTACAGGCCTAACATAGAAAGGAAATTAAATAGTTATAAATGAGAGATTCAATATGAATAATTTGTATTAATGAGCTTTGGAAATCAATATTTGGCTTATAAATGTGAATTTATGGCATATGGATAATATACTGAAGCATATTTGTATTATGTACTTTGCTTAATTATGTCATCATTGTTTACATAAGTTTATGACATTTAAGAATTTGTGTGAGCTTAGAAGATCCAAACTAAGTGTTTCCCCACCAAGCTTTCAAGCTTACTATAGGTGTTAATTCGTGTAGGTCTAAGTAATAGGAGTAAGTCACCGGGATAATCTATAAGGACCAAAGTCAATCGTTAAAAGTAAAAGTACCTTTAGATGTGTCTTTTGATTAAAGAATGGTTGTATATGTAATGAAGGAACTTTTAATTTCTTAATAGATTGTTATTAAGAATTTAAGTTGTGTGTAAAATCTCTCTTGGATAACCATATAAACGTAATGATGTAATATTACTTTTAAATGATAATATTAAGGGATATGAAATTTTGTAATATGTATATGTACAACATTGAATAGACAAATGAGTGATGACAATCCCTATAAATTAATAGAATTGTATGCCGTGAATGTATGTATAGGAATTTGGGTGCCATTTGTGTGTAGGTGGTTGTAGGTTCCGTATAGGGGGTGTTACAAAGATATTGCTCTAAGCTACTTCTAAGAATTTCGATTTAATGCATGTTGACTGATGGCCCTTCTGGCAGCAATGTATCCGCATTTGAAGTAGAGATGATTAATGCTTTCTTCTTCAATGGTATATAGCTTGCATAAAGTGTCATTGGATGCAACAAACCTATCTTTAGTTTTTAATCTTTAGCTAGGTTATGAATGAGGCCTTTGGCTTTAAGAATGCTCTTCAAACAATATTGTACCAAGTTATGGTTGGGATAAAAGGCTTAAGTGCATTAATGCATAAATAATTGGAGTACTCCCCATTGATACTTAAAGACCATATAGGTTTAACTAAAAATGGGGAGTTGGCAAATAATTGGAAGATACATTTGCAGTCTTTTAGCCCCACTAACTTGAAAGTGTCAGGAATTGTTCTCATTGATACTCTTAACTTGACCATATGAAGAAATTCATATAGAAAGTGAGCAAATGTCATTTCTAATGTATAGAGAACTTAAGGTATACCAATTGTCAAACCAAAACCATGTGTCTTCTCCATTCCCCACCTAAATTCTAATTAAAGGGTAAACCATTTATCCTTTTCTTACAATCTATATAAATGACCAAGAATGCTCTTTCTTTTCTATAATTTTCCACAAGCTGGACTCTTGAGATAGATCTTATTAATCTATTTACTCTATAAAGATTGCTTATCCTTAAAGGGTCTCTAAGTCCTTTTAGCAGCCTGCATTGCTCAAAAAGTTCGAATTACGGTGAGACCAAGACCCACTTCTTATAACAAAGCTACTCCTCTTTGACTTTATCTCCTTTAGAAATGTCAGACTTTCCTGATCAGAGAAAGTTTTTGATGTATATCTCAATCTTTTTAATGATTCTTTTAGGTAAAAGAATATCAGAACTTTAATGCGTGTGAAGATTGTTTGTGACTTATAAATCAACTATACCCTCCTAGCTTTAGAAAGGGCTTTATTTTTTTATGAGTTGATGGTTTTCTTGTATTTCTCTAAAATACTCAAGCAGTCTTGATATTTCAGTTTTTTTGCAAAGATGGAACCCCAAGAATGTAAAAGGCAACTATGCACATTCAACCAAAAAATTAGTTAGTTGCTTTCAATATTATGAGTTTATGACGAGATGTAAATTCTTCACTTGCTTAATTTGATACTTTGTCCAAAGAGTTTGCTAAAAATCATTAGAGAATTATGCAGAATTGAGATAGAATCCTAATGAGCTCCACTAAATAGTAATAAGTCATATGTAAAACATAATTGAGTAATTGATAAGTCCCTATTTCTATTATGAAACTTGAAAATTGAACTCCTAGAAATGATGGAGCAAATAATCCTATTCAAGATTTCCATTACAATAACAAAAAGGTTAAAAAAAAAGATAGGATCTCCTTGTTATATGCCATTATAACCTCGAAATTGTTTAATTGAGTAATTAAGAAGTCCCTATTTCTATAAGATGAAACTTGAATATTGAACTCCTGGAAATTTTAGAGCAAATAATCTTATTCTAGATTTCCATTACAATAATAAAAAGGTAAGAAGAGAGGATCTCTTTGTCATTATTCCATTATAACCTTGAAATTGTTTAGTGGGAAATCCATTGATGAGAATGTTATAAGTAGGGTAGAAATACAAGAGTGCATCTAATTAATAAACAAGCTAAGGAAGCCAAGCCATTTCAAGCAAATTAAGATGAAATGTCGTTGAAACCTACCAAAAGCCTTGGAGAAATCAATTTTGACAGCATAGCTTTTCATAGATCTTCTAGTGTTGTAATCTCTCATCAATTCTTAGACACGGAGAATGTTATCTAAGATTGATCTGCCAGGTACAAAAACTCCTTGAGAGTAATGAATAATCTAGCTTAGGGTTTCTTTGAGTCTGTTAACAAGAAGCTTAGAGATCACTTAATAAATAATGTTACAATAGGATATATGCAAAATCACTGAGTCAATATGCATCGATGTATTTAGGGATTAAGCAATTATGAGTAACATTGATTCTTCTTAAGATCCTTCTTGAATTAAAAATTCCATTACAGTATCCACTAGAAGAATGTCTATAATAGGCTAGCTTTTATGAATAAAATAGGCATTAAACCTATATGGAACAGGAGCTTTCATAGGATTGAGACTAAGTAAGATAAACTTGATTTCCTAACAAAAGGTAAGATGATGAAGCTTTGTCGAAACCTCCTGAGATAGAGATATAAGAGACCAATAAAACCCACAAGCTTATAGACATTAATTGATCTAGAAGTATTTAGATCTGTAACAAATCTTTTAAAATAGTTAAATATCATATTCCTCAAAGCATCCTTATCAATGATCATATGCTCATTGGATTCTAGTAGACAAGTTATCTTGCTAGAATTTCTCTTAGCTAAGACTAAATTATAGAAAAATTTATTATTGAGGTCACCCTGCTTAAATCAGACTACTTTTTCTTTTTACCCAACCAAGGAATGATCTCAAAGAGCCTTTATGTAATTCACTTGTTCGTAATTCTTAGCATTTGTATAATCAACATTATCAAGATGGAGGTAGCAAGCTTGTTGGACTCCCCTCAGCCCTATCTTGACTTCAATAAGCTTGTTAAAAGTAAGGGAATGGTCAGTATTGTAAAAAACTTAAGCTTGCTTCTAAGAATTCAAAGCTTTCTCATTAGTTAGTAAGCCTTATAAACTAGGATGCTAGAGCTATATACTTAATGCACTAGTTCCATAAAACCACCTTTGTAGATAAGAAAGTAAAAGAATCTTATAGGGGTTTTAAAAGTGGTTGAAGAAACCAAGTTCAAAACCTCCATACTATAATGGTAAAAAAAAAAAAGAGGGGAGTATCAAAATGAACATATAAGTTAGGAAATTGGCTCAACTAGAGATGATTGATAAAGATTCTATCTAAATTCTTCCTAATAAGGCAATTACTAAGTTATTTGATCCTCTAAGTAAAGAAACATCGTACTGATCTTAGATCAATCACCTCTAATTTATTAATAGCATTCTCCTACTATATAATAATGTTTGAAACATTTTATCATGTCCTCTTAAGCCTCTGATGGGTGTAAAACACAATTAAGGTATTTAGTAATTAACTAGAGCTTGTTAATAGAAAGTTGAATCGATAACAAATCTTCCCATAGTTTTACTCTCTGAAAAATGAAATTAGCAATGTATATTATTGTAATTTTAATCTCAATCCTTGACTCAATAAGCTTATAGCTAAAGTGAATGAATTAAGTTAAAGACATAATGATAGAGATTTGGATTTTTAGAAGATCATAGGAAAATATAATCCTACTATTGAAGTTATAGCTATGATTAGAACCATAGTTCCAGTTTTTGTGTAGGAATTTCATAACATCAAAAAGTTTATGGGCTTTTATTCTACTTTTAAGCAATCCCAGGATTATTCTCCCCAAATGATCCTTGATAACTTGTCCCCTATAAGGTTCACTAAGGCCTCTGATATTTGAAAAAAATATCATAATAAGTTAGAAGTTGAAATTAGCAACCTAATTTTGGTTTCCTCCTTTTTCTTCTTGGTTTTCTTATGAAGGCAGAAGTGAATTGGTCATTTAACTCTAGTCTCATATCAGAAGGATCTTGATGATGAGTTTCCTCTTTATGTTCACCCTCTTGAAGGGGAGCATTAGCCTTCCCCTCTATATTCACTGCAGAATTATTAAGATGATTGTTCTTATCATTACCCTTAGTTGCTAATGCATTCTGATTTTGGCCTTTATAAATAATTTTAATAGGATTAATTCTTGTATTTTGAGATTCCTCCTTCTTCCTTATTAGCTTATTGTAGTTCCTTAGAGAGAACACTTTCCATATAGTTCTTTACACTTATTTCCCCAATTGTTGTTTCCAGTTGTAGGATAAATAAATATCAGTTTTAACAAGTTAATTGGCAGGACTAAGTTTCATAATAGGAAGACTATCTCAAAGGGGATTTCTGGGATTAATCTCCAAAAAAATTAAAGCATAGTATACTTTCTCAAGTTTAGAGGTTGCTAAATCAAAATCAACAAGTTTGCTGATATGTGTTTAATTGTTAATATATTTAATTATTTACATTTAGCGATTAACGATACGAAAATGCTTAAGATCCTCACTTTAATTCATATATGATTTTAGGTACAATTTGGATGAAAAGAAATTAAAGTGAGTCGAAAACACCACATATGGGTCATTTTTTGAATATTTATTTTTGCTTGTCTTCACGGAGGAAGAAGAAAAATAATAATTAAAAGACAAGAAAAATGGAACAAGCTTGGAAGCCAATAGCACAAAATAGCAACATGTTGGACCAACCAAGGAGTAGCAGCTGATGCATTTAACGTATACATATGCTACGTTTACGCAATGTTTAACACTTGCATTAAATGCATGCGTACGCCGCATTAACACAGTAATGTTGCGCTGAAGCAGCGTCAGCAGGAGAGGCAGGTTTAATTAATGTGTGACCTTTGTTTGTCACATCACAAGTAATAGTAGAGGCGCATAGTGAAGGAGTGGAGATGCAGCAGGTGGCTGGCGGCTTGGACGTAGGCGTGAAGTCTAGCAGTTATGGCTTAAAAAAGCTCCAGCATAGGAGAAGAGAGGCTGCACAATGAAATGCTGCATAAATGGGTTGAACCAAGGGGGTTTTCAGCTAGGGATTAGAATAGGAGCTGAAGCATTTTTTTCAAAAAAGATGCATCAAGGGCTAGACATCCTGACGCTGGTTTGGACGTGATATCGACATCGACAACTAGGGTTAAATATTTTTTATTATTATTTTGTTTCTTTCTCTCATTAGGAATTGATTGTGTTATCCTATATTAATTGATTTGGGTATTGTGTATGGATAATCAAATTTTTGTTATTATTCAGTTATTTATGTATGAACCCATTGGGTATTGTGAGTTAATGATTTTAATGCGTTCATTAAATCATTAATTGCAAAACCATTGCTAGAATTTCGATATAATCTATAATTATTATGTTGAAATTCATGTGTAGCAACTAATGATTCATAATTATTAGGGATAACATGACTTAGGTTAAATGTCGCATCGTATAAGGTTGTTGCCTTGATTAATTGGTTTTCCTAATTTATAATACTACTGCCTAATTAAATCTAAAGATCGTATCCTAGGTTGCTCGGGGTTAGTTTTAATTAACGATAATATCTTGATTAAACAAAACCTAAGAGAAAACTTGGGTTAATTATTAACCCACGATTAATAGTTGCTAGGAGAGATTAAAGAACAAAAAATTAATAAAATATGCTTAGTTAGGGTATAGGCCGAGATTGAACCAAAGAACAGGGCCCCTACCGAGTTCCCCAATTTTATTAATTTTTTCATGTTTTCTTTAAGTTGTTTTTATTAGTTAGTTTCATTTTATTTTCTTCTTTCAAAAATCAAACCCCCATTAAGTCTAAACACCGGTTAATTTCATTTCATAAACTTTACACACACTCTCTGTGGGATCGACCTAGACTCACCACTGCTTTAGTAGTAGTTTAGTTATTTTATTTTGACTAGCGTAACGACGTGCGGTCAAATTTTGGCGCTATTATCGGGGATCGAACTCGGGTTGCCCGCATGATAGGCGAGAATACTCACCATTATACTAAAATTTGACCGTACGTCGTTACACTAGTCAAAATAAAATAACTAGACTATTACTATAGCAATGACGAGTCTAGGTCGATCCCACAGAGAGTGTGTGTAAAGTTTATGAAATAAAATTAACCGGTATTTAGACTTAATGGGGGGTTTGATTTTTGAAAGAAGAAAATAAAATGAAACTAACTAATAAAAAATTAAAGAAAACATGAAAAAAATGATAGAAGTGGGGAGCTCAGTAGGGATCCGGTTCTTTGGTTCATTCTCAGCCTATATCCTATCTAAGCACATTTTATTAATTTGTTGTTCTTTAACCTCTCCTAGCAACTATTAATTGTGGGTTAATAATTGACCCGAGTTTTCCCTTATCTTTTGTTTAATCAAGATATGATCGTTAATTAAACCTAACCACTGAACAACCTAGCATACGATCTCTAGATTTAATTAGGTAGTGGCATTACAAATTAGGAAAATCGATTAATAAAGGCAACAATCACATACGATGCATTATTTAACCTAGGTCATGTTATCCCTAATGATTATGAATCATTAGTCGCTACATATGAATTTCAACATACCAATTATGGATTATATCGAAATTCTAGCAATGGTTTTGCAATTAACAATTCAATGAATGCATTAAAATCATCAACTCACAATACCCAATGGGTTCATACATAGATAATCGAATAATAACAAAAATTTGATTATCCATACACAATACCCAAATTAATTAATATAGGATAACACAATCAATTCCTAATGAGAGAAAGAAACAACAAAATAATAAAAAAAAGTACCTAACTCAGGTCATTGGTGTCGATGTCATCTCCAAACCGACATCGAGATGTTGAGCCCTTCATGGATCTTTTCAAAAAAAATGCTTCATCCCCCATTCCAATCCCTATACGAAAACCCCCTTGGTTCAGCCCATTTATGTAACTTCTTACTGTGCAGCCTCTCTTCTCCTGCGCTGGAGTTCTTTAAGCCACAACCACCAGCCTTCACGGCTGCGTCCAAGCCGCCAGCCACTTGCTGCATCTCCACTCCTCCATTGCGCTCCTCCACTGTTGCTTGTGATGTGACAAATAAAGATCACACATCAATTAAACCTTCCTCTCCTGCTGACACTGCCTAAACACAGCGTACGCATGCATTTAACGCACAGCTGCTAGTCCTTGGCTGGTCCAACACGCTGCCATTTTGTGCTGTTAGATTCTAAACTTGTTCCATTTTTCTTGTCTTTTTATTTTTTTTCCTTCTTCCTCCGTGAAGACAAGCAAAAATAAATATTCGAAAAATGACCCATATGCGGTGCTTTCAACTCACTTTAATTTCTTTTCTTCGAAATTGTACCTAAAATCATATATGAATTAAAGTGAGTATCTTAAGCATTTCCGTATCATTAATAGCTAAGTATAAATAATTAAATATATCAACAATTAAACACATATCATTTTCCTACTAAACTGGCTAGGAAACTTAAGCCATCCATGGTCTATCATTCAAGAGGTATGTTATGAAAATTAATTCATAAAGGATACTTTCTATGTTACTCTTATCAAATTCCAAACCTAGCACCCAATTCCAATTGAACATTCATTTTCCTCTAACTTTCCAATGGCTTGATTCCACTATTTTGCTCATGATATCACTATCTATAAGTTTGAATAGGAAGGTGTTCTCTTCAATGAGTAAGATCTTATCTAAACCTTTGTTAACCTATCTGGCAACAGCCTAATTTTCATGAAAGGGAAAGTAGGTCTTTTTTTTAGGAAAAATCCAATCAAAGTGTTACTATAGTGTTTGGAACCTACTGGGTAGGGAAACAATGTCATCCACTATAGTATAGTAAATTTTTTGGTATTTTCCTCGAGATGAATCTACCGAGACTACATTACTCCATGACTTTTCAATCACATTCATGCCTTCAGCCTTTTGTTAACTCAAAAAGTTGGCATCCAAGAACTCTTAAAGAGAGGGGTAATGAATTTGTGCCATACCTGAGAGAGATGAACCTTCCTTAGGAGCTTCTATATAACCTCTTAAAGAAGAAAGTTCCCTTCCTTTAGCTTGGATCTTGCGAGAAACCTTCTGTAAATGGAAAGTTATTGTGTTCTGACTGTTCATATGCAAGAAACCTTCACTTATATGACTATGTTGATTATAGAGGTGCTTGAAACTACATCTTCGTGCTCCTATATGCATCCAGTGAGTAATAGGTTCTCATAAGCGATAGTGTAAGTTACAATAACTTCATTTTTTGCATTCTTTAGCCCTTTTTCACCCTAACTCATCTCCTTTTCTTCCACAAATGCAAATAAGATTGAACATGAATAGAATGAAACCAAGGATATGGTTTTAGCTCATGTTTGCTCTTATTCTTCCAACTTGTACCTAAAAAAATTAAACCAAAATAAGTATCTTAAGCATATAATAGCATTAATCAGTAAGTATTAGGGAGTAAATATATAGTCAATTAAGCATTTATTAGGCTAATAAATTCCTTAATTTTTATTTAAAAATTGGAACATAAGAGAATGAAACAACTAAATGAAATAAAGGAAATGTGAACATCTAAAAATGAGAATTCAATAATAAATAAGGGGCACCTAGCTAGTAGTGGAATTTTCAATAACGCATTATGTAGGAAGCTTTTTCAATAAAATCTTTGTTGTATTCCATTTTATATGCTTGTTTGGTGTAGTTTAATATCTCTAAAACTTCTACTACTATTTGGAGAGCCATGAAAGATAGATTACCACCATTGACAAGGGGAAACAGTTTAATTGCATGAAAATTTGGTGTATTATCTATAAATGCCTAATAGTGCCTATCTCTTATCTACTCTTCAAATGCAACTTCATTAAAGAAACATGGAAACTAATACTACACAAATGTGGTATCATCAACCCCTTTAATAATTGGCACAAATTGTCATTTAGAGTCTAAATTTACAACACATCAATAAACAAGTCAAATGATATTTCTGCATTTCTCTATCCTACCTTTTTTCGAACATAGGGGATGAAAGAAATAGGCAAATTTATAGTAATAGGGAAAGGAGTTTTGAGATATTCATAAAGAAGTTGTTAAATGCAATTAGACTACACATCAACATATTTTGTGGCAAGCTCTCTTTAGATCCAAATTATATTAATATATGGTGGTACTAGGTAGTTGTTTGTAAGTAGAATGATGTTCTAACTTTGGTTTTGGAACTCTCACCCTTTTAATGAGATTGTAATTAATCTTGATTTGCCTCTTATAGCTTAATTTAATTCCTTTTTCACCGAAAAAAAAATTTAAGAAAGAGCAAACAAAGTGTTGCCTTGATTAAGACCTCTAAATCAAAGAGTTTGCAAAAGGTGATCAAGTTTGATAGATGCATAATTGATTATATTTATACCTTATATTTGATGAATTTTTACTTAATATTTTATAGTTTTGTTGTATATTTAGTACTTAATTCACTCCAAGTATGTTTATCGCTTACAATTGCCCTAACGGACTTAAGGGAGAAGAATTTGGATGAAAATATGACATAAAACGAAGATTTGAAGCATAGAAGGGATACACAACTATAGAACAGCCTCTGCACTTTTCTCAAGCTTTTAGAATCGTGAATTCTATTATTTTGGGTTATACAAGGTCTAGTACACACCCGTGCACTGTGCATCATCCAAAACTCTAAAATTTACTATAAAAGGATGTGTTTAGAGGCCAAAAGAGAGAGTAGACATTAATAGGTGATTGCAGAGCCAGAGATCATTCAAAAGGGGCAATTTTAAGTGAAAGAAGTGAAAAACACAAAGAAATCATCAAAAGATCCATTGAAATATAAGATAAAACCTCTACCTTCCAAGAATATTCGATAGAAGACAAACAGGGAGATTTAGAATTATAAACCCATTGTTTTCAATTTGTTTTTCTTTTTGTTATGTTTGATTTTGTTTTCCATAATATGTAACTAAATTCCTTTGGTGTCTATGATAGATGAACCCTAATTTTGTGCAATAACATTTTTTGATTTTTTTATTAATGCAATTGGTTGTTTTGATATATTATGAAGAAATTATGTGTTTAATTTATGTTTTAATATATCTAAAATTTTAGATCATAAACTGATTTGATAACATAGAGATTGAGAAATCCTTGTATGAATAAATCTACCATAATTGAAAGGAGTTGATTATAACCCTAGAGATAGGATGATATAAATCCTCTAGATTAAGGTCAAATCTAATAGCAGGATTTATAAATCAATAAAGCAATCTTGCAAATTTTAACCTGAGTAATTCAGTTGAAAATCTTAAGATTAGTTCTTATTAGACTCGAGAGAGCTATTACCATAGCAATACTCGTGATCAAATAAATCAATAAAACAGTTGTATGATAAAAGATCGATCACTTAAAGGCAATTAGGGGGATTCAAAACCTAAACACTAATTCTCAATGTTGATAATTTTCTAAGTTATTTCTTAATTCTATGTTCAATCTTACTACTTGTTTTATTATATTTGCTAAAGTTTTCTTTTCTTTAATTAAAAATCGTAATCAAATTTGTAGACTATATAATGGGACAACAATAACTACTGTTATTCACATCTTCAAGAGATTGACTTGTACTTGTCAGTACTAACTACATCTATATCGTGCACTTGCCATAATTCATAATTGACCTATATAGAAAAGCTTAATCAAGTTTTTGGCACCATTGTCAAGGACTTCGATATTAGGAATATTTAAATGTTATTACTCTAGTCATTATTTTTTGTATTTATTTGTTTATGTTTTGTTTTATTTTTATTGTATCTTATTGTTTTCTAGTTTGTTCATTTAATTGTCTTTTGAACTTCTCTATAGTTATAGTGTGTTGGTAGTTTATTTTAGGAATTAAGATTTAAAGTCATAGCCACATCTCATAATGAATGGATAGAATAGACAATACTTTTATTGGAGATAGAATATGTCTTCACAATCTCTAACATCACCATATAGGAGAGAGAGGTTTCCTTGCAAGTTTTCAAAGGCTTAACCAATATCTATGCCATGTTAAGACATTGATGGAGTAATTTTTACAATAATGAATGTTAAAAACCAACCTACATGTAAGAGCAACTAAGCATATACAACCAACCTCAAGGTTTACCATACGAGAACGTTTATAATTCATAGTGGAGCAACTCTTATGCTTATAGATGGAATGATCACACTCCAACTAAATACTTGTAGCACCAAGCACCTCCAGTTAACAAGCCAACTTTGGAAGATATGATGACCGATTTCATTCAAGAATCAATCATGAGGCATTAAGAAATAGAGGCTCATATATAGAATATAGTGAATCAGACGAACCAACTATCAAAGATACTATCTGATGAGATGTAAAGGAATTTGCCTAATGCTACTAAAATAGACCCTACAGTATGTGGAATGACAATCACCGTTAGCAGCAAAAAAGAGTTCCCATTAGAAGAGGAAGAGGAAAAGGAAGGCAATATTATAGATAAATTAATTGAACTCCTTACCGAACGAAAACTAATCGATGTGAATTTATGAGTGAATCATGAATGGACTGACATTCCAAGAAAAGCTTCTAGAAGAAGAAGGATTCTCTACCCAAGAAGAGGAGGTAGAGAAGTGTCATGAGATAATTGAAGAAGATAAGTCAGAAATCTCTGTCTAAAAAGGAGTAGAATGGACAGAGGTGGTTGAGGAAGAATTGGCAGAGGAACCAAGTAAAGAAACTATTGATGAGGAATTGTTAGTAACTTCAAGTATAAAGGGTTCCCACTTTCTTAAAGACAAATTGTTCGAATTGACCAATGATTTAGGGATTTTTGTTATTTCCTCTTTTAGTTCAGATACCCATTTCAAATTTTATCCAATTCACATACAATTCATCATATTAAACTAATAAATCACATGGGTAAGGATAAAATTTAATTTTGATCCAAAATCAAGCACAAAAACAATGGAAATCACACTAAATCACAACAACCTTAACCTTAGTATTTTGGGGTGAAAATCCCAAAAAATTGCAAAATAACCAAAAATTCAAGCATAAAACAACAGAAATCAAAGAAAGAACTTATTTGGGCGTTAAAATTTTAGCAAAAAAGCACTATATTAGGTGGGAAGTTAAGAGAATGTGAAGGTGGGTGGTGGGGAGGGAGAAGAGAATGAGAGAAAATGAAGAGAAAAGCGATTTCTACACGTTTTTCATACTTACATGGTTGTGTAGCTGACCATGTAAGCTAGAGACTCATAAAAATTCAAAAGACACATGTGGGTAAGTTTTTGCGAACTGACAAGGTCATGTACATGATCGTGTAATTAATTGTGTAAGTTTATATGGGGTGTATCACTCTATGAATGTGAGTGCAAAATTTTTAAAAGATTTAGAATGTACACGACCGTGTCCAATGACTGTATAGGTCTCTATAATTGTGTATACCATAAAAATAGTTAGAAAAGCTTAAAAATTTGTCACTCAAAGTTACTAAATGTTAACACCTATAACATAAAATGATAAATATGCAAAATCAACTTAGGATGCTTGTTATCCTAACTTAACAAACCAAAAATTGTTTAAATCCTATACTAATCTATTATCACACGTCTAAATATGATATTCATCAATCAAAATCACTTTAAAATAAGAAAATTATGAACTCATATGCAAGAAATTACGAAAACCAAACTAACAACATATGTTAATTTAGGGTCATTAGCTTGACAATTCATCATGAAAACATGTTAAATCAAGAGAAAGGAAAGAAATCACTTCCCTTTTTTTTTGAAGAGACTCCTCTAAGATATAGTTTACATAAACTTTGATTCACTTTAAAATTTTCCTTTTTTATCGTTCTCTAACTCTAAAGCTCTATGTTTGAATAAATGGGTCACTTTCAAAGGACTACTCTAACGTGACTTGAGATTTCCTAGAAATAAATTCAATCACAACTTAAATAATAAAATTATATCTTCCACCTTAAACATCTTTTTTTTTAATGTGAGAATCATGCCATTTTTTTAAAACTTTTTTCTTATATAACTTGGCATTCGCATAAGTATTAAACCATAACTCTTCTAATTTGTATCATTGTAAGAGTCTTTTTCACCAATCATCTTCTAATAAAAATTTAAGGCCTTTGTCACCCCATAAGCATGTGATAAGCCTTCCTATAAATAAGTCAAAAGAGTGTTGTACCAAGTAAAGTCTTTAAGACGGCTCGATAAGCCTATAGAGCATCATCAAGCTTCGAAGCCCAATCTTTCTTTAAATTATTAACCAACTTCTCCAATATTCTTCTAAGCTCACAGTTAACAATCTCCACTTGTCCACTTGTTTGAAAATGATATGATGTGGCCACATGATGGTAGACTTCATATCTCTTAATAAGTGCTTCGAAACACTTATTACAAAAATAGGCTCCTATGTCACCAATTTTGACTCTTAGCACTCCAAATCTATTAATAACCTTCTTATGCACTTTAAGACCACCTTATTGATATTTTAATTTATATTATATTTTGGTAGGTTTTTTAGTGCATTTATAGTTGTTGATTAGATTATTGCATGCTTACACTTAGAATTATGTTAATGTTATTGTGTATTTATGTTTTTAAGTGCTGTATGGTTTAACGCATCATGTTGGACCTTAAATTTGTGTTCTTGAGGTGTTTTGATGTGTTTGCTAGTTTCTTAAGTGAAGGAAGTTGGAGTAAGCTTGGGTTAAAAGGCAAGGTCATGATCATGTATGAGTGTCACGGTCATAACAGAATACCCCTCCATAGTGTCATGATCATGACTGGAGTGTCACGACCGTAATATAAGAGTTTTATACTAGGTTACAATCATGATAACCATGTCATAATCATGACAGAAGATCTTTATATTGTGTCATTATTGTAATACTCATGTCATGATCATGATAGACACTCGTCAAACACAAGGCTTTTATTTGTTTTGATATTTGAACGGTATTTTCGGACAGTGTGACCTGGGTAAGACCTAAATTTAACCATAAGTCATACATTAACTATTTAAGAACATAAAGAGAACCAAATGTAAAATGCCTCCATCCCACCAAATTGATAAAGAAGCAAAGAGAAGGAGGAGATGTCTAGCTAACTCTAGACCAATCCAATCAAGTTTTCTCTCGTTTTCTTTTGTTTATTTCCTTTATCTTAATGTAATAACTATGATTAAGAATGTTTTACATGTTGATGATGTTCTAATTTCATACTAGGATTCCTTTTTAACACATTTTGTGACTTGATTCTTTTTTATTTCAATGAAATGTTTTGGGTATTGTGATATTTGTGTTTGTCTATACTTTGACAATAAATCAAGATAGTGAGTCGATACTAATCCGATGAGGTTGGATAATGAGAGTTAAAAACATAATAAGTCACGCAAATATCAAATTGATAATTATATAAAGAGAGATCTTGTGTGAGAACTCAGTTATTCGATAGATTGCTTAAGAACTAGTTGAAAACATTAGGCTATTTTGTTAATAGAGACATTACAAATCAGGAATTTTAGAATTGATAGGGATTATTAATTGGGGTTAAATGATTAGGTCTTGAGAGAGAGTAATCAACCTTTCAAAAATATAGGATCAATACTATTTAAATAAAAAATGGTTAAGGTAGCAAAATGATGATAGAATGATTCCTATACTTTCATAATTGGTCATTCTTGTTTTATTATGTTTTCGTAGGTGTTTTAGTGCATTTATAGTTGTTGACTAGATTATTGCATGCTTACACTTAGAATTATATTAATGTGATTGTGTGTTTATTTTTTTAAGTGTTATGTGGTTTAGGGCATGATGTTGGACCTTAATTTTGTGTTCTTAAGGTGTTTTGGTATGTTTGTTAGTTTTTGAACCTAGATAAATGAATATTGAAGGAAGTTGGAGCAAGCTTGAGCTAAAAGGCAAGGTCACGATCATGTATGAGTGGCACGGTCATGACAAAATACCCCTCCCTAACATCATGATCATGACTTTAGTGTCACGATCATGATATAAGAGTTTTATACGAGGTTATAATCATGATAACCATGTCACAATCATGACAGAAGATCTTTATGTTGTGTCATTATTGTAATACTCATGTCATGATCATAACAGACACTTGTCAAACATAGGGCTTTTATTTGTTTTGACGTTTGAATGGTATTTGTGGACAATATGACCGGGGCAAGACCTAAGTTTAACCATAAGTTGTACATTATCTATTTAAGAACATAAAGAGACCCAAAAACAAAATGCCTCGATCTCACCAAATTGATAAAGAAGCAAAGAGGAGGAGCAACTGTCTAGCTAACTATAGACCAATCTAATCATGTTTTTTCTCTCTCTCTTTTATTTATTTCCTTTATCTTGATGTATGAACTGGGATTAAGAATGTTTTACATGTTGATGATGTTCTAATTTCATACTAGGATTTCTTTTTAACACATTTTGTGAATTGAATATTTTTTATTTCAATGAAATGTTTTAGGTATTGTGATATTTGTGTTTGCCTATACTTTAACAATAAATCAAAATAGTGAGTCGATACTAATCCAATTAGGTTGGATAATGAGAGTTAAAAACCTAATAAGTCACGCAAATATCAAATTGATAATCATACAAAGAGAGATATTGTGTGAGAACTCAGTTATTTGATGGATTACTTAAGAACTAGTTGAAAATGTTAGGCTATTTTTATTAATAGAGACATTACAAATTAGGAACTTTAGAATCGATAGGGATTATTAATTGGGGTTAAATGATTAAGTCTTAAGAAAGAGTAATCAACCTTTCAAAAATATAGGATCGATATCGTTTAAATAAAAAATGGTTAAGGTAGTAAAATGATGATAGAATGATTCCTATACTTTCATAATTGGTCATTCTTATTTTATTAGGTTTTGGTAGTTGTTTTAGTGCATTTATAGTTGTTGATTAGATTATAGCATGCTTACACTTAGAATTATGTTAATGTGATTGTTTGTTTATGTTTTCAAGTGTTATGTGGTTTAGGGCATGATGTTGGACCTTAATTTTATGTTCTTGAGGTGTTTTGGTGTGTTTATTAGTTTCTGAGCCTAGATAAATGAATATTAAAGGAAGTTGGAGTAAGCTCGGGCTAAAAGGCAAGGTCACGATCATGTATGAGTGTCACAGTCATGATAGAATACCCCTCCCTAGCATCATGATCATAACTGGAGTGTCACGGTCGTGATATAAGAGTTTTATACTAGGTTACAATCATGACACCCGTGTCACAATCATGACAGAAGATCTTTATATTGTGCCATTATTGTAATACTCATGTCATGATCATGACAGACACTCATCAAACACAGGGCTTTTATTTATTTTGATGTTTGAATGGTATTTTTGGACAATGTGACCAGATCATACATTAACTATTTAAGAACATAAAGAGACCCAAAAACAAAATGCCTCCATCTCACCAAATTGATAAAGAAGCAAAGAGGAGGAGGAGTTATCTAGCTAACTCTAGACCAATCCAATCAAGTTTTTTCTCTCTTTCTTTTGTTTATTTCTTTTATCTTGATGTATGAACTGGGATTAATAATGTTGTATATGTTGATGATGTTCTGATTTCATATTAGGATTTGTTCTTGACTCATTTTGTGACTTGATTATTTTTTATTTCAATGAAATGTTTTGGGTATTGTGATATTTATGTTTGCCTATACTTAGACAATAAATTAAGACAGTGAGTCGATATTAATCCAATTAAGCTAAATAATGAGTGTTAACAACCTAATAAGTCACGCAAATATCAAATTGATAATCATACAAAGAGAGATCTTATGTGAGAACTGAGTTATTCGATAGATTACTTAAGAACTAGTTGAAAATATTACGTTATTTTTGTTTGTAGAGAGATTACAAATCAATCGGTAGGCATTATTAATTAGGGCTAAATGATTAGGTCTTAAGAGAGAGTAATCAAACTTTCAAAAATATAGGATTGATACCATTTGAATAAAAAATGGTTAAGGTAGAAAAATGATGATAGAATGATTACTATACTTTCATAATTGATCATTCTTGTTTTACTATGTTTTGGTAGGTATTTTAGTGCATTTTATAGTTGTTGATTAGATTATTGCATACTTACACTTAGAATTATGTTAATGTGATTGTGTGTTTATGTTTTTAAGTGTTATGTGGTTTAGGGCATGATGTTGGACCTTAATTTTATGTTCTTAAGGTGTTTTGGTGTGTTTGTTAGTTTCTGAACCTAGATAAATGAATATTGAAGGAAGTTGGAGTAAGTTTGGGCTAAAAGAAAGGGTCACGATCATGTATGGGTGTCACGGTCATGACAGAATACCCCTCCCTAGCGTCATGATCATGAATGGAGTGTCACAATCGTGATATAAGAGTTTTATACTACGTTACAATCACGATGCCCATGTCACAATCATGACAAAAGATCTTTATGTTGTTTCATTATTGTAATACTCATGTCATGATCATGACAGACACTCGTCAATCACAGGGCTTTTATTTGTTTTGATGTTTGAAAGGTATTTTTGGACAATATGACCTGGGTAAGACCTAAATTTAACCATAAGTCATACATTAACTATTTAAGAACATAAAAAAGACCCAAAAACAAAATGCCTCCATCTCAACAAATTGATAAAGAAGCAAAGAGGAGAAGGAGCTGTCTAGCTAAATCTAGTCCAATCTAATCAAATTTTTTCTCTCTTTCTTTTGTTTATTTCCTTTATCTTGATGTATGAACTGGGATTAAGGATGTTGTACATGTTGATGACATTCCAATTTTATATTAGGATTTGTTGTTGACTCATTTTATGACATGATTATGTTTTATTTCAATGAAATGTTTTGGGTATTGTGATATTTGTGTTTGCCTACACTTTGACAATAAATCAAGATAGTGAGTCGATACTAATCCGATTAGGTTTGATAATGAGAGTTAACAACCTAATAATTCATGCTAATATCAAATTAATAATCATACAAAGGGAGATCTTGTGTGAGAACTCAGTTATTCGATAAATTGCTTAAGAACTAGTTCAAAACGTTAGGCCATTTTTGTTAATAGAGACATTACAAATTAGGAATTTTAGAATCGATAGGGATTATTAATTGGGGTTAAATGATTAGGTATTAAGAGAGAGTAATCAACCTTTCAAAAATATAGGATCAATACCATTTGAATCAAAAAGGGTTAAGGTAGCAAAATGATGATCGAATGATTCCTATACTTTCATAATTGGTCATTCTTTTTTTATTATGGCAACTCAATTGTTAAGTGATTAAGCACTCAATTTGATTTGATTGTGTTAATTTCTAAATTTTATTTCCACTCAACTTATATTTGATTGCATAATTTTTTGATTATTTTTGTTTTCATCTAAATCACATTTTTAATCCTTAGACAAAGTTAGGTTCATTTAGTTTTAGCTAATTTCTTACGGGATTAATACCTCAACTACTATAAGTTTATGATCCGTATACTTACAGATATTGCGGGTTTTACATTAGGTAAACTTGCTCAACAAGTTTTTGAGGTCGTTACCATGGAGGTGGTTTCGGACTAGTTGAAATCCTTTATTCTAAGAAATTTTATTCACATTTCTTTTCTTCGTGTAATTGTATGAACCAAAAGTTACACTAAGTTTAAACAAGATCGTAGAAACTCTAGCACTTGAGCGACTACAACAAGTAATTAGAAGAGTGAGATGTTAAGAGGAGACCGAAGAAACGATTACAGGTGAAGATAATCAAGAAAACTGGCAACGAACTCTGATGGATTTCATAAGACTAGAGTTCAACGTTGTACATCAAGGCATCACTCAACCACTGGTGCAAGCAACGTCATTTGAAATTAGGCTAGCATTTTTTATATAATACAAGCCAATGTGTAATTTTATGGGTCAGCCAATGAAGATCCTAACGCCTGTTTGGTGAATTTCCTAGAAATATGCGATACTTTCCAATATTATGGAATTTCAGAAGATGCAGTTAGGACGAGGTTCTTCCCCTTCGCACTAAGGGATAAAGCCAAGGCATAGTATCATTCTTTAACCCTTCCAACCATCACAACTTGGGAGCATCTGGCGCGTGCATTTTTTAGCAAGTACTTCCCTTTCACAAAGATGATAAGGTTGATAAAGGAAATTACAAATTTCTAATGAAATGATACGGAATCACTTTATGAAGTGTAGGAATGTTATAAGGATTTACAAAGGAGATGCCATTCCTATAACTTACCCAAAGAATCCCTATTGAAAAATTTTTACAATGGAGTTAATCTACCCATAAGGGGCACTATTGATACGGCATCTAGAGGATCTCTAATGAGAAAAACAGTTAAGGAAGTGGAGGATTTGTTAGAAGAAATACGAGCAATAATTGCCTTTATATGATAGATAGAAGTAGACAACAAACAACCCTTTGCGATTAGAAAGGAGCCATTTTTTGTATTTGATTACAGAAATACAGGAGAAGATTGACAGTTTAACCTAAAAACTCAATAGTATGAAAGCCTCTTCATTAGCTCTTGTTAAAGCAATTCAGTATAGATGTGAATTATATAGACAAGAAACCCATGATACCATTGATTGCTTCTTAACACAAACCAATGAAATAGAGCAACTCAACTATATGGGAGCATAATTTGGTCAAGGAGGGGGAACAATCCTTACTCAACCACATATAATTCGAGGCGGGGGGGGGGGGAGAACCACCTGAATTTTGCTTAGTCAAATAATATAGGAGGTCAATTTCGAAATCAAGGGCCACCTAGATTTCAACAAGAGAAACCCAATTCTATTGACTCTAAAATGGACAAAATCTTGGACAAACTTATAAACATGAATGACACTCATAAAAGACTAGAAGGGAAGTTCGAACAAGTAACTAAAAATAATGCCTTTTCCATCCATAACTTAGAAGTCCAAATAAGCCTCTATCAAATGCATTGCGTGTATATATATATATCTATCCCATCACTAGTCTTATAATAAAAGTAGTAATTCTTGTTAGAAAATGAATCCCAAAATATATTTTAGATCTCTTGGTGTTTGAAAAAAGCAAAATAAGGTAGTAATAAGTCATATAATCAACAAATTCATGATAATCTCGACTATGAGAACATACATAATCAATAGTTACAAACACAATAATAATAAATGGGATTATAAAATAGAAACATAAACAAATTATAGTAGTTTGGCCTTTCCTTAACCTATATCAAATCCTTAAGCTCCTCTTTATTCTTTCTTTAAAGGTATGAATAAGAGCCCCTTGTATAATTTTCTTTTAAAGGCTCACAAAATATATGCCAAATGTTCACACTTTTAGATGTATAGCAATTAGAACTAAATTTCTAATAATGATGATTAGATATAGCTTATAGTACCATTTTCTTTACTTAAACAATTACACCATGCCTTGATTATATACATAATTCATTTAAGGCTTTCAAGAAATACTCATCAACTTATATAAATGAGGTACATTAGTATCATTAAGTTGTTTAATAACTTTTAAAAAATATTTATATCCAATTCTTATATTCATAATCATTAAGAGCAAAGAAGTTTTGCATTTTATGCAAAATTGGTCATTTTAACGATAAAAAGCTAGGTAGTTAATTTATAACTTCCTTTAATCAACCTGTAGCTAACTATCTAATAGCCAGAGTCAATGGATACAATGTTCAAAAACTATACAAGCTAAAAGGAAATTTTAATTTTATAATCTTAATGCATTTTGTTGACCTACCTTACTATTGTATTGACCTACTATCTTTAGATAAATAAATTTTAGGGCTTCTTTAAAATTCTACTAACCTAATATCCTAAACTCAACAAAATTCAAATTTTTTTAACTTTTCCAAACAATCAAAGGTAGCACTAAACATTTTCAAATACTTGTAAACATTTTTATTCCCTAATCTTAAAAATCAAGAATCTAAAAGGATGATCTTACCTTCACTTATGACTTGATTCTTAGAAAAATAAGTACCAAATGAGACTAATGATAAAATCTTTAGTATTGATTTATTTTGTTGTCATCAAAATCATGGATTGTAACTTACATTAGTACAACAAAGAAGATTGTTGAACCAATACATATTCAAGTATTGATGATAACAATATTTTCTTCCATTAAGGATTTAAAGTGTTTATACGAACAAAAAAAATGAGAATTGATGTTTAACTATTATGTAAAAGGTGATGATTGATGTCAATTGAACAAAGTTACATTACATCAAGAAGCAAAGAAAACATTAAGATAAAACTGATAAAGATCAAAGAATGAATACTTGAACACTGAAATGATGGATTTTAATAAATCTTTGTACTATTTTAACCTTTTTTAGTCTTATGCAAAAATAAGGAGCTTAAGTTTAAATCTTTTATTATATTCAATTGGCATTAAATTCTTAGCTAACTTAATCTTGGAAAAAATAAAAATAAAATTTATACTTTCATACCTTGAAGGTTAGTTTCTAGAAATTTGATCTTGAAATATGAGAATTTTGAAATGTGAGTTTTAGAAAACTCAATCCATTAAGTAGAAGTTAATTAATCAAACATGAGATATATTTTAAACCAAAGAGCAAAGCTTAGTCGATTAATTGAATAACATTTTGATGATAAAAAAAACACTATAATACTAATAATTTAAGCTGTTTATATAAAAGGAAGAAAAAAAGATGATGGCTAATGTTCGAGTAATATGTAAAAGATCATAATTGATGTTAATTAAGTAAAGTTTTTATTATATCAAGAAGCTAAGATAAATACTAAAATAAATGTCATGAAGATCAAAGCATGAGTAATTGAATACTAAAGCGATGAGATCTTAATTAATTCTTTTACTATTTTAAACTTTTTTTATTGATAGGAGAAATTAAGGAGCTCAAGCTTAAATTATTTTATTTTATTCAATTGGTCTTAATGGCTTATGTAACTTAACATTTGGAAAATAAAAATATAATTTTAATACTTTGACACTGTAAAAGGTTAGTTTATGAAAAATTAATCTTGAAAAGTGAGTTTTAGAAAATAAACTCAACCAAGTAGAAGTTGATTAATTAAATCATGATTTTTTTTAACCTCAGAAGAAAAGCTAGTTAATTGGATAGAAATCAGTTGATTGGGTAATCTTTGTTATTTTAAACAAAAAACAAATATTGGTTAACCCAATATGCTAAGTCTAAGTGTTTTATTTTATATCAAGAAAAAAGTTGATAATTAGTCAAAATAATAATTGAATAAGTTACTCTTTCGGCTTACCCTTTATTTAAATATTAATTTGATTATCATCACTTACATATATGTATAAGACTATCTAAGATTGAAGAGACCTTAGTCAAATCCCTCACTTAGAATATTAAAACTAACGCCTTCCTTTAATATGGCAAGAACTATAATCTTTTTAAAGTAAAGGCTATATATGAGTTATATATATAAGACCATCTAAGTTACATGAGACCTTAGTCAAATCCCTCACTTAGAGTATTAAAACTAACGCCTTCCTTTAATATGGCAAGAACTAGAGTCCTTTTAAAGTTAAGGTTGTTAGGCAAACCCAAACCTGCTTTACACAGATAAGCTCGAACTGTGGAAATAATATTTTTGGATTAATGGGTCAGTTTTAACTAGAAGCGTTGGTTTATTGGGCAAACCCAAGATCAACGTGGATAAAGGCAAAGTTGGTTAGTGTACATTAAATGTACACGTGTCAAGAGTTGATAGCCCAATAAGTGTGCACACATTAACAGTTGGTAGCACTAAATTCGATAGTTGCATTGAAGATGCAATTGGTATGATCGATACCTACAGACTAAACTAAGGTGGCTTGTTGGGCAAACCCAAGGTCATTCTTAGAGATATTAGATATCGATCCACTAGGAGAATTTCTCTACGAGTTCTCTCAAAGTTATATTGACGGTTATGAATTTGTGAAAATAGTGGAGCCATAATGCATGATATTAAAGTCCTTATAGACATGCATTTAAGTACATTCTAATTTTCCTCTCTTTGATGAAAGGTGGATATTTCTTAATTCAACACAATGAGTACTATTGTGAATATAAGATCATTGATGGAAGCTAACAAGTTGACAGGACCAAACTTCCTTGACTGGCTCAAGAACTTGAGAATAGTTCTCAAGTTTGAGAAGCTTGGTTATGTCTTGGAAGAACCATTTCCCGATCCCCCTACCGCTGATGATTCTAATGATGACCAGAGAATAAATAGGAAGCATCTCGACGATAGTGAGATGGCTAGTTGTATTATACTAGCCACTATGTCACCGAAGCTACAAAAGCAGTATGGGACTATAGATGCTCATACCATAGTCTATCATCTTAGGTAGCTCTTTGATGAGCAAGCAAGGTCTGAAAGGTTCGAGACTTCACGATTGCTCTTCTACTCTAAGTTGGATGAAGACATCTCCAATGCAGTAAATACTGAAGATGAATGGCCACGTCAAGCAGTTGGTCTCCTTAGGTTTTCTTTCGGATAATGATTTAAGTATTGACTTAATTATGATGGGTTTAACTGATAGTTACTCACAATTTATGCTTAACTATAAGATGAACAATATATCCAGCACAATTTCAGAGCTGGTTAACATGCTCAAGGTAGTTAAGTTATCTGTTTCTAAGGACAAGGTTATGATGCTGGTGGACTCTTCTGGTTTGAAGAAAAAGAGCCAAAAGAAAAAGAAGTCTGCAAGGCCTAAGGGAGGTGTTAAGAAAGCAAAAAAGACTACCTGGAAAGGAAATTACTTCCATTATGGCAAGGATGGCCACTGGAAGAGAAAATGTAAGGCCTACCTGGAATCCTTGAAGTAGAAGAAGGCATTTGATAATTTTTAGACCTAATACATGCTGATATATATGGTCCAATGTCCATACGTGCCAAAGGTAGTTTCATATACTTGATTACCTTTATCGATGATCATTCTCGATATGAGTATGTATATCTTAAGAGATATAAGTCTAAAGCCTTTGAAAGGTTCAAATAATTCAGAAATGAACTTGAGAAATAACTTGGGAGAAGTATTAAATCATTTTGATCGGATCGAGATGGTGAATACTTAAGCCAAGAGTTTTTGGATTATCTTAAAGATAATGGAATATTGTCCCACTGGACTCCACCTAACATGCCACAACATAACGGTGATAGGAGAAACCGAACCTTATTAGACATGGTGAGGTATGCGATGGGTTAGCAAATTTACTAAAATCCTTTTGGGGGTATGCACTCAAAACTTTTGTTTATGTATTAAATAGAGTCCCATCCAAGTAAGTTGATGTTGCTCTATATAAGATATGGACTAATAAGAAACCCTATCTTTCTCATATGAAAGTTTGGGGTTGTCCTATTTATGTGAACTGAATTTAGTCAGATAAGCTTGAAGCTAAATCTAACAAGTGCCTGTTTGTAGGATATCTTAAGGAAACTATATGATATCAGTTATACCATGTTTTAGAATAAAAGGTGTTTGTTTCAAAATATGCTATCTTTTTAGAGAAAGAGTTTCTTCTAGAGAAGACAGTGGGAGCCAAATTGAACTTGTGGAAGTTTAAGATGCTCAAACAGACGCAGATCAACTGCCTGGACCCGAGTCCATTATTCATGAAGATGAAACAATAGTTCAATCTTCTGGCACATAAGAAGTCCATAGGTCAATTAGGATACGTCATGTTCATGAGAGATGTGGATTTCTCATAAGTGAACATAACAACATATTGCTCATAGATGATGATGAGCCTACTACCTATGAAGAGGTTTTGAAGAATTCAAAACCTAAGAAATGGCTTCAAGCTATGAAATCCGAAATGGATTCCATATATGAAAACCAAGTATGGACTTTGGTTGACCCATTTGAAGGGATAAAACCCATAGGGTACAAATGAGTTTTCAAGAATAAAATTGACATCGAAGGTAATGTAGTTACCTATAAAGCTAGGCTTATAGCTAAAGGTTATCATCAAAGGCAAGGTGTTAACCTATGACGAAACATTTAGCCTAGTAGCTATAATTAAATCCATCAGGATATTCCTAGTTATTACCACTCATTATGATTATGAGATATGGCAAATGAATGTGAAGATAGATTTCCTTAATGGAAACCTAATTGAGGATGTATATATAACACAACCTGATGGTTTTATATCCATGAATAGAGAAAAGGTATGCAAGCTTCAGAAATCCATTTATGGATTGAAGCAAGCATCCAGGAGTTAGAATATCCGATTTAATGAGAAAATCAAACTGTTTGGTTTCTCTCAAAATCTAGATAAGCCATGTTTGTATAAGAAGGTTAGTAGGAGTGCAATCGTGTTCTTTGTACTACATGTAGATGACATATTGTTAATAGGAAACGATGTCTTTACTTTGCAATCAGTCAAAATTTGGTTAACTAAGAAATTCTCTATGAAAGATCTTGGAGAAGCAACTTATAATTTGGGGATAAGGATCTATAAAGATAGATTTAATAGGTTGCTTGGTCTTTCTCAGTCCACATACATAGACAAGATGTTAAAGATTTTTAGCATTGAGAAGTCCAAGAGAGGTTATCTTCCCATGGTATATGGGATTACACTCTCTAAATCTATGTGTCCAAAGACACAAGACAAGATGTTAAAGAGGTTTAACATTGAGTAGTCCAAAAGAGGTTATCTTCCCATGGTATATGGGATTATACTCTCTAAATCTACGTTTCTAAAGACACAAGATGAGAGGACTCTAATGAGTTTGATTCCTTATACTTCGGCTATAGGATCAATCATGTACGCTACATTATGTACTAGTCCCGATGTATCATATTCTCTAAATGTTACGAGCATGTATCAGTTGGGACCCTAGCAAGGGTCATTAGGTGACCGTCAAGAATTTCCTTAAGTACTTCAGAAGAACTAAGGATGTATTCTTGGTATATAGAGAAGGTGATCTTGTGGTAAGCAAGTATACTGATATGAGTTTTCAATCTGATAGGGATGACTCCAGATCCCAGTCTGAATATGTATTTACACTAAATGGTGGTGCAATCAGTTAGAAAAGTTCCAAATAAGAGACGACTGCAGATTTGACAACAGAGGTGGAGTATATTGTAGCTTCAGAAGCGACAAAGGAAGTGGTTTAGAGCAAGAAGCCCATCATGGGACTTAGTGTCATTTCGAGCATTGCTGACCCAATGTAGTTGTATTGTGACAACAACCGGGTTATAATGCAGGCAAAGGAACCGAGGTCTCATCAGAAGTCCAAACATATACTCAGGCGCTACCATTTGATTAAAGAAATTATTGGTAGAAATGATGTCAAGTTAGAGAGAGTTGTCACCAATTAGAATATAGCTGATCCATTGACTAAGCCTATTTTTCAAAAGAGTTTTGTATCACATGTACACGCTTATGGTAATAGATATTAAGGCAATTGGATTTAGTGCAAGTGGGAGTTTGGTATTAGATATTAAGGCAATTGGATTTAGTGCAAGTGGGAGTTTGTTAAAGAAGTGCTCTAAAGGCAATCACCTTTAGCACTTATTATACAAATCATTTGATGATTAATAAAGGCATTTTTCACTATTTAGATGTTCATACATTTATGGATCTGATGTTGATCTTAAACTAATTTAATGAAGTCCTTAATACAAAGCATAGTATGGAAGAAATCATAATGAGATCATAATAATGAGATTCCTATCATGTGTAACTATGTTAGTATCTAAACTTTCCCTAGTTATAAGATTAATGAAATAGGATATCATTAATCCAGATAGACTAGCACATGTTATACTCCTTGATTGGATCAAGCAGTAGATCTCATAGTTTTATACATGAGTTGTTTAGAATGAATATGTGGATGCTTACTAAGGGTAGTAAGTACATTGAATTGACCTAATATGAGACAATCATATGGATATTCTATTCCAATGTAAATGATAGTCTCATCTTAGCAACGGTGCAAGTATCCTTTAACTTGAGGTTTTCAAGGATATCTCGGATACTGATCCTGTTCTTTGACTTCATTCATCGGTGCCTTTCAAGGGTTACTCATAGGGTCACGATTGGGTACAACTTGAGGTATTCGGAGGTAATTGAGTAGCCAATAAAGGATTCACCACTCCTGATAGAACGAGGTGATATCCACAACCTCTTATCGGGGTTATTACTTAGGAGTCGATGGCTAGAGTAGATATGTGTCAAGAAGAGAGTATTCAATGATACATAGAGTAATAAGATCCTCAGGATAAGATCTAAGATCACTTGGACTAGATGTGGCGTAGTCTAGTGGGAGTTGACATTGTGACCATACTTTGAACTAAGTGGGGTATAGATGGTGAAAGAACGAATTGCATGGCATTGCGTATGGAAAGTCAAACCACTGACTTTCTGGTTAATTGGGGGTTATTGAAGTAAATCACTTGTTAATATAGAAATCACGTATAATATGTAAATACACAAGAAGGGGGGTTGAATCGTGTAAAATTTTCAAAGATATTAACCTTTAGGGATTTCTTGAATTTCTTTACAAATTCAGATGATTACAAAAACACTTTACTAAAGTTGATAAGTAATGCAATCGTAATAATTCTTATCTACTCTTCTAACAATAAGAAAATTAAAAGATAAGGGTTAGAGAATAGATGCCATGATTTTATACTAGTTCACCCTTAACCTTGGGCTATGTCCAGTCCTCAAAGTTTGTCTGAGATTTCACTACACTCTTCAACTTTACAAGTATTCTTTCTACACTTGAAGAGCCTCTTCAGGTCTCTCTCATAAAGTATTCTTTATCTACTTTCTTAGCCTTTCCAGACTCTAGCCTTTCTTTCTCTCTTTAGGAAAGATATTTTTTAGCTTCAAGTTACAGATGTATTCGTTCTTTTTGTTCCGCATTTTGAATACGACATTTCTCTAATTATTGTACAATCAAATTTTCTCTCTTGTAAAAACGTTATTTAGTTTATGACTATAACTAGTATTTATAACCTAAGTCTTCAACTGTCTTCTTGAAAAATTGCTTCTTGAATCTTCTAAAAACTGTTATTAGTTCAGTCATGTAACTAACTCTAACTAACTAACTAACTAACTAACTAACGTTCAAGAATAGTTTCCTTTTGTATCGTCTGGTACTATACTTCTTCTAGTGTCACTTCGTTTGGTATCATGCTTCTTATGTTATCATGCTTCTTCTAATATCACGCTTCTTCTAGTATCGACGTGTATCGTCTGTGATCACTTGTATCATCTAGTGTTGACCACGCATCTTCTGGGTTTGACTAAGTGTTACTTACATTTTTCTGTGCACTTAACAAACTTATTAAAACAGTTCATACATTTATAAGATTATTATTATTTGATTATCATCAAAATTAATAGAAGTGAAGTCTTCTTGACTT
>JANSVA010000008.1:21445476-21455589 GCA_025504915.1 Erythroxylum reticulatum | reverse complement strand
TAATTAAACTCCAAACAAAATAATTTATATTCCAAGACCACAACATTTAATCAATTCATGCTTAATAAAATAAAAAAATTTGGGGCCCAACAATTCCCTATGTTTTTAATAGTTTTTGAGTAAAATGGACATTAATAGAGTCCATTGATGTTACTAATTTGATTAATTTATGTCCTTATGATTAACTTGCAATAGATGGCTTACTTAAAGGCTAAAATTAAGTAAAGAAATGGGTAGAAGTAAGCCACTGATTATCAACCCAGGATGATGGGTAAACATGTGGGGTATGTCAAGCTAACGATGTTAAACAAGCATTACATGGAACGCAACCCATGAATTAGGATA
The DNA here is from genome assembly GCA_025504915.1 of Erythroxylum reticulatum. NCBI lineage: Eukaryota > Viridiplantae > Streptophyta > Magnoliopsida > Malpighiales > Erythroxylaceae > Erythroxylum > Erythroxylum reticulatum. The sequence continues at coordinate 21,455,244 of JANSVA010000008.1, read as the reverse complement.
AATTTATTTTAAATTTCATATTTATTTTATGTTTATTATTCCATATTTATTTTATTTTTTAATTTTCTTGTTCTTTTTATCCCTTTTTCTTTAAATTTTGCAAGGATGTAGTATAGTATTGGATAGATTAGAAACTGGAAAAACCTTCATATTCAAGAAAGTACCACTAAATGTTCAAACTTATTATATATCCTTATATTGTGTACATTGTGGACAATGTACAACTTTAAGTGTGAGGAAGGGATTAATGATTTTCATGATTTTTTATTGTAATCTTGGTTATAAAATTGTATGAACTGATATTCTAACTTAATTGAAATATTTCCATCAATGTTGCATATCATTATTGAATATTGATTTGAATTAGTATGGAAAAGGATGAAAGTTAGAATAAAATTGCTTTTATAATTCATCTTTTTATTAACCATAGAGATAGTTGAATTCAATGGAAATTGCATACTATTTACATATATATATCATTTTTTAGCTTTTGAACCTAAGAGAGAAATTTTCAAAAATTTTAAGCTTTTTTCTTTTGCTTTTTTCTTTCTTTTATATGTAGTATTGTGCATAGTTGAACAATTCTAGAACTTGCTTTCAGTATACATATTGAGACCAGATTTGTTAAATTAAAAGCATTGAAGTGATAGAGGCACTTAGATTTAATATTTTTTTCGTCTATTTCTTTCATGATTACCTTACCTTAAATTTATCATTAGGAATAACAAAGTTGATCCTTAACCTTTTTCACTAATTATAACCCAAATAATAACCTTCATCCTAATTTCTTTGAAGCCTTTTATTGTCTTGAACTTGAAGGTTATTTACGTTAGCTGGTTGTTTGAAACTTGAAAATCTTGCAAGGCCTATTATTTTGTTAATTATGGTACTAAATGCTTCAAAAATTGTTTTGACTGAAAAATAGCATAGTAAAAGAAAACAAGAAAAGCATATGGTACCAATGGAGTTGCAATAAAAGGATTTGTTTATATTGTGAACAACTTTTTGTAATTTCCTTTTAGTAAATTTCATTCAATTCAACACTTTTTATTGACCCAATCATACCCCATTCAATCTATATAAAGACCTTTTGATATTTGTTTCTAGTTAACATAAATGGTGGAGATGTGATAAAATTGTAAACATATGCTAAGAGTTTTACTATACATTGATTTGATAGTTTGATACTTTTCACCCTAAACACGTGAGTGTAATGAGTGAAATCCTAGTAAGGGTGTAAAGGTTTATAATTTTGATTTCAATGAGATTATTGATTGTGATTACTATTAATATTGTTTATGAAGTTAATTTTAGGACGACTTGACTTTAATTCCAAGTTAATTTGATTCAAGATAACATTATGATTTATAATATGAATGGACAAATCAAGATTAATGAAGGATAGATGTTGTAAGATTTATAATTTTGATTATGGTTTGCTTGAGGATAAACAAGCTTAAGTATAAGGATGTTTGATAGATGTGTATTTGACTTATACGTCATCTTTGAAGCATTTTTACTTGATTTTTTTACTTTTATTGTAATTTTGGTACTTAATTTGCTCCAAGTGCATTTATTAATTATAATTGCCTTCATTAACTAAAAGGATAAGAATGAAAACATAACTTAAAACAAAGATTTTAAGTAATTAAAGGATACACAATAATGTCTATGTCCATGTAAGTCTCTCAGTTTGTGCAAAATTGCGAATTATGGAGATTTTAGATTATACACGATCCAGTATATACCTATTTATTAGACCATGTATCTTCTAGAAATCATGAAAGTTAATATAAAAAGATGTGAGTGAAGGCACAATAGAATAACATACTTAAAGAGGCAATGACAGACATAGAGATCATTTAAAAAGGGCAATATTTATCCAGAAGCATAGGAAACACGAAAAAATGATCAACAGATCCAATAGAATTCAACATGAAACCTCTACCTTACAAGAACATTCGATAGAAAAGAAAGGAGATATAGAATTACAAACTCTTTGTTTTTTATGCATTTTTCTTTTTTATGTTTGATTTCAGTTTCTATCATATGTAACTAAACATCTTTAATGTCTAAGTGTGATGAACCCTATTTTCTGCTACAACATGTTTTAATTATATTATTTAATTTAATTATTTTGATTGATTTGTTGTGATTCAATTATGTGTTTAATATATGTTTTAATATATCCAGAATATTAGTATATAATCTGATTTAATAACTAAGAGATTGAGAAATTTTATGTATGAATAGATCTACCATAATTGAAAAGAGTTTATTGCAAACTTAAAGATTATTTGACATAAATCCTCTTGATTAGGATCAAACTTAATAACAAAATTCATAAATCGATAAAGCAATATTAAAACCTTTAACCAGATTAATTTGGTAGATAAACCTAATATTAGTTGCTAGTTGTCTCAAGTAAGTAATTAGCATATGATAGGAATTTCTATAGACTAATAGTCAGTAAAAAAATTGCATAATAAAAGGTTAATTATCTAAGGATTTTAGGGGGATTCATCACCTAGGAGCTAATTCTTGATATTTATTTTTTCTAAATGATTTCTTTGTGATCTGCGCATTATTTTTCCTGTTTCTTTTAAATGTTTAAGGTCTATTTTCTTAATTGAAAACCAACATTAATTCTTAAACTAGATAATAGGGGAAAGGTAATTACTAATGCTCATTGTCTTCATAAGATTGACCCGTACTTGCTAATACTAACTACAACTACATCATGCACTTACGGTAAAATTAATATTGGTAAAGAAATAACCAATCAGTTGACTAACCTTTCTATTATCCTAGAAATGTAACCTAACATTTTGAAAGTTAGGTTGGAGACATAAAGGCTTGAGATAGCTACAATTTTCGTAACAAATCTAAACAAAGTTTCCTTCCCTATACTTAAATTTATCAACAATTGAAGATTTTTTTATCAGCTTTAGGAGTTGATATATAGTCCAAAAAGTGTCTTTCCTAGGTTTGATGATCTCAAAGTTTTTAATCTTTAGGTACTAACCATTAATCCATTTAACTTGTAATGATTCCTTATCATTGAGCAATCTCTATAGTCATTTAGGCAACAACACTTTACTGAAAGTATAAATAGATTGATTAACCAATCCACCTCTTTCTTAGGCAAACAAAATGTACTCCAACTCACTTCAAGATGTAGTTTCTTGTATCCGCCACCTGTCTAAGGGGAGCTCCTTATTAACTTCTCTAAATCATCATAGAACTTCTTATTTTAGAAAAGATAAGAAGATCAATAGGTATAGAGACTACTAAGGACTAAAATAAATAGCTAGAGTCTCTTTGTATAAGTTTAAAAAAAATTTGCACTAGCTATTGATTCTCCTTTTGACCATAAAAAAATAGGTTAATATTCCAATATGTGATTCTTTTCAACTTGATAGGTATTAGTAGGTAGATAAAAGGAGGTCCATGAAGCTCAAGCTAGTTATTTCCATCAGGGAATTAGTAAAACTTAAAGCTTCATATCAAAGCATGATGAAACTTTATGTTATTGATGTTTAACCCTAACATATTGCTGAAAGATTCTAATGAATAATTAAAAAGAAACTGACATGGAATTAGCCCCACATTGAAGAAATAAATATTCTACAAAGGTTAGCTTAAGGAATATTTCTTATGAAATCTGAATCCTCTGTCCCTATTAATCTTATGCATCGTTAATCTTAAAAACACTTCAGTTGCAATCGTGAATTGTTGAAGGGAGAGAGGATACCTATGTCTAGTTTCTCTAGCCACTCTAAATAGATTTAAAGCCTCACAGATTAATACATTGTATATTGGAGTAGTAATACATTGAGTTATCTAATCAATAATGAGGGATAGGAAACCAAAAGACTTTATGTGAAATCCTGATAAGTGTAAATTGTATCATGTGTTTTAAGGCATAGTTTAATATATGTTTAGTTGTTAATTTAATCATTTAGCATGTGTTTAGGTTATAATTGTGTTAGTTTGTTAATTATTTATGTTTTAAGTATTTTATGGGTTAGTACAAGCCTTTAAGCTTAATTATTATATTTTTGATGTGCTTTGATGTGTTTGCTAATGTTTCAAGGTCAACATCAAAGAAAGGAGAAGTTTCAGAGACATTTAGGCTGAAACAAATAGGTCACGATTGTGACAGAAGCACTAGAGTCAGCCCACGATTATGGCCTGAATGCCACAATCATGACAGAAGCACAAGGAACAATCCACAATCGTGGCCTGCATGCCACAATCATGATAGAAGGCTCTAATGTGGCCCATGATTATGTCATATAAGGCCATGGTCGTGGCCTATGTCAAGCAAATTTACAGACACTCAAAAACATCAAATTTTGAGGGAATTTTCAAACCTTTTAGACCTTAAAAAAATCCTAGGACTGCTTAGAAAACAAAAGAATATTTAAAGAATAAGAAAAAGAGGCAGAGGGAGCTTTTTCATTAGCCACCTTGAGAAACCCTAGAGAGAATTCATCGACAGATTGAGGAAAAAAAGAAGGAAGAGAGAAAAGGAGAAGAAGCTGAGTCAACATACTTCTTGGATCATAAGGTTTCCCAACGTTACTACCCATCCTCCATTAGATTATATTTCTTGTTTATTTTCAGTTTTATCAATGCGTAGAATTGGATTGAATAGTTAATGATAGGATCTAAAATGTCGAGGAAGTTCTAAACTCATCTTCAGAGTTTTATTCTTAAATTAATGAAATCTGATTGTTTATGTGTTTATTGGAATTTTTGTGGTTTGATTATGTTATTGCTTAATTCGGTAATAAACTGAGAGGACGAATTGAGTGAAAATGACTAAATTGGACTAACAAAAGTTTGGTGATTTAATATAATAAGAATTGAATCAAATCAGGAAATTGTGCGAAGAGAGATCTTGCATAGGTTTCCGATAGTTTATTAGAGAACTTCAGAACTGATTAGAGTTTATGATTGGATGTAAATTGACAGATTTTGAACCCTATAATTTGATTAGGGTTTATGATTTAGGGTTAATGGTTATAACTCAAGAGAAAATAATTAATCTTAGGATAGTCTAGGACTAACAATCCGATAATTCATAATTAGTTAGGTTAGCATTAAGGATAGGTAAAATTCCCTTTTTCTCAATTGATAATTTCTTTCGATTAATTCTTGAGTGTACTACAATTGCTTAATAATTAGTATATTCATATTTGATTCTTAAATTGATTAATTTAATTAAATTCACGTTTTTAGTTTTATTACATTTTGGATTTTGTTATTATTTCTAGCCTTAGATTTTACGATTAGATTAACTCCCCCCTTGTGAGATCGACACCTTTGGTACTACGCTAATGAATCGTGTTCTTGTGAATTATCAGAGGTTAATATTAAAAATTACAGACAACAAATACCTAATCAAATCCTAATATAAAGTGTCAAAAGCTTTGTGAATATTAATTTTCGTAACATAGTTTTTCCCTAAGCCTTATAAGTTGTAGCTCTTCATTAGTTCCTATATGAAAAAGATGTTATCCCTTATGCTTTTTCCCTTCATAAAGGCTAATTAAGTTGGATTATATAGAGATTGAAGAACTAGCTTGAGTTTCCTAGGTAGGATCTCATAAATGATCTTATAAAAAGTATTATAGCAAGTAATAGGTCTAAAGTCCTTCATTGAGATTGTATTATTGGTTTTTGGAACTAGGAAAAAATGAGTTTCATTCCAGGCCTTTAGCACCTTAAAGTTTAAGAAGAACTCTAAAACAAATATTCTTATTTGCACTTTTAAAAGATTCCATGATGTTTATTGAATCGATCAAGACCAAGGGCCTTATTGGGGTGTAAACTAAAGAGCAATTTCTCCATCTCTTCTATTATGACAAGTTAAGTAAGCAAATGAGCTTATTCACTTTTTAAGTAGCTAGAAAGGAATGATTGATGGTCTTGTAAGGGAAATGCCTAAGATCTTCAAAAAATAGTCTTTACCATATATTAGTAATTCTAACTGGTTTGCAAATACACATCATCATTTTTAAGGGATGTTATTTTGTCTTTCTTCCTTCTGTTAAGCAAGCTTGTATGGAACATATTGGTGTTATTATCATCACCTTTGAGATAACTAATCATTACTTTTTGATTGAGCTATGAGACATGTTATCTAAAGCATGAGAATAGGTGTTAAGGGCTTTTTTCCTCATCTAATTGCTTGGCTACATCAAGGTTTAGGTTTGTGTATGTCCAAGGAAGAGTCAAGTCATACCTTCAAACATAATCCTTTTTAATTCCTCTTTAATTTCCATAATTTTCTTTTAAAATTTGTAAGCCTCAAAGCCTAAAACAGCCACATTCAACGCTAATGATTGCTTCCTAGAAACCATAAACAATGCCTAGGTAGTTAAAGAACTTGAAAGGAGATTTTCTTTTATAAGTAAGGATCAAATCGTGGATTTTAATAGCGATATGATATGAGCCAAGATAATTATTGAATAAATACTTCCTATCTTGGAACTTCATAAGCTATTTATAGTTAATTACATCTCTTTTAAGCTTCTTCCTAAAAAAGTTGTCCAAAAATGTCCATGGATATAATGTTAGATATGTAAGTGAATGCTTTCATCAATTGATGTATGCTTAAGGATGTTGATTTGACTAGGATCATAAGCCACCATAATTATACCATAATGGTGAGCTTTATAATTTGTTATCACCTTTAATCCCCTCCTGAATTACTAGAGGTTTATGCATTTGTCTTTATTTTACTTTGTCTATAAAAGTCTAAAGATCATAGGTTTTATAGAGTTAATGCAGTCAAAAACCATTTATTGCTTTGAGAGCCTGTTAAGCCCCCTTATGTTCTAGGCTATAACTGACATGGTGTAGGAGAGGGAGCAAGGGTTCAAACCTTAGCTTTACGACCTACTCTTCTTTTGGCAATTACCTTAAAGTCATCTTTAAAAGATGGATTGTTCAAGGGCATATCATTGGTAGCAAATACTTTAGAGACTTATTCATTGAGCATATCAAGAGTTTCTCCCAGTTGATTCTCCATCTTTATACTCTTTCTAATAGTAGTTAAGTTTTCCTTATATATGATAGCCAGTGGATCTGAAGTTACTAACATAGTACCTTTAGTAAGATTCCAAACTTAGTACTTTTGGTGGTAGTTTCAACTAGCACTAATGTTTCTAAAATAGTGTCATTAATGAAAATTGCTTAAAACTTCCAATACATATGGTTGTGACTTAGATTCTAGTTTCATAAGCTCTTCATTGTTTCCCTTTTAAAGAACTCTTTTAGTAGGTTTCTAAATCTTTGATGTCTTAAAGTTGTTCTCCACTAGTAGGTAACTTTCATCAAGTCGTTAACTAATGTATCTTCATCTCCTATTCTAAGAAAGGGTATAGTTTTAGGGATCTCCTCATTTAAATCCACATTTATGCATATTTTGGCATAGCCAATAAGCCTTCTTGTTGTTTTAGCTTCATGTAAACATAAAGGTTTGATAATGTAGTTTGCCAAAGAGAAAAGGCCCTCAATAGGCTAATATTCTAAGGGAATTTTATGGAAGTTTACCCATATATAGGGGAACTTAATGGGAACTTATTTTCATAAAATCTATAAGGTTAATCCTTAGCTTCCAAATCGATATGAGAATTGGCAAGTTATTAAAATGCCAATTTCCTTCCTCAATAACTCTCTAAACTTGCTCCTTAGCTAAAAAGTTAAAGAAGAATAGGTTTTCCTCATTCAATATGACATCCAAAATGCCCTTATATTTATAAACCTTAAGGGATCAGTGCCTAATAGCCAGAAAAGTTAGAGATTTTCCAATGAAAACCTAACGAATGTGGAGGACCATGACTTTGCTCCTTCCTTGAGCATTTCGAATTGAGGCAATACTATAGGATGAACTTGATTTCTAGAAAGAGGATAGAATTGTAGAGCATGTTTTGAGTGACCATCTACAACTTTTTCTCCAGTTAAGCTTTAGAGGCTTCTTCTGAACTTACTCAGATATTTGGTTTTAAAGTATGATATTTAGGGTTTTGTTACTTATTTTAAGGATTGAATGGGATGAAAATGAACAAAGCAATGAAAATTGACAATCCTCAAGTAAGGACAATTCAAAGCCTCAAATTTTAGTGGTTGTTTGCTAAACAAGAAGTAAAGTAGGAAAGCCAAGTGTCAAGTATAGTTTAAAATTTTATTTTTAAAATGGTAAGTTCTGAGGCTAGAAGGGTTTAAAGGATAGTGTAAAGACCAAAATGTCATTGACTGTTGTGACTGACCAACAAGCTAGCTAGAGCAATGTTCTGAGTTTAGTAGAAAAAGACAAAATGGCAATATAAGGAATAGAAGGAAGAAGGGTTTGAGAATGAAGATCATTGAGGGAAGTTAGAGATTCTCTCTCTATAAGCTATTTTACTCTCTCTAGAAGCCATCTTTTTCCATGTTCTATAATTTTGATGTTTATTCATAGCTTTGAAAGGATATTATATTAGAACTCAAGAACCTCAGAAATGTGTCTTTTTAATATAAATATATGAAAGTTTAATTTAATATAAAAGAGGATTGGGGTAATAACTACACAATACATTACAAGGGCTAAGTAATAATTTTGAATATAAAAATTAAGATAAGAAAATTTCAAATTATATGAGATATCAATGTATTAACCGATAATTATTTTAGCACTTAGAATAAGAATAAATTATTAACAGAGAAGCTAAAAGAGGACAATTGATGGCAATACATTAGGGATCTACAAAATCAAGATATAAAAGCAATTTGCCTATAACCATCGATGAAATAACAACAATAACAGTTGAAAGAATAGAAAAACTTATGTTAAGGTATCCCATGATAATGTTCTTGAACCTTTAATGTTATTTTTTCTCCTAATTGACTTTTAATCTCTCTCTCTCCCTCCCTCCCTCATGAAAATGACTATTTTAAGTGTTCTATAGCTCTCTTTCCAGACGTCACGAAAAGAGCGAAGATTTCACGACGTTGAATGCAAACGTCGTGGAAAAACTAAGTCTTTGATGTCATTTTATTAGGAAGACTTTGCAAAATAGTAACCCCAACGTTATGGTGAGTTAAACATCGGGAAATGCCAGGTGATAAACGTTATTCCTTGGGCCCCATTCGAGCAACACGGTGTCATTTTTTAAATTTAATCTCCCGCCCTCCAAGCAGATGAGACGACGTCGTATCCCCACACCTCATAACGACGTCGTATCCCCGCACCTCATAACGACGTCGTCTCATCTTTTGTGTAAATCAATGAAAAACGAGCTTCATCTCTCTCTCCCGCATTAAGCTCTCCGTCTAGCCACCTTCCCTTCCCTCTCCCTCGAGCCACCTTCCCTCTCTCATCTTCTGTCGCCATTGGAATCATTGGAGGTTGCTTCACCAGTTGACGTCTTTTTGTCGACTATAGTGGGAGTGTTGGTTGAGGTAAGTAATTCAAGTTATCTGTTTACGATTAATGTGGGCTAAAATGTTGTTTATTGAGTTTATTGAGTTGATTCTGGGTTTAAGCGTGCTTTTTCATTTGTTTTGATTATCTGTAACACAATGCATTTGGCTTTGCATTGTGTGACAGTATGTTAAAGAAGCATGCATTTGAAGTGTTCAATGAAAGTTGTGAGAGGGTTTACGGCTTTGAATAACATTTTTATTATGGATGATTTTTTTAATTCAATGTCTATATATACTTGATGTGAGGAGTCTACTATTGATTTAATTTGTTTAAACAATTTATCTGTTGAA
>JANSVA010000008.1:21427953-21438074 GCA_025504915.1 Erythroxylum reticulatum | reverse complement strand
CTTGGAGGTATTTTTGCCCAGTAATTAGTTTCAATCACGCTGCAACGTGTTTTTTCTTTACTATAATATATATATATATATAATTTGTCAAAGATAACTTTATCTCATTTCATACAACAATTAAAAGTATATCTTGGAGGTATTTTTGCCCAGTAATTAGTTTCAATCACGCTGCAACGTGTTTTTTCTTTACTATAAAAAAATTATTAACGACTCTCTATTCCCTATATTTTAACATAAAAGTGATAGTTCAGGTTGGCAATGGGATGGAAGGAGTTGGACTAGTCTAGTTTAAGTTGGGCCGTGTAATGAATTGTAGCCAGCAGAACATGTAATGATGAAAAGTAAAAATGCATGAAGTGAAAGATTTCCATTCATGTGGTTTTGATTTGGACAATTATGATGTTTCCCTCATTTCAATTGGGCATACTCGGTAGTATCCAAAACAGATAACAAAAGTCAATCCAACATATTCAACGCCATGAACTTTAAGTTGACTTCAAAGTTCAAATTGAAGCTCCCCCCTGGGCAAGATTTGATGGTCAAGGTAATCACCGGTGAACCCTTAATTTCCTTGCACACATGTTGACCTAAGCGAATGAAGAAGCATTTTAGTTGTTTATAACAGACATAATTAAATTATTAAATACAGCTAAAACATCTGAATGGAGCCTGACAAGTAGTTTGATAATCTAGGTTTAACGTACAATTTTCAAAACACATAAAAAAACAAAACAAAAAAAAAAGGGAGAAAATGTAATGGGTTACGTACCACATGAAATGAAGAATCGTTGGGCAATAAGAAAAGCCCCAATGGGGACACCAAGAATTGAATGAGAGGGGTTATTTAACCCACCTTTCTGCAAGCTAATGATTTCCTCATTCATTGGTGAGGTTGCTTCCCTTGTGAAATCATAGCTTGTCATATGCACATCCATTAATAGCATATGTAATGGGTTTCAAGTAATAAGCTATCATGGGCCCTTGATTTTGACTCACTTTTGCACCTATCTAATATGTATAAATTCCTTTAATTCAAAAACCTAATCCGATGTATATGTACCCAAATTTCAATTAGATGAAATTCTGCGGACACGTTGATGTGATGCAAAACAATCCAAATGCAAACAGTAAATAAAATGAGTTAAAGCACCGCCATAGTGAATGTTAATTACTTAATCCAATTTGTTTAATGTTAATCAAAGGTAGAAAGGACTAATAACAAGACTTTTTCAAGTTAATCCACTTTATCCTTTGTGGCTGTTCTTAAATCGTCGGCAAAAATTCTTTGCAACTAATCTCATTGGGGCCAGTCGCATATTTAATCATTACCATACACACATCTAATCTGCTTTTTCGTTTTCTTCTTTTAATTTTCAGGAATTAGATATAGTCTAAATATTAGTCAAATTTTGAACTGATCATTAATTGGTTTTGACAACTTAATCACTGGGGCTTTTATGTCAATATATTGTATAAACAATCCTATATAGGTTTATATTATCTTAAAAAGGAGCTTTAAGCTATTCGGAGTTGAGTTGCGTTTCTTTGTACACGTATGGTCATCGTTATCATCATTATCATCATTATATTTCGAAATTTTGTAAAGAACTAGGGTCTGAAAGACCTAATAGTACGCAGTCTTACCTCTACATTATAGAGACTGTTTCCAGCAGGCTAACATGCATATTTAACAAGATAATAGTGACCAAAAAATAATAATAATAAATTAAAATAAAATAAATAGAAAACAACCAAAGAAAAAATTTTTAATTTAATTTAATCAATTAATTAGTATTTTGAAGATATAAACATAAATTTAAAAAATAATATCAATAAATAATAATCCTAATCATAATAATCAATATAATAAAAAAACAAAAATAATAATAGTAATAATAATAATAATAGGATACGCAATCTAAATGATATTAGATTATACCATTCCTCCCTGATATTTCATTTAATTCAATTTTCTTTATTTAGAAAACAACATTTTAGAATAAGATTAACACATGTAGTATTAATTTTTAATTTTCTTTGCCTAAATCTTGGATTATGTAACAGTATCATCCTCCTTTTTGTCTAAATTTTAATCTTGTTCGCTTCTTTTTCAACTGTAAATGAAGTTTTACAAGCCTAAATATTATCCTACCCTACCCTGTTGTACAATAGGATGTATGTCCTAACCTTTTCTATTTGTTCTAAATCTTAATATTGTTTTATTCTACTTTATCCATGCCAATCTAAATTAAGTTATAGAAAAAGGGCAACCCTTTCTTTTCCTTAAAGCATATCCCATACCTTAGGTTATGCAACCTCTCTTCTCTTCTCTTCTCTTTTTCTATACTGCAAAATTGTTGATCGAGTTTTGCAGCAAGGCCAACCCTCTCTTTTCCAGCTATTATCCCACCTTGGCTTATGTAAAGGATAGCCCTCGATTTGCTTTTCTAAATTTTAACAATATTGTTTGGTTGTTTTCATTCCGTTACAGTTCAATTTAAGTCTTATCCTACCTTAGGTTAAATATGGAACAATCGTCCTTTTCCTCACTCAGTAAGAATTTGAATTCAAGACCTATTGATATTGGGTTTCTAAGACTACTCTAATGCCTCAATCTCATTTTCTAATTCTACGCAATTATCAAAGAGATGGATAATTAGATGATATGATGACGGTGCATATAGGGTATTCAAATTAACATACTATAGGTTTAATTTCTTGACACATGCAAGTATATATGTATCAATTAGACTTAAATTGAAATCATGACGATCCTTGCACATGTTTTCTTTTTACTTTTCCTTTGATGTACCGAAATTGACCTGAAATCTATTTAGCTGTAACAGATACTTTTCACTTGACAAGAGGAAGCAAGCTGACTCTCCATCCAAATTTTCTCACGCTGGCTCCCTTTAGAGAGAGCACAATAATGGATTTGGAGATCCACATTACTTTGGCTTCTTTTTAGTTCCTTAACAAGTTGTGGTACGGAGAGAGCCAGGCGCTTTTGGCATTAAGACAAGATCATGATTCCTGGGGACGGTGGGACTGTTAACCGGCGTGTTTTGCTTTCTCCCAATCATCACCTTTATGTCACGCATAGCACTCCCCGTTGCCACTACAAAAATCTCACTCATTTCATTACCAAGTACAAATGGTAATACCAACTGGTGCTTCTACACTCGAATTGGATTATGGGTCCAAATAAAGTGACACGATTAAGAATTATTACGGAATGGGATTGACTAGAAAGCTGAAACAGAAAGTAATCTGTGTTTTTTTAACTAGATTTGTCAGTGGTATCAATTCAATATTGAAGGATATGATTGCTTACCTTAGTTGACCACTCCAATCAATTTAACAAGTGAGCATTACTCAAACTAATCATGGCTTTATTGGTTGATATTAGTTCACTCACACCGGTTGAACAACTAGATCCCAGAAATTTTCAATTGTTCTAGTCGGTCCACCAGTGGGAAATTTTCGAAAGTTAGGGCTTTATTTTAGGAGATAACTCTATTTTTTGGGTGCAAAATTCGCACTCATCTAGTTAGTTAGAAATAAAAAAAGTGAAGCCCGTGGCACATAGAACATGATATTCATAGTAGTTCCAAGTCCAAATTCTCAAAATACATATTTAGCAACAAACTGGAGCGGATAAGTAGAATTACGAATTTATACGTGCCTGCTTGAACATTTGGGCTGAAATTAATGCGATTCAAAGAACTGAAAGCAAGTCTATCTACGCTAATTAACTAATATAGCAACTCTAATTAATAAGGTTAGGTAAACTAGCGATTTCTTAAGAATAAAAATTGAAATCTTGAGAAAATCTATCTCACATTATTTATCAAATAGTTATTTTATTTTTCTTTTTTGACCATATTTTTCTAACAACCTCAAAGTCATGATGAAAACTACCTCATTAAGAAAGGTCAAAACTTATCCAATTTATATTTATTTTTGCTTGTTTGAAAGATAAATAGTTTCTATTTGCCTTTATTATTTTTTTACGTTTTTTGAGATTTTTATTGATTGAATTTTATATTCATCTTAAAGAAATAGATATCTTTATTCCTATCTCAACAAAAAATTTTTCCATAAATGGTTGCAATAACTCTTTCATGTATTCCACAAGGGGTTATTTAACGAATAACCAACTTACCAATTCAAAAGGGTAACTTAGGGGGTGTAACAAGAATTAAACATTAAATAAATATTGGATTTAATCAGCAGTAGTTCTTTAAATTTTGTTGCATTTTTTGTTATAAAATTAGGAATATTCTTTTTTTCTTTTAATTTTTTTGTTTTCACAAATTTTTTTTATTAAAATTTAATTATATTATTATACTTTTTTGCTCAATTATACATTTTATCATTGAACAATTATACTTTAATTTTATTAAAATATTTCATGGGGAATATGGTAAGATATTTATTATAAATAACTATACTTCCATCTCCTAGGAGGTATCTAACATTCAAGTAAATTCTATCCTTTATATTATTTTCTTATTTTATTTTTTATAGTTTGTTAGTAAAATATTTTTGTTTCTACTTATTCTTAGTTTTTTATCGATGATTATTATTTTTATTTTATTTAAGAGAATAAGTGATATGAATAAAATTAATTTTGTAGTTAATTGACCATTTTTCGAACAATTAGTAAACCTTATTTTAGATATTGTAGATAGATTGGACTACTTTTTACTTTGAATTTTATGGAAATTGTTTTTTATTATGGAATTAATAAACTTGAAAATTATAATGATGTATTATTTAAAAATATTTCCTTGCTTTTCCCTTATTAAAAACGGTCCTTTGTTCTTTCCTTTTATTAAAGGGAAGCTCAAAGTTCTCTTTAGATTTTTCTTTGTTTAGACAACATGGTGTTGCTCTCCCTTGTTCTTCTTACTTGCTTACTTTGGTTCTTCTTTCTTGTTTGATTACATTCCTTGTTAGTCTATTTCATGGTTTTCAAGGTTGTTTCCCTTGGCCTTTCAACCTTTTTGGTTCTTTAGTATGTTTTTCCTTTTTCACTATTACACTTCTTTCAGTGTGACCTACTTTCTCCTACTTCTTCTCCACCTCTTCCTCCTTTTCAGATTCTCTTAATCTTTTGATTGAACAGTTCCTTCTTCCATTTCTCTCTCCTTTTCTTTTCTCGCTTGTTTTCTCTTTCCTTCCTACCTTCTATCTTGTTTCATTATGTCACTTGTTCTTTGATTTTTCCTTTTAAGGTAATATATCAACCTTAAGTAATCTAACAATTGAGAACTTCCCCCTTTGATTGCATAAGATAATGTGCCAAAGTAGCCCCCAAGCTCTTACTTTGCCTCAAGTGGTTCATGCATAACATAAGAAGCCTGCTCTCCCCGTAGATCACTGATAAGAGAACTTGGATCCAAGTTTTAGGTGAAGCTTCGACCTCTCAAAATCTACATTACTGCTCTATATCCTTTTTGAAGGGTAAAAGTTCCTTATTCCTCTTGACCTTGATATCCTAAAAGAAAGTGTAGCTAAATGGAGGGTCACTTTAATAGGCTTTTTCCTAAAGAAAGGTCCTTCCTTTCTACCTCTCAAAGCTATGGCTTACAAGAGGTGTTTCTTATTGATGAAAACTTGTTCCTCTTTAGGTTATCCTCTCCTAACCAAGCTTAAAAGAATTTTGAATCAAGCTCTTGAAACTTTAATTTCAAATCAATCATTTTGCAAACATGGAAGCCTGAAATTTCACTTTAACCTTAACAAATAATAGATCATATTTTTCCATGATTGTAAGTGCTTATAAATAGAGACCAAGAACTTCTTGATTCTATTTCATTACTTAGACTTAATGAGGATAATATATTTGTAAAGGATGTTATTCTGGTAACTTATAACTAGAAGTTTGGCATAAGTAAGAGGAGACAAGTATGTACTCTGACAAGGAGGTTCTAAACATATGAATTTATGGAACTTATGAGTTTGTTCTCTAACTAGGAAATTGAGAGTCCAAGAAATGATCAAACAATGACAGTTGATAGAAAGAGAATTGAGAATGGTCGTCGTACTTAATAAGTTGAGATCAATAATCAATATATTAACTTTTAAGAACAAGAAATTCCTAAGAAAAATGAGGTATCTACCAATAGTCTCAACGTTCGGGATTCCTAGGAAAAGATTTAAAGGTTATCCTTATTAATAACTAGGCAAATAGGGATAATTTTAGTGCAGATCTAGTTACTACTCTAAGCAAGATAGAGGCCTATAGGAGTTCCCAAAAAGCCACTCATAGGAACTTCACGAGGAAGAAGAAATCTATAACTTCCTCGTTCAAATGGCAATACTTACTTGGAATATAGGAGGGCTTAAAAACCTAAATAAATTTTAAAAAATCTTTTTCGACTCCATCAAAGAAACTAGTCCCTTACTTATAGGGCCTTTAGAGAATAAGATCAAGAAAAATAAATGTAGTAAGATAAGTGTTTTAATGGCAAAATGGAATCTCATCACCAATCATTCATGCCTTTACAAATAAATAGTCTTAGGAGCTTATAATCCTAGCAAACTAAAAGTAGATTAACAAAGTATTAAAAATCAAATAGTGCACCTTTTCATCAAGATGAATCAGAGCAATGGGAACTTCTTTATCACCTTTTATATATGCTTACAATCTTATTTTTCAAAGAATTCCACTTGGAAAATTTTGAGGGAATTTGGAGCTATAATGAATGAGCAGTAGATGATATTGGGAGATTATAATAACTTGTTGTATCGCCAAAAACTTGAGGGGAACATAAGCCTTAGGAATTTCTTAGAGGATTTTAAAAATTCAAGTAATTGATTTAAGGATGGGAGAAAATTATTACACATTGATAATAATTAGAAAGGTGCCTAACAAAGAAATTGGGTCAAACCTTGGTTTATTTAATTTCCATAAAGCAAGGTATGTTACAAGAATCAAAAAATTTTAAACTATACTTTTATTCTTAAGAAATTAGATCGAGCTTTGGTTAATGCTTAATGGTATAAGATTGATTTTTTCTATTCTTATAAGAACTTATCAATTTTATAGGATAAGTGCATGGTGTAGCTGTAGATAGCACAGGTAAGTACAGGTCGATCTCATGAGGATTGTAAGTATTAGTAATTACCTTTTTCTTATTATCTAACCATCTAATCAGATTAGGCATTTCATTAAAAATTAAACTAAAGATTATTGTCAACTAAAGACTATTAACCGTCTACCTATCTTATGTTAATACTTTTCTCAAGACTATTAACAGCTAATCTACTAGTTGATTAAAATAAATCTTTCGAGTTAAAACCCCTAGATTGCATTATTGATTCGTTAATTTCACTATAATGTTTGACCCTAATCTAGAGGATTTATGTCAACCTATCTTTAGGTTTGCATGCAACTCTTTCCAATTATGGTAGATTTATTCACATAAAAAGATTTCTCATTCTCAATCATATGAAATCAAATCATGAACTAATATTCCAGATATATTATAACAAGAATATAATGTATAATTGCTCAACAATCAATAAATAAAATTGCATTAAATAAAATATCTAATTATGTTGTCATCACAACTTAGAGTTCAACATACCTAGGCACTAAACAAGTTTAGTTCCTATCCATAGGAAAAAAAAATAAAGGTAATATTTAGAAAAATAAATAAAAATATAAATTATAATTCTAAATCTCCTTTTTGTTCTCTAATGAATCTTTTTGAAATTTAGACTGAACGAAGCTCTTCGTCAGATCTTATGATGTATTCTTCATGATTTTCTCATCCTTTTCTCAGAATTATTGCTCCTCTATGTTTCTTATAACTGAAAACTCTCTAAAACTCGCCTCCTCTCTATTTTACCTCCATTAACATCTTTTTATAGTAAAAACTAAGGATTTTAGGATATATAAGTTGTGTAGGTGACCATGTATCACCAAAATCACCTAAATTTTTTATTTTACATCAAGATAGAGACTTCCATAGGCAACATACATGGCTGTGTATATCAATACACACAAATGTGTAACTTCACATGGCCAAAAACAATATTCTTTAAATCTCCACATATTTACAAAGACTTACACAATCACTATACATAGTCATGTAGGTCTAAGTTGCTTTAAATCTTCGTTCCATGCCACAATTTCATTTGAATTCTTCTCCTTTTAGTCCAAGAAGTCCATTATCATTTACAAATACACTTATAGTAAATTAAGTACCAAAAATACTAGAAACTGCTAAATAAAAAGCAAAACACAATAAATATGGGTATATTAATATAATCAATATCAAACATCCCCACACCTAAGCTTTTTCTTATTCTCAAGAAAATCATAATCTAAAATATCAATCTTACAAACATCCACCCCTTATTAACCTCAAGCTATCCATATGCACTCTAAATCATCATATCATATTAAATTAACAAACAATTATATTCAATTTATCCTAAAACTAACCTTTATAAGTCAATATCAATAATAATTAAATCAGCAGTTGTTTTGAAATCAAAAGCACAAATCCTTACACCCTCACCAAGGTTTTACTCAATGCACTCAAATTTTTAGCATAAAAAATATAAGAACTCTCAAATTAGTGAATAGCAAAATTTTTAACCATAAGCTTACAATATTATCATATCTCCACCACCTATATATAAACTAGAAACAAAAATCAAAAGATCGTAATATAAGGTTTTAATGGGGCTTAGGTAAGATATGATTGGGATAATGAGTGGTTTACAATCCCTATATGAATATTTAGAAGTGATAAATGGAATACCAAGGTAGATAAATGGGGGATAAACTATCTTCACTTGGGCAATTTGTTCCAATTTTGCTTCAAGGTTAGCTACATCCTTAGAAAGCATGAGGTAGCTTTTGTCAAGGTTAACTTCTACTCTAGGAAGCACAAAATTGATTAATAGATAACTAGTACAACTACAAAGAGAGGATTAACATTGTAAAATAAAAAAAGATCATTTACAAAGGTGAGGTTAAAAAGCTTCGACCTACTGTAACTCCTGTGATATTTCAAGCCTGGTTTCTTCACAATGTTATAAGTTATCAACTAAAGGAGGGCTTCCATTCAAATAGATAAGAGACGAGGAGAGAGGGGGCTCTCCTTTTCTCAAGCCACTTTCCCCTTTAAACCATAAGGTAGCTTAACCATTCACTAAAATGTTATAGCTTGTAATAGAGATGCATTGATAGATCCCCTTCACAAATTTATCAGGAAATCCTAAGGCCTACATTGTTTGAATTAGGAAGTCCCACTTGACTAAATCAAAGGCCTTCTTAAAGTCAATTTTAATAGTACACATTCTTTCGTAACCTTTCCTTATATAGTCTTTGAATAAACCTTAAGCAATTAAGATGTTGTTACCCACATTTCAACCATTAATGAAGGAATCTTAGGATTAGAGATGAGATTCGGCAAAAATGGATTCAATCTAGCTACTTAGGGTTTTACAACTTTGGAGCTAGAGTGATGTATGCTTGATTAATTGTTGGTAATAAGATACCTTTGGTGAAGAATTCTTGAATAGCATTTTAAGATGGTACTCTATTCTAATTACAAGATCGCCTAATGAAGAAACCATTTAGGCCATCAAGTCGTAGGGCCTTGTTTGGCTGAGGGATTTGAGTTCTAACATAGTATCTTCTAGCAAAAACACTATAGTCAAATTAGTAGATTAATCATGGGATAATATAGGTTTTAGAAAGATTTGTAACGAATGGATGGTAAAGCTCCTAGGAGACAAGGTTCCCAGCAAGTTAGTGAAATAGTCCCTAACTAGCTTTATAAGGTTTTCTTGCCCTATAATAATTCACCCTTCTAATTTTCTATGCAACTTACCATATTTTATACAGGTTTGTTATTTAATCCATTGGGATTTTTCATTACAATCTTCTTTAGTTGTAAATTATGGTGTAGTAATTTTTTCATCATTTATGATGATGGGCTTCACAATTATAAACCCCTTTCTAGTAAGCTCCACAAATTTATATATTAAGGGAAGTTTTAAAATATTGATAACCATTTATTAGATTAAATGTTTACAAATATATAAGAAAGGAGCCTCTAAATTCTAGCTTTTTCTTAGAAATTTTGTAA
>JANSVA010000008.1:21396923-21427853 GCA_025504915.1 Erythroxylum reticulatum | reverse complement strand
ATCTTTCACATAATTATACTTAGTATCTATGTGCTTTGTCTTACAATGAAATTTGGGGTCTTTAGTATAAGTGATGGTAGCTTGATTATCACAATTGATAGTCACTGGATTAATTTCACTTTTAATGACTCCCAAATGCACAAAAAATCGATGAAGTCACACAGTCTCTTGTATTGTAGTTGAGAATGTTATAAATTCAGCTTCCATTGTAGATAATGCAACGCAAGCTTGTTTCTTACTTTTCCATGATATTGCTCCATGGTTTAGTACGAATATATATCCTGACGTAGATTTTCTTTCATCTAAATCTCCTCCCCAGTCTGCACTTGTATACCCTTGTATATATAGATCATTGCCTTGATAACATAATGCATAGTCCACGGTTCTCTTTAGATATCTCAATATTCTCTTTACTGCTTTCCAATATGCTTGGCCTGGATTTGATTGACATCTGCTAACCATCCCAACAGCGTAACAAATATCTGGTCTTGTACATATCATTGCATACATAGGACTTCCAACTATACTAAAGTAGGGACCATTCTTCATTTTTTCCCTTTCTTGTGGCGTTGAAGGGCAGTTTCTCTTACTAAGGCCTTCATTTTTAGCAATAGGATTATCAATTGGTTTGCAATCTTACATACGGAATCGTTCAAGAAATCTTTGAATGTACATTACTTGTGAAAGAGATAACAATCTCTTCGAACGATCTCTTGAAATCTTGACTCCAAGAATGTATTCCACTTCACCTATGTCTTTCATTTCAAATTCAGATGATAACCAATCTTTGATTTGCGTAAAAAACACACAGTCATTACAAGCAATCAATACATCATCCATGTATAAAGATAAAATCGCAAATTTATCTTTGGATCTCTTAACATACACATAATGTTCTTCATCAATCATTTGAAAATCGTACGAAATGATTACGTTATGAAAATGAATATACCATTATCTTGAAGATTACTTCAGGCCATAAATTGATTTTAATAATTGATATACTTTATTTTTTTGACCTACCTTGATGAAACCTTTAAATTGTTCCATATAGATTTTTTCATCTAATTCTCCATTGAGAAAAGAAGATTTTACATCTATTTGATGTAATTCAAGATCCATACTGGCTACTATAGCCAAAATAACACGGATTGAAGCAAACTTCACAGCAAGTGAAAAAGTTTCCTTGTAATCAATCCCTCCTGTTGTGTGTATCCTTTTGCTACAAGATGTGCCTTATGTCTTTCGATATTGCCATCAACTTTCACTTAATTTTGAAAACCCACTTGTTCCTAATTGCTTTACGCCTTTTAGGGAGGTCAACCAAGTCTCATACTTGATTTGAGCTTAAAGAAGCCATTTCTTCTGCCATTGTTTTCATCCATTCTTCTATTGTAGGACCAGTAAGAGCCTCATTTACATTCCTTGGCTCTTCTTCCTCTTGCGGAACAATCATATTAATTTCTCTTTCAATCTCAAAACGAAGTCGGGGAATTATTCCTCGATTACTTAGTCTTAACCTAGGTTTATCATAAACAAATTTATGATTGATCTGATTGCTCCCACTCGAATCAGTTATCATAGAGAACCTTTTTGTGGAATTGCTCCCATTTGGTTGAAGTTCCCCATCTTGATTCTTCATAATAGAATCATTCTAATCGAGTGACTCATATAATAATAGGTCTTTACCTATTTCTCCTTGCTTGGGAAAATCATTCTCTAAGAATGTTACATCTCGTGATTCAAATTCAGTTACACCTCTATTACCTTGTTCACTAATGAACACGTATCCTTTTGAGTGTTTTGAGTATCTAATAAAAATACATTTTCTCCTTCTTGGGCCTAATTTTTCATGTTTATGAGAGAGATCATGAACATAGACTGCACATCCCTAAAGTCTGAGACTTAACATATCAGGTCTCCTACCAATCCATAACTCATATGGTGTGCTCATAACTGATTTTATAGGCACACGATTAAATACAAAGGTGGCTGCTAGCAATGCATCACCCTAAAAAGTGATTGGTAAATTTACTTGGGCCATCATGAACCTAATCATTTCTAATAACGTCCTATTTTGTCTTTCAGCGACGCCATTTTGTTGTGGGGTTCTAGGAATTGTTAATTGCCTTTCTATTCCTTTCTCATCACATAAAGCCTTGAACTTTTTTGACCAGTATTCTTATCCTCGATCAGTTCGTAATGCTTTTGTTTTCTTATCTAATTGATTCTCAACGAAGTTCATGTATTTTATGAAACAATCGAATGTTTCCGATTTATGAGAAATTAAATAGACATGACCATATCGAGTATAGTCATCTATGCATGTGATGAGATAAACTACCCCACCTCTAGCCCTTACATTCATTAGACCACAGATGTCAGAATGAATTAATTGCAATGGATATAAAACTCGTGTTCCCTTTCCAAATAACTTTCTTATCATTTTACCAGCTAAACAATGCTCACATGTAGGTAGATCTACTTGACTTAGATAACCTAAAAGCCCTTCTTTAACTAAACGACTGATTCGATTTTGACCAATATGACATAGTCTAGCATGCCATAAAGTTGCATTATTATTGGAATTACTAGATGTAAATAATGAATAACTAATATTATTATTTTCCTTTAACACATCCAGTACAATAAAACCATCACATAAAAGACCATGACCATAATTAATACATCCAAGCTACAAATCCATTCTACCACTTTGGAATTTTATATTAAAACTAAGTTTAACTAACATCAACATAAATAAAAGATTCCTACGAATCTGTGGAGCAAATAATACTTCATGTAGGATGAGGGGTCGCCTTCCACACATAACCAATTTACATGTGCCAATTCCTTGTATAGCAACTTTAGAATTATCACTTACATAAATCCATTGACTACCATGTGGGAGTTTACAAAACTCAATGAAGGTATCACGATCCTTCACTACATGGTTGGTTGCTCCTAAGTTTGCAATCCACAAAGGATGTGATTCAATTAGAAAAACATAATAAGAAACATTCACAAAACAAATGTTTGTACTATAAAGCTGTACCTTCTTGGGCCCAATACAATATCAAGCAAAGTAGCCCTTATTACCACAATTATAACACTTTATATGTTTCATGTTCTTCTTTTTGAAGGAATGTTTTCCCTTTCCACGTTGGTTCCATTTTTCCTTCTTGGATTCTTGAGAAGAGTGGTTGAATTTCTTATTCTTCTTCCACTTATATCCACTATGATACTTGTGTTTCTTGTTTATGGCTCCATGTGAGCTAGAACTAACTACATATGCCTCAGAAGATGTCTTAGTGGCTTCAAAACGCTCTTCCTCCAAGATAAGATGCCTCGTAGCATCTTCCATTGTCTTGATATTTTCAATATGAGTTAGGTGCATCTTCATATGCTCCTAACTCTGAGGCAGTGAACGAATCACAGCTTGCACTTATTGTTCATCAGACAGGTCATGACCAACATCACATAACTCACTTACTATGTTAAACATTTTTCTCAGATGCTTTTACATTATATCATCTGGGCGCTTCTTATAAGTATCAAACTTAATTGTAAGTGACCTCACTTTGGTCACTGAAGCACCTCGAAAACGAGCATCCAATATAGACCACATATCCTTTGTAGTTTCAAATTTACGAAACTCACGCATGATATTATTATCCATGCTGCTCAGCAACGTGATCCGAGCTAAAGAATTCTTCTTTTTTCATAATTCACATGCATCACTGTCCCTTCTATGTTGGGTTATAGTGCCCTCCTCAGGAACGTCCATGGTTAGATTTAATGGTTCAAGAGCCTCTTGCTCTTCCAGTATATATTGAATTTTCATACTCCAGATTTCATAATTGTCACCAATTCAGCAACAATATTCTTCGAAGCAGTAGCCATTTTGAAACACTAAATTTTTATAATAAGAAAGAAATATATATGCACATTAATGTCACAATAATCGTTCATAGAGTAAATAATTCGATTACAATTGCTTATGAAATCAAAAGTCTACAAATGTGTTCAATCATCATTCATACAACATCGAATCCTAATTACTTTACTCTAGATGAATTCCTATATACAATTCATGTAGACATATTACATAAATATTAAGACTTAGTCCTTATAAAAAAACATATTGTATTAATTGTGCTTCAACCTACAAAGAGTCTATAGGTAACGAATCCTACGCGAAAATGAGTTCACGTGACACAGTTTGCGAAGTTCAATTTAGAATAGCTCTTACTATTTCCATTGGAAGACCTGTAGGATATAAAGTAGTAATGAACTCCCTTCTACGCATCTCTTTAATAAATGTCATCACTAACAAATTATAAATCTTCTCCTTAGGCATATTATTCTAGAGCATTCGTAATAGTTCGCCTTGAGGTTGAGGTAATGTCAAAAGCAAAGTCATGTACTTTACTTCAACATCTACGTAAGTTGGGCAACCTCCAAATTATAACTCTTGCATCATGTTATTAACTGCAATAACATGTTGTGTTAGATCATCTCCAGGCATTAAACCCATGTTGACTAACTGTACATACATGCTGCCAATTCGTCTCTTCTGTTACTCACATCGAATAAGCTTAAGCGTTTGCTTAATAATAGGCATTTTTCTAAAAAACAAATTTTTAGGAATCAGAAGATTGCACAAAATAAATAAATTATTTTGTCTAACACATAGTAAACTAATGCTCATTTATGGAAATAATTTAATTAAAGTTGTTTAATTTAATTAATTTTTTATTAACAATTTATTGAACTAATCAAATTATTCTATTAATATGTAATCAATTAGAAACTTATTTCTAATCTAATCATATTCACATATGAATAAGTCAAAATGAATTAGAAACTTATTTCTAATTTATATTATAATTAAACTAATCAATTTATTTTTGTTTAATTAGAAACTAATTTCTAATGAAACTTCTATCTAATGTTAACTAAACAAATTAATATTCATTCAATTAGAAAATAAACCAACGAAATTAGTTTATTTAAAAGTTTAATCTAATTTCAACTAAACAAATTAGTATTGATTTAATTAGAAAATGAACCAACGAAATTAGTTTATTTCTAAGTTTGATCTAATTTCAACTAAACAAATTAATATTGATTTAATTAGAAAATAAACCAACAAAATTAGTTTATTTCAAAGTTTATTTTAACTAAACAAATTAGTTTAATTAGACTCTAAAAAACTAATTTATTTTAATTAAAAACTAATTTATCAAAATTAATTAATTTATGTAAGCCAAAACTATCACAAGCTTATTATCATATCGAATCTCAAAGCTCAAAGCCTTAACCCATTCTTAATTATTAGAATACATACATACATACATATATATAATGTCAAGTGTGAAAGAAGCACTCACATTTGGCATACATACATATATATAATGTCAAGTGTAGACAAAACATAAAAATATGGTTGTTAAATGAATAACTTTTGAAACATGAAAGGCCACGTTGTTTTTCAAGAAGAAGTTGTCTTCTTCTTGCATTTCATTCTAAGCGTTCTTTTTTAAGAAGTTGTCTTCTTCTTGCATTTCATTCTCTGCGTTTTGGTGTCTGTATTTTTTTTTTAATTAACAACGCAACAACAAAACAAAACAGAGAGTATTGATTCATAAGCAAACGTTCAAAACTCGTAGAACTAAACCAGGGACTAAACAAGTTGAACGCTTTTCTTCTGCAAATCCATTAATGGTCTTGTCTTACTCATTGGCGTTTTCAGAAATTATAACTAACCATGAAGCCCTCACCATGTAAAGGCAGGGCATTGATTTCTAAGAGTTTTCAAGTTTGGATTTTTCAGTGGAACTCTTTGATAGGGCGTGAGTTCACATCCCACTCTCAACACCATATTGATTCATAGAAAAAATGATGGACTAAAAAGCAGAGATGACTAACCATAGTTTTTCTAAAATCATAAGCATGCATATATAAAACCAAACATATGCTCAGCTACCAATATTAGATATTAAACATAATAAAATATAATCACAGAGATCATCTTAAACAGGATCGTTCTTATGCATATAAAACAAAGAATCACATACTTAAATTCGTGTTATGATTCCACCGATTATAGAACTTTCTGTTTCCAATATACTGTAGAGTTATTCTTTTCCTTTATGTAAACTTGAGGGAAGAAAAACACAGAAAGAACAAAAATGCACGTAGAGATGTTTTTGTCATCAAACGTTGTGTTCATATTTATCTTCATATAACCACCTTTGGTAGTTATTCAAGAGCAATAACTATTATACCCTTCATGGGTGTATGTTAGTCATTACTAGCAAATAACAATCGCGGTAAAAAGAATGATGAGCAATTCCTGTATTAAGAACAATCTTATGATCTAATGTATTTATTGCCAATTTCATATATTTTAGAGCAGTTTTTTATTTAATCAATCTTATGTTTCAATTACTTTATGATTCGTAGAGCTCTTCCCACAGTAACTAAATAGCATCCTCCATGTTACGAACAAGAGATATGCAAGGTTAATTAGATCCAGGCGGCTTTTCCTGTCCTATATATAGGTGCCTTAGAACTAATAGGTCAGGGATGAGGGAACCCTCTATTGTACTTACTTCAGTCTATCAAGACACGTAATTGTGCACTAAATAGGACTTCAAGTACCCTTTCACCACCATAGTTCAAATTTAGACTGAAATTTCTTAAGCATAAGGGATAAACTACACAGAGTCCTAATACATGAATAAACGGTACACATTCAATCGCAATAACTCCTAACTTGCGAACCACCGAAGAAAGGATAAACAAAAACGAAAGGAAGGTACCATACCGCAACTGATCATCATAACGGCACTGTATCTACTCTGCTCAATTCTAAGTTGAAAGAGTTAGAATGGTTGTAGCAAAACAATTGTCCTCGTATGGTTGTACCAAAATACTTGTCCTTGTGGACCATATAAATCTGAGTCCAATAGTTTGGTTTGGCATTGAAGCATCCAATTTATTATTTGCCTAATATTTTAATTATTATTATTATTGTACACCACCAAGTATTATTAGCACAAAAAGAAGAAAGTTATATATATATATATCATCTGCTCTATCTTATAAATTGGGTTAGAAAAAACGTGTTCCAAATTGTCCTAAAGCATCATCGCTCTTACCTTTGAATTTGATGAGAAGTTTGAGAAAATGAGTTAATGCTAGCTGAGCGTAGCAATGAAAAATGCAAACTTTGAAAAGTCCAAATAAGGATAATGACATGACTGAAACTCGTAAGAGGATCAAAATCCAAGCTCTAACTGTAGAAGACGCAAGATCATAAAGAAAACAGATTTCATCAACCATCACTATAAATGGTGGTAGTTGTTTGTTAAGTTCTAACCAAAAGTCTAACCAATTAAAGCGAGACCGCTCCACCTCTTATATTTTCTTCGTAATTCAATGGACGTCCAAAAATGACAAGTACTCCGCACCAGACAGATAATGAGGAGCAACTCTGGTTCCATATATCTGCGCGAGGCGGCGAACCAAGGTTGCCCCAAAAGCAAACCCTAACAACTTCACATCATCACTTGTTTTGTAGTACACCTGTCCCACTTGAAAGAAATTGCATTAAAGTCAGGAAGCCAGGGGCAGTTGAAGTAATTAAACGGGTCGATATTGTGGTTGATAAGCTGACATTCAATCTAAGCACCCTTAGGACATGCTTCAGACACTATAAATGTTGATTGCAGGCTGCTAGCTCCGTCTCAAAGCAAGCATTCTGGCCTTAGTATATCTAGCTCTCTTGTTCCATTACTTGTGAGTACTTATGGAGTTCAGAATTCAACGGATCCTCACTTTTCTAGTTGTAAGTTTCATCTGTGGGCAAGATTATTTACTTTCGGTATTCTTTTCTGCTTTCAGAAAGCTTTTTAGGTTTGAAGGATCGCTACTGCTACGAATGGACATAATTTGACATGTGTTATGAGTCTTAATAGAGATTGGTGATTTGTTTCTTGCAGCTTGCACTTGTGGCTACTGATGCTGCCTCGTCCCCTGAGCTTTATTGGAAATCTGTTCTGCCCAACACTCCAATGCCAAATGCAGTCAAAGATCTTCTAAAACCAGGTAACTAGGTACAAAAGTCCCAAACTACAGATTAAAGATCAAAGGACTTTGGAATTTGTTACTTCCCTTAGTTTAAAGTAATATATAATGACAATAGTATATATTTTTTCAGTTGAGTAGATTCGAAGCCTTTATAACTTAATGGTCTCAAATGCACATAATTTCTTAACATTTATCTTGTGTATTCCTCGGTAATATCTAATTTTCGGGAGGTTAGATTACGACATATATCTATGTAAGAGTGGTGTTTATTAACGAAATCACAATGATATAAACAGCAGTACTCATCAGCTCTTCTGATCTAATGTTGCCAATTTACAGACAGTTTCATGGAAGACAAGAGCACCTATGTTGGTGTAGGGAAGGGTGGTGTAAATGTCGATGCTGGAAAAGGGAATCCTGGAGGGACTTCCGTGAATGTAGGGAAAGGCGGCGTAAATGTTCATGCCGGAAAAGGGCAGCCAGGTGGTGGCACCCATGTTGCAGTCGGAGGAGGCAAAGGTGTAGGTGTTAACACAGGCAAGCCTGGACACAGAACCAACGTTGGTGTGGGTAAAGGTGGAGTCTCCGTCAGCACCGGGCACAAGGGCAAGCCCGTTTTTGTTGGAGTGCATCCGGGACCGGATCCCTTTAAATACGTATATGCTGCTACAGAAACCCAGTTTCAAGATCACGGGAAAGGCGCTATTTTTTTCTTGGAAAAAGACATCCACACTGGCAATGTCATGAACTTGCACTTCCCCAAAAGCACGAACGCTGCAACTTTCTTGCCTCGCGATGAAGCTAACTCTATACCATTCTCTTCCAGCAAGTTGTCAGAGGTGTTTGATGATTTTTCAGTGAAACCCGGATCACTGGAGGCTGAGTTGATGAGGAACACAGTGAAGGAATGTGAAGATCCTGGGATTGAAGGAGAGGAGAAGTTCTGTGCAACGTCCTTGGAGTCGATGATCGACTTCAGCACATCCAAGCTCGGGAAGAACGTTCAGGTAATCTCCACGGAAGTGGGGAAAGAGAATCAGAAGGAGAAGTTCACGATTACCGGAGTGAAGAAGATCGGAGATGGCAAGAAAGCTGTAGCATGTCACAAGCAGAACTACCCATATGCTGTCTTCTACTGTCATGCAACGGAAAGAACAAGGCTTTACATGGTTCAGTTAGTTGGTGTTGATGGAACTAAGACCAAAGCAGTAACAGTGTGCCATACGAATACAGGTGCGTGGAACCCCAAGCATTTGGCTTTCCAGTTGTTGCAAGTGAAGCCAGGAACTGTCCCTATATGCCATTTCCTACCAGAGGATCATGTTGTTTGGGTTCGAAACTAGAAATAGCCTGAGACATATATGCATAGATTTTATGCCATATCAGCTGTGGTATTTTGTTCGTTTAGTTCTGCTTATATTGTCCTTGGGTTCTACTATCTTTCTGTTACCATATAATATGTATACCTAAAATGGCTGATCCGTATTAGTGATATTCGATACATTTTTCTTTTGCTTGCTGCCTGTTGACATTCATCAGTTGGGTGGTGATGAATCTAAATGCATGCAAATATATATATATATATATATATATATATAAGAGTGTATGACAACGTGTGCTTACCTAAATTAATTGATAATAATTTGAATTATTCTATTGAGAGAAGCACTTGTATACTAGAATTTATACTCCAAAGGTACCTTTTTGACCTTTTAAAGTGGTTAAAAAGTAAGAAGATGATTTAGGACTCGAATAATTATCTCATCACTTAAATGATCCTAGCTTAATTGGTGCTACTCCTTCCACGTCATATGGACCGAGTTTCATGGTAACAGCATAGAAAATAACTTCATCCGCAATGCCTAAAAATATTGTTTGGAAGAGCTTAACTGTCTCCCTCAGTTTGGCCTTTGGTGTCTAGAGTGTGCATGGACCAATAATTTATATTCATTCAACCCGAAACAAATTCATCTAGTAAACAGTCGTGGCTTTACATATATATTTGCATGTATAATTCTTTGTACGTACCACACATGTACGTCTATGTATGCTCCTACTTGCAAATCAACAATCCATTCGCTGATCAAACCGTGTAAGATGTCTTTAAATTCCGAATTCACAAGTCTCCAAGCGAATTTCAAAGTCATTAATTAGACTCAACTCTTTCCCGGGACAAAGACCTCCAATAAATTTAACTCTCAAAGCTTTCCTAACAGAGGTAACTACGTCAATCTACTAATCAACTCGAAATAACCAAGGAATTAGATCCTTACTCATCATTGTAGGTACACATATTTCACAACATTCCTAGCTAGTAAACACTGTAATTACACTTCAAACATTATATCATCATGTTCGCTAACATTAAAACAACTTGAAAACACTCCTAAATACAATCCCAAGATCATACCAAATGTCAAATCGTAGAAAATAACATAAATTACAAATCATAGCACAACATTAGATAGTACAATGCTGCACGCTTACACTTAATTATTCAAATTTCAACTAACACCTTCAAGTTTTCCTCTTAGTTCTCCACTAACCGTGAGCTTTCTCTCTTTGACTTCCACTTTCTGTTTACATTCTCTTATATTGTTTTGCATTAAATGAACAAGACTAACTGAGTAAGCGAGGTCTTAAAGGTTGAGATGAGTTGGCCTACACATGTCGCTAGAAGGGTTTGCCACACAATTCAAATAAACCAACTACCAAATGAAGGGAAACACAACTCACAAGCTTCAAATCGACCTGAACGTTGGAAAAAAGTGTCAGTAAGTCTTTGATTATTTTCTTATTTTTAACATATAAGTTCTAAACATTTTTTATTTACTCAAAAATTAGTCCTTCTCATATTAAAAGTTAGTAATACACCTCCTAAATTTATTAAAACTTAGAGTGCATCTCTATATTTTGTACAATATATTTAAATAAAATTTTATTTCCATATGAAAATTCATTGACTATCATATACTATGAGTTCTATCAAAATAAGTGTTATTTCATGGACATATATTAACATTAAAGATTAATTTATAAGCATTAAAACATTGTAAACTTATTTAATTTTTTTATAGAATATCATAGGGCGGGTTCGTAACTTTGATACCCAATCATGTTTGGTTGATCGTTTAGAGAGCATCAGTCTCATGCATTTCACTTTATTTAGTATACCACACCCTTTTAGTCAATTATTCGGAGGCTTTTTAATTATTACGTTCAATTGACTGTTTATATTGGTTTACATGGCACCTAAAAGAGGAATGAACTGAGTACTTATGATTTTAATAAAATATTTGTCCCTAAAAAAGTAATTTAAAACTTAAGCAGATACGTAATAATTACACAAGCCAGAGTAGAAAAGAGAGATTGTAAACTGAATTTATGGTTTTCTCTAACCTTTTTTGAGAATCCCTAAAACATGAATAGGACAAGAAACCAAATAAAAGTTGAATGGAGTCATTGCTTTACCTTGTTATGAAAGGAACTAAAAAATTGAGGTCGAGATTAAATTGCTTTTGTTAGTTGTCTTATTTATTTGCCTAAGTAATTGCTTAGATCTGAAAAAAGATTTATAAATTTGGAAAATTTTTAAAGCAAAATGAATTTAGGTGTGAACTTTATAAAAATAGGCTAAATACAAAAAGTTAAAACATATAGTTAAATTTTTACGAGTTTGTGTATAACACAAAACTTAAAATAAAAATACTTAAATTAGTATTTAAAACACGAAATGACTTTTAAAAAGTATGAATAAATGTAAAGAGTTTGTGATTTGATATAGGCTTAAAATAAAATATTTTTAAAGAAAATTAAAATATTGAATTAAGAAAATGGCTAAGTAAATTCAATATAGCTATACAACTCTTTCAATAAAATGTAGCACATGCTCCAACCATTCAAAGTAATATTAAATTCTAAGCGGTATAATTGTGGTTCTTCAGTAACCAAGTACTTGACATAATCCATCAGCTATTGGGCAGTAAAAAATTGATGAATTATTATTCTTCCCGACTAGTTTTGACTATAAATTCAAGTTTCATCTCTACTCAACAAATTGTAATGCATTAGGAGGTGAGGATATGAATTATTAATTGTTCTCTTATCCAAGCTAACAGTCCAGTCATAATTTCAATACTTATTTTCTTTATGCTCTTAGAGATCCTAGAGTTTCTCTCATTCTAGATGGTATAGGGTTCTCAAAGCTTCTTAAGAAGTTATGTTGTCATTCATCATTAATTAAAAACGAACTCACCTTCTCAAGTAAAGAAAATTAGTGACTTGAATGCTACAACCGGTTGTAGTTCGCTAAGGGACTGATAAAACACTAGTTATCAATCCACAGAGAAGTTAAGTTACCCTTGCCAATTTTGCACTGGATATTGGTATAAAGGAGGTCCCTTAACTTCGACAACTGATTCATGAAATAAGAAGTGTTTGCATTTAAAAAATAAATAAGAATGCACTGCACCTATAAAACTTCATTGTTGAAAAGAATTCTCCAAAACCTCTTAATCAATAGCAACTTGTTGGTAATCCTTAAGGATTGAATTCTTGATTCACCTACAAATTTAGGCTTACATACTTCATAATAACTTACTTTATAAAAAGGGTGCAAGGTATAAACTTTAATCTCAAGGAACTTTTAAACATCCTTTCAATATCCTTAATTTCTCCTATTGAAAGAAAAATATGCAATGACTAGTAAGTATGCAAGAAATTAAGGAAAAACTTGATTAAAAGTAGTCTCCCTATTGATGAAAGACTTTTGGTACACTTATTGAAGATCCTCTTTTGCTTCTCTAACAATGGGATTTATTCTGTAACATCTTGTTCTCATACTAAGGGTTAGAACTCTAAAATACGGTACATAAAAGATCAATGAGAGATAAGAAAAATGTGTCTTATGCTCATGCATAATGTTAGCATACACGCACGTGAATATGAATTTTTATACACATTAAAGTGACTTTACGTGCATTCATTGACATTCTGGGTATAATTGATTATAAATGTACTTATATGATAATTGTGAATTATTTGTATTGAAAACCGAATTGGAGAAATATAAATAGTTGGATTAGAATTTAGGTAAATTTTAGGAGAAATTTTCGAAAAATGTTGAGTATATTGGCCTAGGAAAAATGTCAAGTGGCAGATAAATTGATGAATGAAAATAGAAATAATAATTAAATGATATTGAAGAAATTTCATAGACGACTTTGGATTTATTGAGAAAATGATATTAAAAATTTGGAGACAATTGAAATACAAATTGGGAGACAAATAGACTGATTATTAAGAATTATATAGTAGCATAAGTGAAAGGCATTAGTATTTATTTTACGTGGTAAGTGTCGTTACATGTTTCATGACACTTACCAAGCTTTTTAAGCTACGTTTATTTACATCTATAAAAAGACCATCTTTATTTTGTCATGTCTTTCATTTTCACAAAATACTCTCATCTTTTTTATCTCTTTTTCTCTCATACATGATGCTCTCATAACCCACCCATCAACGTTGAGCTTTTGTATTATCCTTCAGCTTACCACTTCAAAACTTTATCATCTTCTTTATGTTGATAAAAACCCAACCTATTCCACCTTAAAAAGGTGATGATCGAATGGCGCTTGGAGGCTAGGGTTATTTGAAGATTTGAAGAAGCTTTAAAGCTAAACATGTAAATTAAACTTTGTTCTTCATGGGTTGTCTAGCATATATGATGATAGAAGGTGATATAGGAGTAAAATATATGTGCAGAAAATTGATAACGATTGGTACATATATATGTTCTGTTTTTAGGTTAATGATCAAATATAGATCATTATTTGTTGTGATTGAAATTGAAATGAAATGGAAGTAGGAATGAAGAGGAAATATTGAGGAAATAAGTTAGAAGTGATAGACTAAGCAAAAGAGATTAATTTATATGGAAATGATGATGAGGAGTGTTAGAAAATGTACAGATGCAGTATTTTCACTGAACATTCATTTGTATTTTTGCCATATCTTCGTCTGTAGACATCAAAATAGGATGATTTTAAGTTTATATTAAACTAAAGATGTATAGCTATATTTGTCATAAAGAAATCAAAATTGAATTCTATGTCTAAGAGTTTCAAAATTTAGTTAGAAGTTGAGTTTTTGAATTTTGTCTTAGTTTGGAATAGTTTATAGTGTTTTGAAGCTAGGATAAGCATAGCTAGTTTCAGCTTCTCCTTAGAGAAGCTGAAACTAGCTCAAGAAAATTGTTGCAACTCACCTCATGACTCAGACTTGAGATGCACAGAGCTGAAATTGCTAACCAAATATCAAGAGGTTTTGAACCTTCACAATTCAATTCTCAAGCAAAAAGTAAGATTTAATTGGTTGAGGGATGGGGACTTGAATACAAAATTCTTCAACTCTACACTAATTTCCAGAAGAAACAAGAATACAATAGTTGAATTACTTGACAGTGGTAATGTGTATTTAGATCAGGAAAACCTTCTTGAGCTAGCAAGGAGTTCTTTTCTTCAACTAAAGGGATAAGAGAACAATGATTTACCCAACTTTAACATGAAAATAATTATGGAAGGTTCAGTTAGACAAGAGTTAAAGGATTCCCTAGTATTACCTTTTTCAAAAGAGAAAGTCAGGAGAACAATATTTAGCTTACACCCCTCTAAAGCACCACGACCTAATGGATTTTTAGCGTGGTTCTTTCAACACACTTGGGATACTACCGATGAGTTGTTTACAGAAATTGTATTGGAGTTCTTCTTTTATTTGAAGATGCTCTAAGAAATAAACCACACCTATATCAGTTTAGTGACAAAGAAGCTTCATCCTTTGAACATGGTAGACTTCAGACCAATTTTGTATTGTAATACAATTTATAAAATCATAGCCAAGCTTCTAGTTGGAAGACTGAAAAATGTGCTTAAGGAACTTATCGATGTCACAAGAATATATATGAAAACATTCTGCTCTTTCAAGAGATATTGAAAGAATATTGAAAACATTCTGCTCTTTCAAGAGATATTGAAAGAATATTCATCTGGGAAGAGAATAAGTAGTCGCTTGCTGAAAATTGATTTTTACAAAGCCTTCGATATAGTCAACTAAAATTTTATACAATCTACTTAGAAGCAATGGATATTCCTGTACAGTTTGTTAAATGGATCATGACTTGCATCAAATCATCATCTCTTAGTGTGCTTGTAAATGACATTCCATCAAAACCTATAAAAAATGCATGGGGAATAAGACAAGGGGATCCCCTATCCCTTTATCTTTTCACCATGGTAATGGAGGGACTTTCTAGACTTTTAAACAAGTTCACTCCCTCAAATGGAAAATTTAAATTCTACCATAAATGATTACAAAACAAGCTAACTCATTTGGATATTGCAAATGATCTTATGCTTCTTTATGGCGCAGACAATTACTCAATCAATATCATACTTTAATCTCTTAATATTTTCTCGAATTTATTTGGCTTAAAAATCAACTGAGACAAAAGCAACTTGTATTTGTCTTCTGATGTGAGGAAAAAGAAAGTGCTTAGCATAATCATAGGTATGCACATTCAACCTCCATAATTTAGATACCTCAAAGTACCTATGACAACCTTAAAGCCAAAATAGTCAGATTGTCTCCCTCTCCTGGAAAGGATAAAATCCAGAGTGAACACATGGAAAAATAGATTTCTATCTTATGTAGCTTGATTCACCCTTATAATTTCAGTACTTAGCAATTTACATATACTTTGGACAACTTATTGTTCTTTCAAAGAAGGTCACCAAAGAGATTGATAGAAATGTGAAAGCTTTTCTATGGTGTGGGAAAAGTGAATTCCCAAGGTCAAATGGAGCAAAGTAATGATTTCTAAGAAAGAAGACAGGTTGGGAATAATTTCTATTTCAGCTATACAAAAGATGTTAAGTAAGAGAATTTGGAGGCTACTTATGGAAAAAGAAGCTCTCTTGACCAAATGGGTCCATGAATATCACCTTGGAAACCAGAACTTTTGGTAAATGGCAGCTTCTAGTCAATATTCATATATCTTCAATCAATTGTTAAGTTTCAAAAGTCTACTTTATCCATACATTAAACATAAGGTAAGAAATGGATAAAACACATGGGCATGGTTCAATAATTGGACAGATGCAAGTCCTCTTATTCATAGGTATGGACGGATCCACATTGGGGGCAAGTGGGGGCAACCTCTAAAAAATTTTATATAAAAAATTATTATTTTAACTTTTGATCCTATAAAAAAAATAAAAATTTGCTCCCACTAAAAATAAAATTTTGCCCCCATTTAAAATTTTTTCTGAATCCGTCCTTGTTCATAGGTCTGAAATTTCTTAGATAAGAAATAGACTACCCCTTAACTCTAAAGTATCCTCTCTAATCCAAGGAGGAAATTTGCATAGACACTTCAAAGGTTTCATGGCTTTGCATGAATTTTTAACTCAGCTGAATGCTAGAAGTACCGAGGCTTAGAACCAAACCTAGATGGATTGCACCTAGTGAGTGCACGTGTGTTCTATGTAAGATAGCAGAAGAAAATCGGGACCATTTATGCTTCTCTTGTAGTTACTCCCGAGCCATTTGGAGCAGAATTCAAGTTATGTTGGATTCTGCAACATATACATACGAATGGGAGACAACATTGAATAGGTTTATTGATCTTTCCAGTTGAGGGAAAGAGAATGAAATTCTTAACAAAGTTGCTTTCTCCACTACCATCTACGCAATTTGGAAAGAGCGAAACTGCAGACTTTACAAGCAAGTTGAAGAAGATAACCACCTGCTAGCTGAAAAAATATTGAACTGGATAAGAGTTGTTTAGTTGCTAAAAAAGCTTATCAACTTTCTCCACTAGAAGGAAGAGTATATGGAACTTATAATTAACATGCCGCACCTCTCTCCCAATCGAATTGCTTTGTTTATCTCATCAGATTATTTTGTAACGATGTTTCCTTTGATTTTGTAAAAAGCTAGGATGCTTATAACTTGAAAAACATTGCAATGTTATACTAGCTTTTCACTATTGTTAGTAAACATTCCTTCATTTTCCAAAAAAAAAAAACATTAACGAGGTAGAATGAGCACCCAACAGTTAATACTTCATGTTAGATCTTCATGAATGGCTATATCATTTTGTGTTTCAGTTTTCGGGTATTGCTTAACAATTTAACTATTAATTTTTGACATTGGGTCCGGACAACAGAAAAAATGGTTTCGCTGCCCATTGAAACCTCAAAATGCGGGCTTTGGGGGATGAAAATGAACACCAATTGATAGAGAACAGTACAAAAGTGACCCAAAAAAACCTTGAGTTCGTTGTAAAACACAGATGATGAATCCATCTTCTAGAAAACTAGATCAAATAAAAACCGCACAAGGTAGAACTGGTTTTCTGAGTTAAATCCCAAAGAAAAGAGACAGGAAGAGAGAAAATCAATGATCATTAACATACCTAGCAAGAGGAGTGTAGTAAATTAAAATTTCGGAGAATCATTGTTACCACATTTTATATGTATTCTTGCTACGCTGTCGTTCATTCTGGTCCAGAGACTCGCCTTTTATCCGTGCTACGTTGTCGTCTCATTTTATTTGCTTGTTAAATTGTGTCATAACATCGTCGTTTTCGGATCTCTCCTTTTTTTGAAAAATAAAATAATTGATTGATAATAAATATAAGAAGAACAGAATAATAACTCTCCTGCGGCAAAAGTAAAGCAATAATGACGACGTTGTAAGGATATCATCGGCTTCATCATCATCAACGTTGTAACAATCAGTTCAAAGTCTGATAAAAAAGCGAGGTCGAGAAAGTTTGGAAAGGAAAGCCAGGTTTAAGAAAGGCTGGAAAGGTTGTAAGCATATATTGTTACAAAATTAAAACAAGAAACAAGACAGCATCTCATTAGAAGAGAGTCATCTTCTACGACGTTATAAGCACATATTGTTACAAAATTAAAACAAGATAGCCTTGAGGGCCATCCTCTTCATACGTCAACCTTGTAATTGCCACGACAACGTTGAAAGTGAGGATTAATTTTGCAAAAAGCACACCCCATCTGAAGCTCGCGTCTCTGTCTTTAATGTTTCAATTACTTACTAATTTTTAATAATTGTGTATGATTTTTTATATAAGAATAAAATTTAAACAATCATAATAAATTTATTTTATGATATAAAAATATTGAAATAAAATAATTATTAAATAAATTATATAAAGTAACATGCAATATTAATAATAGTATCCTTGTAAAGAATTCCAGATAAAACACAAAAAAGAGGTTATATTTAATAAATACGAGCGAAATATTTGCTTTTATTTATATTTAATTATTATATATATTTTTTGTATATATTTAATTATAATATTTTATATTTTATAAATAATTAATCAAAAAATTTAATGATTTATAAAATTATTAATTTTTAAATAATTATAAATAATTTTTATGATAAGAATAAAATATCAATAAAATAAAATAATGATTAACAAAATTAATATAAAAGGTAATTTTAATAATAAATTTTTAGAAAAATCTTAATAATATTTTGATAATAACATTATAATAATATTTTTATCTCTTAATCTGATTTGTTTATTTTACTATATACCCACATTTTACTATAAATAAAAGTCCATAATTATTTAAGATTTATTCTTATTTTGTCTTTATTTATCTTATTTAATACTATAACTAAACAAGTAAAAGTTAATAATGAAAGTTACATTCTTATTTCCAATCTCTCGTTACCAATTATCAAACGAAACCTTAGTGTTCAAAAAAAGTTAAAAGGCGATCATCCTTTGTGTGCTTTCAGCGACCAAAGGTAAGAGAATTTGCGTAGTGCTAGCATGCGTCTAATTCATCTTACTTCCTTGAATCATTCTCCACCCTCCTAAGGCTTTTATTATCCATCGTCCATATCGATAACAAACAATTGATGAACTTTATACAGAGCAACGTTTATAATATTATCATACATCTTTTTATTGGCCAAGACATCAGAACTTCTGAATGCATTCCTACAGGGTAGTAAGTTTTCTCTGCCTTCAATTCAATTAAGAGTTGAAATCAAAGTCTTTTTTCAATTAAGCACGTTCTATTTTTCAGGTTATAAACTGTTCTCTTATTGTTTGCACCATCTGCCCATTTTGCTCGTTGAGAACTTCTCTTCCATTGTGACAAAATACTCATTATAGCCAATAATAATTCTGCCACAATGCGCCGTTTTGGCAAATCTCGTTGTAGGAGAGTATTGATACTACCAAACGATTTGTCGCCCTCCACTGTTATTTCTATTAATCCAATTTTAATTTTTATAAAAAAAAAGGGGCTTCTGTGCTGGGAAACCCTAAGACAGCCATTTCTTTGGCAGTCGCCACACCCACCTTTAACCTTTCCCTTTGTTCCGCCAGAAGAAAGAACGTACCTGATCTTCTTTTTTCTACCTCATTAACCAGAACCTTCTTCTTCTCCGCAACTCAGCCGACGCAGACGTCATCTTCTGTAATACAGAACACCGTGCGTGACGGTTCATGCTTGTTTTTCTCTCTTTTCGTTCCGCCAACAAGACTATTGCCGACATTCTCTTGTCCGTGCTTGCTTTTCAGTCTGTATACCTCCTCACCCCGGATGACCACTGCCTAAGGTTGATTCTGTCGCTTGGTTGCTTCTTTGTGTCTTAGCTGATCTCTTTCTTCTGTGTTACCCGGTCTATTTTGGCTCATGCACTTGCTAATTCAATTTTAAACTTATTGAATTAAACTTATCAAATGAGATTGATTGCTTATTAGTTTTCAGATTACTAATCATGTTTTTTTTTTTAGTTCATTTCATAAAAGTTAGAGTTTTATTAGTATGATTAGGATATCGAAACCTAAACAATTGGGTCCTATTGTCCATGTAGGGAGTTATATTAATTCTGGTTTTCTGTATTGTGCCTTGTGATATTCTTGACACAGGCTCGAATAAACGGTGAAGCATGCAGAATATCCACCATATTGTATCTCGTCTGTCCTCACTAAAAACCAGCCCATCTGTCTCAAGGTTTCTAGGACTGAGAAACAATCAAATATTTCAAAAGAGTATAAGAATCTCATCAGCTAATAGAAATGGAGTGTATTGGATTGTAGGCACTCATAATTTTTCAGAAAAGTCTGGTAGCAGTGGTGATGGTGGAAATGCAGACAGAGATGAGTGGGAGAATGCAGTGGGTAGGTCCTTTGCTGGGAGTGGCTCTAATGATTTGGATTGGGACTCTGTTTCATCTTGGTCAACTGGAGTGACCAAGGATCATTTTGATGGAGAATCCTTGGTTCACAAGGTTAGTCATAGTGATAGCAGAAAACATGCGACCTTTTCTGGCTTAGATGAGATAGAAGACAAGGTAAAAGAACTCGAGGCTGAGAACAAGAGAGGCAAAGCTTTTGTGGATGGGTGGGGTGATAGGATACGAGAGATTAGTGTACTAATGAAGCAAGTAAGAGAGCCTGGTGCAAGAGGATCTTACCTGAAGGACTCAGAAAAGTCTGAGATGTACCGGCTGCACAAGGAGAATCCGGAAGTGTACACAGTTGAGAGGCTTGCCAAGGACTACAGGATTATGAGGCAGAGGGTTCATGCTATTCTTTGGTTGAAAGAGATGGAGGAGGAAGAGGAGAAAAAGCTTGGACATCCCTTAGATGACTCTGTTGAGCTCTTACTTGATACCTGCCCCGAGTAAGATTTTATGATCTGAAGCTAGTATCAATTTCTAATATTGAGACTGGTTTGGCCTTATGGAAATTTCTTGCAGTTGTGGTTGAACTTCATCTGTGATGAATGAGCTATTTAGTGGATAATACATGTTCTCTATATTGTTTACATTATGCACTGGTTTTTTCTATAAATATAAGGCTTGCACTGTAGAGAATGCTGTGTGTTTTGTAGTTTAATTACCATTGGAAACAGTATCAGCTTACATATATCAGTGTCTCCATTAGAGTAGAGTTTTACTTCTCATATTATCTTTCTTTTCTATTGTTGCAGATTTTTCAATTCCCATGACCGAGAATTCCATGTAGCATCCCTCCGATATAGGCCTGATTTCAAGGTCATGCCTGAGGACTGGGATGGCACCGCAAGAGATCCTGATGAAGTGCACTATGAGATTTCTAGGAAAGAGGATGACATGCTTTATGAAGAGTTTGTCCAGAGGCTTAACTTCAACAAAATAAAAGTAAGTTCATGTTCTTCATCCCTTTAATTTGCATAGGAAGAACTAAAACTAAGGTAATGATGACTTTTTGCCACTTCTACATAAATAACTCCTGTCCTAGATGCCCCTATATTCTTTGTTTGTGGATGCTAATCGATTATTCATGCCATGAAAGAGAAGTATTAGCCTCTTCCTTATTTCCATGCTACCACC
Source organism: Erythroxylum reticulatum (assembly GCA_025504915.1). NCBI lineage: Eukaryota > Viridiplantae > Streptophyta > Magnoliopsida > Malpighiales > Erythroxylaceae > Erythroxylum > Erythroxylum reticulatum. The sequence continues at coordinate 21,406,328 of JANSVA010000008.1, read as the reverse complement.
TGTCGGATTCAGAAAGTTGGATCAGTGGGGGTTAAATCTCAACGAGTGATGTTATTAAATTTACTATTAATTTAATAATATTAATCTCACTATTAGATTAATGACAAAGAGTAAATATAATTTATAGCTAGTGACTATTTTGGAAAAAAAATTATGTGCACTAGGAGTATTATGTGAACATGTCATTGATTGTTGCATCTAATTGAATAATATCGTGTAATTTTAGTTGGCAAAAATTATTTCTAAATGAAATGGGAGCTCGGTTTGTTGATGAAAATCCAACTATGACATTTCTATAAGTTCTTTTTTCCTGTTCAGATCATAATATTAGAATGGTGGTAATACAGATTATGATGACTTAACGTTCCAGGTGTATCTTATTTGATTTCCTAATGGGGAAACTTTATTTTTCATTTGATTTTTTGTATATTATATAATTGATCTTTTGATGAGAGTCCTGAATGCTATTAGAGATTGTACCTATCCTAGTTTTCATACCATGCATTCAATGAGGAGTCATTTACATGGATGTTTTAATTTGAATTAGTAGGGGCAATTGTTGTGGACTCAATTTGGATTGACGAGTCCAACTGGAGTGAGTTGGATGGATAAATGACATCATATTTCCTCCTGAACAGTTTGCAGGGAAAGTAAAATGCCATAAATATAGCAGGCGACGTCCCAACGAGGGATGGAGCATGACGGTGGAGAAATTGGGAGCGAGGGGTAAGCGAGGAGGTGGTGGTGGGTGGAAATTTGTGAGCATGCCTGATGGTTCCAGTCGACCACTCAACGAAGTGGAGAAAATGTATGTAAAACGAGAGACCCCACGGCGTAGACGTAGAATTCTTCCATGATGATCCCTTTTTTTTTCTTAATCCCAAGGACCTGGGGTTTTTTTTCATTCCCTTTTTTATTACATTACTTTTTGACTTTCTTTTTTTCATTATCAAAACGGCAAAACGCTCCGTTTTATTCATTCCATGTCCAACATTCTATTATTCCCAATGACTGCGACATCTCGTATGAGGAATGGGCTCAATCTCGGAGACAAGTGTGATTGACGGAGACTTTCATTTGTAGTGTTGTTTATTTGAGACTCATTCTTGTCCTGGTAGTTGGCTGCGAAAGGTTCTTAGCTTGTCCTGGCTCCGACCACAAAAAACCCAGGTATATGTTTATATACCCGTTTGTTGAGTTTTTCTGGCTCTGTAGGTTTTTCACATGTTTGTTTTTATATCGTTCAAGACGTATTTTGAGATGTTTCTGAAGATCTATTTGAAACTGTAGATTTGTTCAAGGATTTATTATGAATTTATATGTAGAGGAAATAAGCACTAATTATTTGTTGCTGATTGCTGTATTTCGAAACCAATGGGTTTGCTCTTTGATCACAGGTGACATTCCCACTTGTTCAAATCAAGATCGTCGACTCGTACTAGTTCTTCATAATTAACCTAAGCCAAGGTAAAAATCAATACCTAATCTGCAATTCAATCCACTCTCTAGTTTTTATTGGTTTTATTATAATGTTTTGCATACTAAGAGCTTCGTAAACAAAATAACTCGTAAAAACCTCGGTACTTTTGAAGTAATATATCACAAAAGAAACATGTTTTGATATGATAGTACGGTAGAAAAAGTAACAAAACATATGGTTAGTACGAGGCATTTATACGGAAGCCATTAGCTGCATTGGCATTGAGACAGAGATGATGCGGAGGAGATGAAAGGATTTCATTAAGCCAATTAATTACCAGGTTCACCCACGGGATTTTTCATAAATCATGAACATTTTCTTTGGTCAATAAAATTGATTGCGATATGTAAGTCAAAATGTCACTATATAATATTGTTTTTTGCATTGCCTCCCATATCATTTTTCAATGACAATCATAACCCATAGGTTTCGTCTGATCGGCGAGAAAGTAAATTGAATTTAAAATATGATTTTTCAGAAAATAAATTTATGTTTAGATACTTGTAAGAATTCTAATAGGAAAGTTAGAAGGATTTTTATCATAGTATTTGATATGCAATACTAAATTATGGAATGTAAATTAATGTTGACTTGTGTTTTCAATTAATGAAAACTTGTTATGACTATTAACATCACACCAAAAACACAAATAAATTTCGATACATTATAACCTTGGTACACTCAAGTTATTGCAGATTAAAAAAAGTACATAAGATCTGCAATAGAATATTGATACACACAACATAAACTTCAACTTGTAAAGTACCTCGTAAGCAGGTGGAAAGCCGAATAAACATTTACATAGCATAGCATAAAGCACAGTAATGAAGGTATTTCATACCTAGGTACCAAGAAAGAGGAGTATATTACCTAGCACAAAAATCATGAAAGTTCCATCAGCACAATTAAAAGATGCCGACAGTGAATGTAGCATATGTACATTCAAGGGAAGATGATATAACAAGAGTGAGAAGAGTACACCACAGAGACAAGTAATTACCATTAAACAGAAAGTTGAAACATAATGCCTGTTGATGGTTCCATCGGAACAAAAAAGGTGATAATTGGGTAATTAAAAGATGCCGACAGTGAATGTAGCATATGCACATTCAAGGGAAGATGATATAACAAGAGTGAGAAGAGTACACCACAGAGACAAGTAATTACCATTAAACAGAAAGCTGAAACATAATGCCACAACTATTGATGGTTCCATTAGAACAAAACAGGTGATAATGGGGTAATTAAAAGATGCCGATAGTGAATGTAGCATATGTACTTGCTAAAAAGTGCACAAACTGAAGGTAAATTGTGATTAATAGACACCTCAATTACAATAATGGGAACCATATCTATAGCATGGTCAATCCAAAACCACAAGCAGAGTTAATCTAAACAAAGTTAACCCAAATGCTTCACTCACATTGACCATAGCTCAGCTAACACATCAATACATTTTGTACATGAAACTTCAGTGATAGACACAAGTTAAAAAAAATCTAACATCAGTAGGCACAAAATATGGTCTCAAATATCATTTAGCAGAATTAACCAAACCATCAGTCAACAAAACCACCTTAATTCAGGCAATAGTAGGAGATGGAAGAACATATTAATAGAGTGAAAGAATTCATATGAATACTAAAAGGAACAAAAAATAACATATTGACTTTAGCACATCACCACAAATTTAATATTTATATGCCAAAAGATAGAAGTTTGGGTACCTATAGTTGACTTTGAACAATTCGGAAAGCCAATAAACCTAGATGTCAAAAACCAAAATTGAGAAAAAAAAACCCATGTCTATGTTAATAAGAAAACCAAAAAGCATTTCAACTTTTCTCTAATTTCAACATAAACTAAGAAAAATCAACAGACCCCATCAATCAGTATTAAGAAAAACAAAGAGTTATGAATAGTTTAACTAGAAAAAGTACCGCAAATCTTGATGGGTGCTTCGAGCTCCAACAAATTGGGTTGTTGCAAGAAAATATCTCAAGACACAACACACAACTGACGGATCTTAGACTCGGATAACTGCACCTGCTTTCCAGGTATGCTACAAATCTGAAGGTCTTTGCTTTCTCAACAAATTGACACTATAAAACCCAGACTCTAAATTGGTGTAAATGAGCATATGCACACACAAATCAGAATACCCAGAAACCTCAAAATCATAGACCATACAAAACTGAAACTTTTTATTTATAAAAAATGGCCTCCACTCAACAAAGCTTCGATTTGGACGAGTTGTGAAATGACCATGTAGAGAAGGACTGGATAGGACCCAGGAATTGAATTGAAGGGAGAGAGGACCAATAAAGAATCGAGTAAACGAAAACTACACAAAAGTTAAGTAAGAAGGAAAAATATATCTTCAGATTGAAACTTCTAAGCAAAAGAAGTCCTACTAACCGCAGAAGAATAAGTATAGTTGAAGAGGAGGTAGTGTTTTTATAAAAGAGTTGTTGTAGAATAATAATGGTTGAAGAGGAGGTAGTGTTTTTATAAAGGAGTTGTTGTAGAGTTGGGAGAGAAATAGGGTTAAACTGGTCAGCATAAATTTTAGATTAAATTATCGAGGAAAGTAATTTAAATACCAAAGGGGTGTTGGGATTTAGAATTCAAGTGCTACTACTTTTCCTAAATTAGGAAAGTTTTTATTTTCCTAACTACTAAAAAAAATGAATCAAACGTGATAATATAAATTTTAGGAAAAATATTACTTGCCCAGATAAGAATCCGTGCCAACCAAACAAGGCCATATTGTATTCTAAAGGAATATGTTAACATGATTTTTTCAAGGAGCTTTATTAATAATTAATGATATGAAGTAAGGAAACATCATTACACCTATTTTAGAAATGTAATCCGAAACTCAATTTTGTCTTAGAAGAAAAGGTCAAAGCTTTGATCACCTTAATATGATAAGAATGATGCTCCAAAATAAAACTTCATAGCAATAAACAAAATAAAAAGTAAACATAGTAATTTAACGTATAAAAAAACCTCCCTTTCAATATGAGTAAGAGCAAAAAAATATACTTAAAAGCCAATTTCACTATCATCAAAATTATTATAATAGTCCAATGTCTTAACACTAGTTTCCATACTCAACCATATGATGATAACAAAGCATACTTCACCCAAATAGATCCCCAATACATACTACATAAAATGGAAAAGCAAATAAAGCTAATAATTTCAACTTATTTAGACAAGAAATATAACCAAACTTGCATGTTTCACTGTTTATTCTAGTCTGTGTCAAGAATATCACGAGGGACAATATGAAAAACCAGTATTAATATAACTTCCTACATGGACAATGTAACCCAGTTGTTTAGGTTTTGGTATCCTAATCATATTAATAAAACTCTAAACTTTATGAAATGAATTGAAAAAAAAACATGGTTAATAATATGAAAACTAATAAACAATCAACCTCATTTGATAAATGGCAGTATCTCAATTAATTCAACAAGTTTCAAAAAGAAGCAATAAGTGCATGGCCCAAAATAGACCAGATAACAAAGATGAAGAGATAAGCTAAGACACAAAGAAGCAACCAAGTGATAAAATCAACCTTAGGTAGTGGCCACTAAGGTTTAGGAAATAAACAAACTAAAATCCAAGCACGAACAAAAGAATGTCAACAAGAGACTTATTGGCGGCACGAAAAGAGAGAAAAATGAGCATAAACCGTCAAGTGTGATGGTCAGTATTAGAGAAGATGATGGCTAGGGTGGCTCAGTTATGGAGGAGAAGAAGAAGTTTCTGGCTAATGAGGAAGAAAGAAGAATATCAAATATTGGTTCTTTCTTCTCGCGGAACTAAGGAAAAGGTTAAAGGTAGTTATGGCGACTGCCAAATATGTTGGACACCTCGCCCTTGTGAATCACGAGCCCGATGTCCTAAGTGACATCTGAATGCGTATCCCACAAGGATGGTGTGCCCCCACTAAGACAAACTTCAAGACAGCTTACTTCTACTATTTCCGAACATATTTTGACCTCAATCATTTTGCACCTAACTTGGGACAATTAGCATAACTGTCATTAGGGATATCAGGTTAAGATCATCTAAGGATGATTTTAAAGAGGGTTTTGAGATCTACAACTTTCATGAAGACCTTAAAGACAATTCTTTCTTCTGAAGGGTCAAAAATGGAACAGAAGATAGGTACAGACGAAAAGCAGACTAATGAAAAAAGACAGTCGAAAAGGGAAAATCACTGTAACCTTCCATACAGATATCAGATTAAGGTGTTCTTTATATGGTTCGAAAGAGAACTTCAAGATATACAATTTCATGAAGACAAATTCTATCTTCTGAAGGGTAAAAAATGGAACAGAAGATACGTACAGACGAAAAGTAGACTAATGAAAAAAAGACAGACAAAGTGAGAAAATTGCTATAACTTTTCTTACAGATATGGAATTAAGATGTTCTTTATGTGATTCGAAAGAGGACTTCAAGATCTACAACTTTCATGAAGACCTAGAAGACAGATTCTATCTTTTGAAGGGTTAAAAATAGAATAGAAGATAGGCCAGGCGAAAAAGTAGAAGAAACAAAAAGCAGAAGAAGCAAACCATAGAAGAAGCAAAAAGCAGAAGAAGCAAAACATAGAAGATATGACGTTATCACAGATTAAGTGACGTCATCATAGAAGAAACAAAAAAACAGAAGAAGCAAAAAGCAGAAGAAACAAAACATAGAAGATATGATGTCATCACAGACCAAGTGACGTCATCACAGAAGAAGCAAAACACAGAAGAAGTGGGAAAACTGCTATAACTTTCCCTACAGATATCGGATTAAGATGTTCTTTATATGGTACGAAAGAAGACTTCAAGATCTACAACTTTCATGTAGATCTCAAAGAAAATTCTATCTTTTGAAGGGTCAAAAATGGAATAGAAGATAGGTATAGACGAAAAGCAGACTAATGAAAAAAGACAGATGAAGTGAAAAAATTGCTATAACTTTCCCTTCAGGTATCAGATTAAGATGTTCTTTATATGGTTTGAAAGAGGACTTCAAGATCTGAAACTTTCATGAAGACCTCAAAGATAGATTCTATCCTTTGAAGGGCCAAAAATAGAACACAAGATAGGCCAGCTGAAAAAGCAGAAGAAGCAAAACATAGAAGAAGCAAAAAGCAGAAGAAGCAAAACATAGAAGATATGACGTCATCACAGAAGAAGAAAAAATATAGAAGAAGAAAAAAGTAGAAGAAACAAAACATAGAAGATATGATGTCATCACAGACTAAATGACGTCTTCACAGAAGAAGCAAAAACACAGAAGAAGTGAGAAAATTGATACAACTTTCCCTACAGATATCGGATTAAGATGTTCTTTATATGGTTTCAAATAGGACTTCAAGATATACAATGTTCATGAAGACCTAAAAGACAAATTCTATCTTCTAAAAGGTCAAAAATAGAACAGAAGATAGGTATAGACGAAAAGCAGACTAATGAAAAAAACAGACGAAGTGGAAAAATTGCTATAACTTTCCCTAAAAATATCGGATTAAGATGTTCTTTATATGGTTCGAAAGAGGACTTCAAGATCTGCAACTTTCATGAGACCTCAAAGACAAATTCTATCTTTTGAAGGGTCAAAAATAGAACAGAAGATAGGTCAGGCGAAAAAGTGGAAGAAGCAAAACATAGAAGAAGTAAAAAGCAGAAGAAGCAAAATATAGAAGATATGACGTCATCACAAACCAAGTGATGTCATCACAGAAGCAAAAACACAGAAGAAGGAAAAAGTAGAAGAAATAAAATATAGAAGATATGATGTCATCACAGACCAAGTGACGTCATCATAGAAGAAGCAAAACAGAAGAAGTGAGAAAATTGCTATAACTTTCCCTACAAATATCGGATTAAGATGTTCTTTATATGGTCCGAAAGAGGAATTCAAGATCTACAACTTTCATGCAGACCGTGAAGACAAATTATATTTTTGAAGGGTCAAAAATGGGACAAAAGATAGGTGTAGATGAAAAGAAAACTAGTGAAAAAAATCAGACGAAGTGGGAAAATTGCTATAACTTTCCCTATAGATATTGGATTAAGATATTCTTTATATAGTTAGAAACAAGACTTCAAGATATACAACTTTCATTAAGACCTCGAAGACAGATTCTATCCTTTGAACGGTCAAAAATAGAACAGAAGATAGGCTAGGCAAAAAAGAAGAAGAAGTAAAAAGCAGAAGAAGCAAAACATAGAAGAAGCAAAAAGAAGAAGAAGCAAAACATAGAAGATATGACATCATCACAGAAGAAGCAAAAATACAGAAGAAGAAAAAAGTAGAAGAAACAAAACATAGAAAATATATCGTCATCACAGACCAAGTGACGTCATCACAGAAGAAGCAAAAACACTGAAGAAGTGGGAAAATTGCTACAACTTTCCCTACAGATATCGGATTAAGATGTTCTTTATATGATTTGAAAGAGGACTTTAAGATCTACAACGTTCATGAAGACCTAGAAGACAAATTCTATCTTCTGAATGGTAAAAAATCAAACAGAAGATAGGTATAAATGAAAAGCAAACTAATGAAAGAAACAGACGAAGTGGGAAAATTGCTATAACTTTCCCTACAGATATCAGATTAAGACGTTCTTTATATGGTTCAAAAGAGGACTTCAGGATATGCAACTTTCATGAAGACCTCAAAGATAGATTCTATCATCTGAATGGTCAAAAATAGAACAGAAAATAAGCTAGGCGAAAAAGCAGAAGAAGCAAAAAGCAGAAGAAGCAAAACATAGAATATATGACGTCATTACAGACCAAGTGATGTCATCACAGAAGAAGCAAAAATACAGAAGAAGCAAAAAGTAGAAGAAGCAAAACATAGAAGATATGACGTCATCACAGACCAAGTGACGTCATCACAGAAGAAGCAAAAAGTAGAAGAAACAAGACATAAAAGAATCAAAGAGACAGAAGATACATCTTCTGTTATAAGGACCATATCTTTTAGCATATAAGTCCAAAAATTTCAAGCTATATACCGTTGGAAAGCTAAAAGAAAGACCTACCTTTATAGAAGACACACTTGCCTAAATCAGCTTAGATTAATGCATATTTTTTCCCAAAGTTAGAATACGAAAATTTCCTTTATGAAAACTTTAAAAAAATGCAACGTACAAACTTGAGAGAGTCATGAGTAAATATGCAACCACATTTCATTTGCATCAAAAGATAAAAGTTTTACAAAGCTTTAGTGGGCATTTCAAGCCGCAAATATATTAATGCATCAAAATCCCAAAATACAAAAGATACATGAACCATGATTTGCTCCAAATGCAACTAAAGTCTTGCTTTACAAAACTTGCTTCAAATATAAAATAATTAAACTAAGAGTGCTGCCTTGCCTTTTGACCTACTCGATATCCTGCTCATTACCTGAATGTGGGGGAGGAGATTGGGGGTGAGCTTAAAGCCTGTGGGTGACAATTTTATAATTTGTAACAAGCAAAATCATTTATAAGTCATTTAATGCAAAAATTCATATGTATGTAAATCATGAATGTATCACTCATGTTAACTTGTCATGAACACATAAACATATCAAATGATTTGGTTAAGTCCAAACATGACGTACTACACATTTCCAATGTAATGGTCCTGTGTAGTCGTGAATTTTTGAGGGAGTCCTTAAGGGAATTCCATGGCACTAGCGGGCAGGCGGGAGAAGCCTATACTTAGGTCAACGTGCACGTAACGGTTCTTGAGGGACTACCACAAACCCACATAACACATAGATTTTAAAATCTTGTAAGCTTGATGCTCAAAATGGCACATTCTCTTGAAAATTTGCTTTTCACATGTTTGTTATACCTTAAAAACCATTTCAAAAAATATGGTTTCATAATCATGCATCATTTTAAA
>JANSVA010000008.1:21372835-21394087 GCA_025504915.1 Erythroxylum reticulatum | reverse complement strand
TGAAAAAAAAAACAGACGAAGTGGGAAAATTGTTATAACTTTCCCTACAGATATCGGATTAAGATGTTCTTTATATGGCTCAAAAGAGGACTTCAAGATCTACAACTTTTATTGAAGACTTCGAAGACAGATTCTATCTTTTAAAGGGTCAAAAATAGAACAGAAGATAGGCCAGGTGAAAAAGCAGAAGAAGCAAAACATAGAAGAAGTAAAAAACAGAAAAAGCAAAACATAGAAGATATGATGTCATCACAGACCAAGTGACGTCATCACAGAAGAAGCAAAAACACAGAAGAAGCAACAAGCAGAAGAAACAAAACATAGAAGAAGCAAAAAGCTGAGGAAGCAAAACATAGAAGATATAACGTCATCACAGACCATGTGACGTCAACACAGAAGAAGAAAAAACACAGAAGAAGCAAAACATAGAAGATATGAGGTCATCACAGACCATATGACGTCTTCACATATTATATGACGTCATTACAGAAGAAGCAAAAACACAGAAGAAGCAAAAAGAAGAAGAAGCAAAACATAGAAGGAGCGAAGAGATAGAAGATACATCTTCTGTTATAAGGACTCTATCTTTTAGTATATAGGTCCAAAAATTTCAAGCTATATACTGTTGGAAAGATAAAAGAAAGACCTACAACTTTTCAGAAGACACACTTGCCTAAATCAGCCTAGATTAATCCAGATTTTTCTCCGAATTCAGAACACGAATTTTTCCTTTATGAAAACTTTTAAAAAAATACAACGTACAAACTTGAGAGAGTCATGAGTAAATATGCAACCATATTCCATTTGCATCAAAAGATAAAAGTTTTACAAAGCTTTAGTGGGCATTTCAAGCCGCAAATACATTAATACATCAAAATCTCAAAATACAAAATGATTTTCTCCAAATGCAACTAAAGCTTTGCTTTACAAAACTTGCTTCAAATACAAAATAATTGAACTAGGAGTGCTGCCTTGCCTCTTGACCTACTCAATATCCTACTCATCACTTGAATGTGGGGGAGGAGATTGGAGGGTGAGCTTAAGCCCGTGGGTGACAATCTTATAATTTGTAACAAGCAAAATCATTTATAAGTCATTTAATGCAGAAATTCATGTGTATGCAAATCATGAGTGCATCACTCATGTCAACTTGTCATGAACACATAAACATATCAAATGGTTTGGGTCAGTCCAAAACATGGCGCACTACACATTTCCAATGTAATGGTCCTGTGTAGTCGTGAATTCTTGAGGGAGTCCTTGAGGGAACTCCATGGCACTAGCGGGCAGGCGGGAGAAGCCTATACTTGGGTCAACGTGCACATAACGATTCTTGAGGGACTACCACAAACCCACATAACACATAGATTTTAAAATCTTGTAAGCTTGATGCCAAAAATGGCACATTCTCTTGAAAATTTGCTTTTCATATGTTTGTTATACCTTAAAAACCATTTAAAAAAATATGGTTTCGTAAAAATGTATCATTTTAAAGAATCATTTTAAAAACAACTTTCCATAAGTCATCACACAAATCGTGTGTAAGCATGTAGCACAATCTTGCAGCATTTAAAACATTAAATGCACATGAATTAGGTAGTTGCAAAATTAATTACTGTCATTTCTTGACAGAAAACTTTTATTGGCTTATTACTTACTATAAAAGTGAAACTCACCTTGAAATCTTTGATTTTGGCTTGTTCAAATATGCCTCTCCTCTTGCTCTTCTTGTCCTTCTTGATCCCCTTTTTAGCATAAATATAATTCCCAAATTAATAGGAATTTTCAAATGAGAACCTAAAGAAAATAATGTATAAAAAAATGATCCTAGAATACTTAAACCCATACATTTATTAAGCTCTTGAAACCAAAATTCTTCCAAAAATTCAAAGCCCTAAAATGCTCTTACCTCAAATCTTCACCAAATGAAGAAATGCTTGGTTCAAAGGAAAGCTCTTATCTTCCTCTACCTTTTTCCCTTCTTGCAAAACACCCAAATCTCTGTACAAGGCTTAGAAAAGATTAAACCCTAACTCAACTCTCTTCTTTCCTCTCAACCCCTGAAACTTCTCTTCTTTCTCTCTTTGGTTTTGTTATTTCACTTCCTTCTCTCCCATTTTCGTTTTTTCCTCTCTTAAGGAAGGAAACAATACTTTTTTCTTCTCATTTTACCCTTAATGAATGATAAAAGTCCATCTTGCCCTTGCTTTAATACCTTATGCTTTTTAAACTTAAGTGACTTGCCAAAATTGGCGTTACACTCTCCCACTACTTTAATAGCTCAAAGCCCTTAACTTGTACCATATTATCTTATCCACATTAACATGCTAATTTATTTCCGACATAAATTAATCTAGCAAGACCCCAAAATTAATCTAATCATGCTTATATAAAAAAAAATCAGGTGTCAACAAAATAAATGGGTATCTTAGCGTTTCTCAGAACAAAAGCCCCTTTTATCTATATACATCAAGTCTTGTAATAATTAGACACTATAAATAAAGCTTAGCCAAGCCAAGCTAAGCCAAGTCAATTCATTATTTTTTTTATTTGGGTTATTCAATTAAACTTACAAAAGTAAATAATTGGGAATAAATTATATTATTTATTTGGATAATATATATAAAAAATGATAATTAGTTATGCAGAGAAAATTAAAAAGGAAACATGTGGATGCGGTGAGGAAGAGCTAAAGGAAAGAAAAGAGTCTTCTTTTCTTATATGTAATGTGTAGTGATAAAAAGAGAAAAGTGATAAAACCAAACAACATCCTTACCCTTAATATTGATTTGATTTAAGGAAAACAAATTGGATGTATCTTTCTGTTTCACAAAGAAAGAACACTCTCCACTATAGGCTACTCATTAACCACAATTACTACATACTCAACCGCCTGCTACCATAACCATATGGTTGCTTCTTCATCTAAAACAAGGTTTAAACTGTTCATAATTACAAGAAATACTTTTAATAATAGCATAAAAAAACAAATGTATGTACAAAGTATAACAATGAACTGCTTACATTCATTATTATCCCATGAAAATAGGGATTCAGTTTCTAATTGCGAAATGGAGATAGATCAATATTCAAATGTCTCTTCCCCTTGCTGACCCTCTACAAATTATCAAAACCATTTCCAAAAATGTCAAACCCTATACTATTTATTCAAGTCATATATTGCATATATACACACTAGATTCCACAACTTACAGCTATTGCCATGAGCTCTTCCATCAATCCCTCTAGTTAATGTAGAGGCTAAAATGGAAATTAACGACTTAATATATCTATTCATAAGTAGATAATTTTTTCAATTTCTTGTCACACCTAAATAACTCACTTATTATGTTGGACCATCCACTAGGGCATTTAAAGGATTATTAGATTTGATACTTTTGAAGATTGCTTTTCTAAAGAAAACATTCTTATAATAATAGATACAAATATAAAGAAACTTCAAATTCGAAAATAAATGAGTGAAATAGTAGAATTTGTTAACGCTCAAATTGATACTTAAATAATAGATACTATAGTAGAAACATTTGAACAATATGGACATTACTGTCAAAAAACTCTTGTCAATAGAAAAATGCTTAAAAAGAATACTATGTATTCTATACATTCTTATAGCATATTTAATATTACATTATTAGAAAAATAAGATTAAAACCCCAGAAAAATCATATGTTTTATGGAATTAATCTTAAGGAAAAAGCCTTAGATATTAGTTCAACTTCTAATAAAGTAATGATTCCTTTGCCATATAAAAAAGAAATTTCTCAAAAATTTAATTATATTCCCAAAAAATTAGGGGCAAAATAGAATGGGTGCTTATCAACTCCATACAAATTATAGTTAGATCTCCTTTTAGAGAAGGAATAGATAAAGCAATATTAGATGATTGAATTTGTAATAGAAAAGAAGCCTATAGGATAGATACTAAACAAAAACTTTTGTTTAGTATCTATCCTAAGATGGCTTATAATATATAAGATAAAGATTTTGATAGGACACTCTCTTTAATGCAAGAATTTAAATGAAAAGATTTAATTAGAGATGGAAATAAACCATATTCTATTACTTATAAGATATCTTATGCTTTATCTAATACTCGTTATACAGAATGATTTGCAAAAATTATATTATTGACATTCCAAAATTATTTTATGAAGTTGAAAGAATATATTCTCCTTATATAGCAAATTTAAAAGAGATAGAAGATGAATTTTCATTAGATTTATAGAAAAACCACTTAATAACTTCTCACAATAGATTATTGCCTATACTATCTTATTTAGAAACTTGTGTTTCAAGTAGTCAAAGATATGCTAATAGTTTGATAAGAGCAAATAGAAAGATAAGTTTTAATTACAAAACTAAAGGATAATATTTTGTTGATACAACTTTTGTTCCCTATAATATCTTAGTTGATATTGAAGCTAATGAAAGTTACATCAATCATAATCTAATACATAATTTGATAAGTTTTTAACTAAATGAACCTTATCAGTGCATAAATGTCAATGGTGAAATACATCAGATAGATACCGCCATATAAACCACTCTTAAGATAGGAGACAATCAAATAACTATAAGACTATTAGTTAAAAAAATGAAGGATTTAATTTAGAGGTAATGCTAGGAAATAGTTTTCTTGAACAAGTCCAACGTTATAAGATAACTCGATATGGAATAAAAATATCCTACGATAATAATATAATATCTATTCCAAGATAATAACTAGTCCCACAAGTATTTTTATCCTAATCGGAATAACTTATAAAGATTATAGAGTATAATACTTTGTTGCCTAAATAGACGGTGGAGTTGCTTCTTATTTATGTAAAGCGAGTTGTTTTCCTTTACAATATCATGAAACTTTAAAAAATATAATAGAATTTTATATTTCTAATAGTAAGATACATTTATCAAAAGGTGTTAATCAACCCCAAATACTATTAGGATCACTTCTAATAAAATATCCACCATTTTACTTTTATGATATTAGGACCGATTTTTTAAGGAAATAATTTTATTCAATTTCATAAAATTTTATTTGTACAATTAAAAAACAAATACATTTCAAAACTCCATGTGGTCATTGGGTCGTAGTTAATAGAATTAAAAATGTCCATGCTCAATCTACACCATTCATATTTAAATCTCGCACAGCCTAGCGTGGTTTAGGGTATAAAGAGCATCGATCCTTCCAAAAGGAAAACCTTTATTAAAAATAGAAAACATTATAGAAAATAAGTATCATCATATAAAAACCATCAAGGATGGACTAGAATTAGTAATAAAAAAGATTAAAAATTACTTTAATAACCTATTACAATTTTGGGATAAAAACAAAGAAAAAGCAAACTTAGAAATGATAGATAAACAAAGAAATTATTAGAGTTACTATTGTGAGTTATAATTTAGAAGATCAAAAAGAATTTAGAAAACAACTTCATGAATTAGAAAATCTAAAAATAATTAGGCTTAGTAAATCTCCTCATTCTTCAATAGCTTTTATGGTTATAAATCATCCAAAACTAAATAGAAATAAAGTTAGAATGGTAATAAATTATAAAAAAAATAAATAATAGTATAGTATTTGATGTATACTTCTTACCCCACAAAGAAAGAGTATAAACATCATCAAAGGAAAATAAGTCTTCTTTAAATTTGATTATAAGAGTGGATTTTGGTAGATAAAAATGAATAAAAATAGTATTCCACACTTAACAAGGTCATTACTAATGGTTAGTAATTCCTTTTGGCTTAAAAAATGCCCCCCACAAATATTTCAAAGGAAAATGGATAATATCTTCAAATATCATAATTTCATTCATATTTATGTGGATGATATTTTAATAGCTAGCAATAATATTGCTCAACATAATATACATCTCAATAAATTTGTAAATTTATGTTAATAACATAGTTTAGTTATCTCTGAGAAAAAAGATAAGATATGTTAAACTGAAATACAATTCCTTGGCAAGGAGATAGATGGCAAAGGAGTTAAATTTCAGCCTCGTATCCTCAAAAACATCTCACATTTGCTAATAAGTTAATAGATTAAAAAAAAGTTCAAAGCTTTTAGGAGTATTAAATTGTGCTTAAGATTTTATTCAAAATATAGTCGAGATAAGAAAATCTTTTCTAATGCTTTTAAACAAAAATCAAAGATTTGAAGTTTTACCCTATTTGATTAAACAGGTAAAGAAAATTAAGATTTTGTGTACTACATTGCCAAACTTGCTTTACCATCTGATGATGATGATTCAATTTTTAAAACTAGTGCTTCTGATCATGTATGGAGTAGATAATTATAAAAGATAGATTATGATAATTCTAATATTAAGATGAATGAGTCTCTTTGTAGGTATGCTTCTAGATAATTTTACAGATTCTGAACAAAGATATCACATAAATGAAAATGAATTATTGGCAGTAGTTAAAATTGTAAAAAATTTATTATTTTTTATTGCCTAATTTTTTTATTAAGAATTTATAATGCTTAAGTTAAGGCTTTTATTCAAAATAATTTACCCTCTAATCCAAAATATAAAAGATATATTAAATGACAAACTTTATTAGCTAAATATACCTTTGATATTGAAATTATCAAATCTAATAATAGTGTTCTTGCAAATTTTTTAACTAGAGATGGTCAATTTCAAAGAAGAGATATTTTACTTATTGGAATAAAGGTCCTAAGATATCAATACTTTCCAAACAAAAATCAAAGATTTATTAGATATTGCTAGCTTTAACTCTATACCAAAAGAAGTAAGTTGCAAATCTACTTCTTCTGTTTTGCCATATATGACAAGTCAAGATAAATCATTACAATTATTCAAAACAAAAACTTTACAGCCTAATCAACAAGGCTCAAATAGTTAAAGATTCGTCATCTACAAGCTCTTCTTTCCCGGTAAAGGTATTTACTAGTCAGCAGATTAAGCCAAAAAAGGTTACTGTTGATAATCTTTTTCTAAGGCCTAATACTACACATAAATGGACGATACAAAGAATTATCATAATTGATAGTCTTCTAAAAAGTCATCCTTCTTTTCATACACATATAAGGTAATGAGAGACTTATACACTCTGCAAAATATCGATACTTGCTATATTGTTTTTTCTAGGATATATCCTAGATTGAATCTTTTTACAAGGAGCTCATTCATAAGCAATTAGAGATTGGCATGATTTTGGAACGATAAATGTTATATGCTTAACTAATCCAAAGTTTCCTAAGATATTATTACTTCCCAGATGGATTCAAGAAGGGGTTAAGGATTGTTATTTAAATAACCCTAGAGTGACCCTAAAAGATATCTTGGTATTAAAGATATTATCTGCTGGTCCAAATTTTCATGAAAAAGAACAATATTATGCTTATCATTTTATTACCTTGGGAGAGGCAGAACATTTTCCTATTACTATGAATACTAAGTTAAGAAAATAATTCTCTAAATACACTAAAAATGATATCCATTACAAAATAAGAATCAAGATGAGAAATATTATTTGAGGCATCGAGGTAACATTCAAAAAGGGATTTCGAACCTATACCAGAAAAAGAAAATTTTCTTCTTTAATGATAGCTCCAGCCAAAAAGATACAATTGGTTGCTGAAAATTAGATAAACATGATTGAAATAAGAAAGATAAGATCTAGTTTTGATGCATAAAAAAAGTTTTATCATCTCTGAAACCATATAGAAAATATATGTCCTTTTTGTACAAGTGGCTAAGAGACTCTTAAAGGAAAAGATAAAGCTCAAGCATTAAGTGTATCTATATACAATGATGATTCTAAATCAGAAAGATAAAATGATAATGTAGAAATCTCTCCAACCACACAGATCAAAGAGAATCCATTATTGATCAAGATAAAATCTGCTTTTCTGAAAAGTTAATATAATTTAATTTTTCTTAAATTTAGAATCTAGACTTCAAGTTTGCTTGTATAAAAAAGACCTGTAAGATAGTAAAGGGGGCATTAAGCATCTTTTATATATCTCATTTTTGTAATCTCCTCTGCTATGAAATTAAAATTTCCTTTTTGTAGATACAGTTCACAAAATTCTATTTAAAACCTTACTATTCTCCTAAATCTTTAGTATATGCCTTAAAGTAGGAAACAAATTAAGCTTGTGCTGGACTTTATTAAAGGATTGTCAAGGGTGGCTACCTTACTCAAAGGTTGGAGCTGGAAGACTCATCAAAAAACTTGATACAAACTTGTTCAAGCTACGGTAAAAAAAACTAAGGATACAAGTACGGAAGCGTAATGGATCCTTTAATTAGAAAATGTTGAGACTGTTATACATATTATTATATCATGACTTCTTATTTTCTAGAAAAATTCATATATAAGTTATTTGTACTAGATTTAGATTCTTTAGAATTTATAAATGAGATAATTACATCCCTCCTTCAAGTAGTCATTAATATTATAGAAAATAATGATAAATTAAAGGATGAAGATTTGCTTCGAATCTCTTTAATTTTTAATATTATTAATGGATTATATATGATAAAAGCTTTTATTTTCGAGCATTATCATAGTTGTGTTAGATCATATTTGTTTTATAATTTGATTTCTTATTTGGCCTCTAAATTGGTAACTAACCTTGACGCCATTTGACAAAGTCTATCACATCTTTAAATTGTTTCCTACTTTTAGGCGTCTACTAAAGATTTAGGAGAAAGTAAGGTTTTAAATGGAAATTGTGAACTTCATCTACAGAAAGGAAATTTTCATTTCATAGTAGAGGAGACTACAAAGATGAGATACATAGATGACGTTTGATGCCCCTTTTACTACCTTAGGGATCTTATTTATCAAGCGGACTTGAAGTCCGAATTCTAACTTTAACAAAATTTACATTTTATAAACTTTTCAAAATTTATAGGCCAAATCAAAAATCAAAATGCAAATCAAATATAATCAAACAAAAATATGATTACATGTGAAAATAAAAGTTGTTATCATCTCTAGGCCATTAATAATATCAAAAATCAAAGAGATTCAAAGCAAATCTTCATCCTTTAATTTATCATTATTTGTTATGATATTAATCACTTCTTAAAAGAGGGATGTAATTATCTCATTTATACATTCTAAGGAATCTAAATCTATTCCAAATAGTCCATATATGAATTTTTCCAGAAAATAAGAAGTCATAATATAATTATTTGGAGAATAGTTTCAAAATTTCTAAATTAAAGGGTCCATTATACTTTTGTACCTATATCTTTAGTTTTTTTTGACCATAGCTATCGGGATTTTGTTGAGTCTTTTAACAAGCATTACACCTCCAATCTTTAAGTAAGGTAACTACCCTTAATGCCCCTTCAGAAAAGTCCACCATAACCTTAATTCATTTCCTACTTTAAGGCTTATACTAAAGATTTAGGAGAAGAGTAAGGTTTTAAATGAAAATTGTGAACTGTATTTACATAAAGGAAAATTTTATTTCATAGTAGAAGAGATTCCAAAGATGAGATGCATAGAAGATGCTTAATGCCCCCTTTACTAACCTAGGGTATTATTTATATAACTGAACTTAAAGTCTGAATTTTAGCTTTCACAAAAATTACATCATATCAACTTTTTTTTTTAAAAAATATATTTTATCTTTATCTATAGTAGATTGTCTTTTATATGTTTGATTGAAGAGATTTTCTCGTTATCTTCTTATCTTTTTGATTCAGAATCATCACTTCATAATCTTAGATTTCCATTCCACTAAATATGGCAATTAAATTTTATCAGTTATGTAACGGTTATTTTCTTTTTAATTGTTCACATTCATATTTCTTTCATTTTGGTAAAACCAAATTTTTTGTTTGCATACTAAGAGCTTCATAAACAAAATAACACAGTGAAAATTCCTTGAAATAAATTTAAAACTAAAAAGAAAACTCGATACTTTTGACATAGAAAATCACAAAAAGTAAAATGTTTTAATAATTTGATTTGAAATTGGAATGACCGAGTTTGATCTTAGGATATAAAAAATAACAAAACACATCATTAGTACGCGACATTTACACGGAAGCCATTAGTTGCATGATAAAGAGGCGATGATGGAGGAGATGAATGGATTCATTAAGCCAATAAATTACCTGGGGCACCCACCAAATTTGTCATAAATCATAAACATTTTCTTTAGTCAATAAAATAGATCTTTAATATGGATGGGATATATAAGTGGAACTATCACTATTATTTCCTATTATATAATAGAAGATAATAGTGATATAATAGGAATTGGAACTTAATTTCATTTTATTGTTATTTTCATGAAGTTAATGCTAGTCTGGATTTTATCCTCCTATGAGGACTCTGCACATGTTCCACAAAAGCATAAAACCACGATTGAGTCAAAGTATGCTTTTACTCCTACTGGCACAACATAAACGTGCTGTACAAGTAAAACACTCTCCGTTTTCTCTCTCTATTACAAGCCAGTGAATTAAAATGAACATAAGGACTTGGCATCAAACTACCTTGCAAAAGACTCCTTGCCTTTTCTTCATCAATCATCTACTCTTACAAAATGTATCACAGTTCTGTAATTACGCGGCAGAGAAACAGGGAAGTGAAGAAGATTATAACTTGAGACGTGGAAACAGATACAACGACACATCACCAAGACCCAGAAATGGCGGTGATGAGTTGAAGATGGGCATAACAGTACAACCTATCCCGCATGGCTTGATGGATTAACGGTAGACATTAGGAAACAATAGTGATATAATAGGAATTGGAAACTTAATTTCATTTTATTGTTATTTTCATTGCCTCCCATATCTTTTTTCAATGAGAATCTTAACTCTTATTGTATTCTGAAGGAATATGTTAACAAGAATTTTTCTAAGAGCTTTATCATCAATTAATGATATGCAGTTAAGTTAATCAAAACTTTGACCTTTTGAAATTGGGAAACATCATTAAGCGTATTTTAGAAATGTAACCTAAAACTCAGTTTTGTCTTATAATAAAAGGTTAAAACTTTGATAAGCTTAATACGATATAAATAATGCTCCAAATTATAACTTCATAGCAAAAAACAATAAACATAGTAATTTAATGTAAACAAAACTTCTCCTTCGATATGAGTAAAAGGAAAAAACCACGGTCAAAAGAGAATTTCACTACCATCAAAATTATTATAATAGTCCAATGTCTTAGTTATTTTCAACATTCAACCACAAGATAATAACAAATCATATTTTACCCTAATAAGGCACCGATACAAAATACATAAAATGGAAGAGAAAATAGAGCTAATAATTTGAACTTATCTAAACAATAAATGTAACCAAATCTCTATGCACTAGAGACCACCAAATGTCAATTGCACCATTGAGAAAAAAGGCTGAAGAGTTCAGAACTCCCATGCAAAAGTTCGGCCAAATTAGAGAACAAATAGCCACTTGATTGTCCATTTGATCAAGACTTTGCTGATGGAGCTGTTATGAAGGAAAGCTATTATTTATGGAAATTATAGATAATTTACAAAGCTCTAATTAGTAGTCACGCTACATATAATCAAGATCAATTTATAAGGAATCTCCACAAAAGAACTCAGCCAAATTGGACTAGAAATACCCATCTGATCATCTCTTTAATCAAAAGGTACACAGGCTGAAATCTGAAGAAAATATGTTTATATATATCCCATAAAAAAACAGTCACCTCTCACTATTTTCACTAGTGAGTGGTAAAACTAATATTAATTTATTACAATTTTCTTTTTATCTCTTCCTCCCTTTTTTTTAATTTTCAAGAAATGAGTTTTTGTATATTTCAGTCATTCTTCACATTGGAGTGAAACCCAAAAAGGCCTAACAAACTCTCCCTCACAACGATGTGGAGGGGTTCACCATTCCAGTAATCAATCGATAGATCTTAAGTTTTTCCCTTAGTAATGGTTTCATCAATATGTCAACACCATTACCCTCATTATGAACCTTTCAAAACATAACAACTTAGCATTTAACATGCCACATATCTAATGATATTATGTATCAATATGCTTAGACCTTGACTAAAAAGAGGAACTCTTACCGAGATGTATTATACTATGATTATCATAGACCATAATATACTTTTCTTGATTAATGTCAATTTTTAGGATAAATTTTTAAAGTAAAATAACCCTTATAAGGCTCAATAGCTTCAATAAAATTTTCTTCAGTTGTTGAGAGAGCAATGCACTTCTATAGTCTAGTTTGTCATGACATTACTTCCCTCACAAAATTAATCAAATACCTAAAAGTTGACTTGTGAGAATCAACATTTTCGGCCACGTCAACATCTATAAAACCTACTAAAACATACTTATAACCATTAACAGAAAGCTTCAAGTCAAATGTAATACAAAGATATTTCATAAACTACTTCTCTACATTCCAATGTTCTTTGCCAATAATAGAAAGATAGCGACTCACTATACTAACTACATAAGCAATGTCAGGTCTAATACATACCATGACATACATCAAACTCTCTATTACTAAAGCAAGAGTGCTACTTACGTTCTTCGCCTTATTTATTGAAAATATTTTAAGTAGCTTTTGAATGTACTTTTCTAGTGATGAGTACAATTTCCTTGCTCATCTATCGCGAGTGATAAAAATTCCCAGTATTTGCTCACCCAAGTCCCTAATGGAAAAAGACTTATCAAATTGTTTGTTTAAGTCATTTATCCTACAAACATTCTTTCCAATAGCGAGAATATAATCTAGAGTAAGAACATAATAAAATCATCATTAAAAACTTTTGTACAAAAGCACAACTGTCAGAAGTAGTCTTTATATAATCATGCTCTTTAAAACTAATTCAAATTTTCTATAGCACTATCTTAGAGCCTATTTTAACCTATAAAGACTTTTCACCAGTTTGAAAACATATTCTTCTTTCCCTTTCATTTTAAACCCTTATGGTTGCTCTATGTAAATTTTTTTATCAAGATCACCATGAAGAAAGATTATACTATTTACTTAATTACTGGCTACTAAACTAGGAAGTGCACAAACAAAGGTTATCTTAACTACATAAGGAAAAATTTCCTCAAATCAATACCTGTCTTTTGTTTAAACCCTTTAACAATAAGTCTGACCTTGTGCCTCGACGTTGGGTTATGTTCCTCATTTTTAATTTTAAAGTCCCAATTATTTTTTAGTGCTTTCATACCTTTGGGAAATTTAACCAACTTAAAGGTGTGGTTTTAATGGAAAGACTGCATCTCATCCAACATCACCTTGATGCACTTCTCCTTATTCTAATCTTTGATAGCCTCCTTATGACACTCTAGTTCCCATATATCAGTTAGTAAGATATAATCCTGTACAAAGTATCTAAGAGGATAAATGATTTCTAGTGGACCTTCTCAATATGTTTCCAAGAATTACCTCTACTAACTGTTCCATTTCAACATTCTTAGGTTCTACTTCCTCTATAGGAACATCAACATCAACTGCATCTTATTGTTTATTAAGGGCACCATTTGCATCTTGTTCCTATCTCGGTGTATAAGGAACTATATCAAAATCACTTGGCGTATAACTACTATAGGGTACTGATTTCTCTTCTTTATTAAGGTTTATTATAATCTGATCCTTTATGAACATATTGTCTTTACTTCTAACTATCCTTTTGCTAGTTGGATTATACAACCTGTAGCCAAACTAATCCTAACCACAACCAAGAAAAATGCATTGTGGAGTCTTTATGTCAAGCTTTATCTTTTCATATTTAAGAATATGAACAAAATGTTTGCAACAAAAAACATGCAAATGGTCATTTGCTACGTTCTTGCGAGACTAAATTTTATTTAGCACCTTTAGCTACAAGGAATACATGCTAAGATATTAATGGATTATGTTTTGGAGTTCAAAGATTTAGCCTAAACAAACTTTAGTAACCAAACTTTTGAAAGCATACGTTTAAATATTTCAACTAATGTTCTATTAATCCTTTCAGTCAAATCATTCAAATATGGTTTCTTTGGGTTTCTTTTGATGTCTAATTCCCTGTTCTCCACTGTAGGCATGGTCCTAGGTACTCATCAACATTATTAGTTTATATATACTTCAATTTATTTCCATTTTCTCTTTTACATGAGGCCTGAAACTACTTAAAAATAGATAAGACTTGATATTTTGATCTCAAGGTGTAAACCCAAATTCTCTTTGAATCTTCATCAATGAAAGTTATAAAGTAATAAGCACGATGAAGGGATATAGTTTTCATGTGACCAAAAACATTTAAAGCACTAAAATTAGTACCTCAAGTATTCTAGTAATCGGCTTATGCTCTGTATAAAACTATTATAATGACTAGTTCTTGTCTCTAACACTTATAAAGGGTCCCAAAGCACATAAATAGGCACTTTCTCATTAATTTTAGAATTAAGAATGTTACGTATGTCATATATATATATTTCAAATTATTTTTCAATCATTTGAGTATAATTGTTTCACATTTATAAGAGTGAGCCTTTTTGGAGTTATCAAGTGAATAAGTGAGATAATTTTGAGGTGTAATCTTTTATTATGGTGTTGAATATTATACTTAAGTGTGATCTAAGTAAGATTAAGGTTCATCTTCACCTTAGAAGAAGATTGTAAGAACTTTTCACTGAGAAATATTATGTAAAGGTTATTCTTTGCCTTGAAAGAAAAAGTATAGTAAAATTTCAAGAATAATCTTAGGAGTAGACGTAGGCAAAGGTTGTTTAATGAGCTATTATAAATTAATTTGCATTCTCTCTTCCAAATCCTCTTTAAATTGTTACTCAATTGCTTGATTAATATATATTAAACAATTCTACATCCTTATTTGCATTGATTATTGTTAATTAAGTTCATTGGTTAGAAATATTGTTGAATTCCATAAATACCAAATTCACCCCCCTCTTAGTCGCCAATAGGAACTAACATGTGGTATCAGTGCAAGGTAATATTTCTAATCAAATCCTACACCAAAGATCATGATGGCTTGGACAAAGCATTAGTAAACCACCCTTCTTTGATGAAAATGATTACCTTTTTTAGAAAACTAGGATGAGGTTCTTCTTAATGACTAAAAGTGTAGACTTATGGGAAAGAGTGTCAAACAGTACCTTTATCCCTACTAAAATTATAGATGATATAAAAGTTCCAAAGTTTAAAGAAGAATGGGAACACCAAGATAAACTATTAGCTCCCTTGAAAATTAGGGCCATATATATATATATATCCTTTTTTGTGCATTAGGAAGCAATGATTTCAATAAAGTCTCTATGTATGAAACAACTCACGAAATTTGACATACTCTAGAAATTATTCAAAAAGGAACAAAGCAAGTTAAGGAAAGCAAAGTTAACATACTAACACATTAATATGAATTATTTTAAATGAAGCATAATGAAAGCATATCTAGCATTTATACTATATTTATTGATATTATTAATGTTCATAAAGGTCTTAGAAAGGCGTATACTAATGATGAAATAATAAAAAACTTACTAAGGTCACTTCTAAAGATATGAGAAGCTAAAGTGATACCCATAAAAGAAGTCAAGGATCTGACAATGCTACTATTAGAAGAACTTATTAGATAACTCCTCATATATGAAACGAGGCTCTAAGAGATGCAAGAAAAAAAATGATGATTTCAAAGAAAAAATTAATGTTTAAAGCCTTAAAAGAAGAGTCAAGGAAAGAGGAAGAGACATCCACTAGTGAAAGCGATGAAGAAGATTTGGCTTAATCACTAAGAAATTTAAGTTCTTTACGAAGAACTTCTCTAAAAAAAGGATTTCAAGTAAGGTATATTGATTTAAAACATAAATCCTCTATCATTTATTTATTTTGAATGTAAAAATATTATCCATACAAAGTCACAATATCCTTGAGTCAAAGATAAGGAGAAGTATAAGAGAAACTATAATTTGGAGAAGAAGGATAAGAAGAAAAAAAATCAAAGCATCAACTTAGGATGAATTGGTTGATCAATGTGCCATATTGGTTAACCAATATGTCTGCTAGTTGATCAAAGTTCCAATGACTAGTGAATCTAGAGCTTTTAATGCATATTAGTAGACTAGTGCTCCATATATAGCCAATGTAATGACTAGTTCTTAGCTCAGACAACTAGGAAGGGTCATAAAACACTATAAATAGGTATTTTCTCATTGGTTTTAACATCAAGAAGGTTTTATGTGCCATATACACACATCTCAAAGTGTTCTTTAATCATTTGGGCATCATTGCTTCACATTTACGTGAATGAGTCTTTTGGGAGTTATCAAGTGAATAAGTGAGATTCTTAGTTGTAATCCTTTGTTAAGGTGTTATATATTGTACTTGAAGATGATACAAGTGATATTAACGTTTCTCTTCACCTTAGAATAAGATTGTAAGAAGGGTTCCTCTGTACCGAAAAAGATTATACGAAGGTTATTCTTCACCTTAAAAGAATAAGTATAGTAGAATTCCAATAATAGCCTTGGGAGTGGATGTAGGCAACTGTAATTTTTTGAACCACTATAAATTAGTTTACATTCTATCTTCCTTATCCTCCTTAACATATTGTTCAATTATTTGATTAATTTATATTAAATAATTTCTTCGTCCTTAGTTAGATTGATTGTTGTTAATTAAGTTCATTGAATAGAAGAAATGTTTAATTTTGTAAACACTTAATTCACCCTCTTGGGTGCCATTAGGAACTAATATCATGAATCCTTTAGAAAGATTCCAAATTTCACCTAAAAAATTGATATCAAATCGCTCATTACAGAGCTTGTTGATAGAAAGAAGATTGAGCTAAATATCCAAGACATGCTTGATGGCTTAAAAGTTAACTTAGACCCATTAAAAGTGACTAAACACACATCTCTGATGCTCACACATTTATTTATAACTCCATTTGCTATTTTCAAATAACCAAAGTCACCATGTTTGTAGGACGTGAATGTATATAGTTGTAACATAAATTGAAACACCACTATCTATAACCTAACTAGTTTCATCATATTGTAGAATTGATGGAGTCAAGCTTTTGAACTAATATGAGAATTTCTAGGAGTGATATTGACCATATCATCATTTGCACTTGGGTTCATTTTCTTCTCTTTCTCCTTAGTCTCTTTTTTGTCTTTCTTCCACTTGTAACATTATCTATTGATGTGCCCTTTTTTTCCCACAATGATGGCACTCAATATCTCTGTACCTTTTTTTTATATTTTCTCCTATTGTGATCTCTATTTTTGGGACCTGTTCTTTCGCTTCGCCCATAGATTTCGTAATTAGAGCCTCTAAATATAAAGAAGAGCCATGTGATTTCCTTCTCATATCTTTATTTAAAACACCACTTTTTGTAAGATCTATAAACATTATTCCATCAAGTGCAACATTAATTATGAACTTTCTACAAGTCTCCTAAGTGTCAGGTAAGTTGCCAAAAAAAAATACAAACCTTAAACTTCATCAAATTTTATTCCCATTGAAGATAGTTGATTGATGATCCCTTAGAAGTTGTTCAAGTGGTTTATCATAAAATCATCATCCTTGTATCTCAAGGTTGTCAACTACTTTATCAGGAATTGTTTGTCACTCTCTATCTTCTTTGCATACAATTGCTTCAATTTGTTCTAAAGAGCATTTGTCTCCCCACTAATATGGATCAATACATTATCATCTACCCATTGTCTAATGCAACCACAAACTTATGTGTGTAACAAAGTTCATTCTTGTTTTGATTTGTTTTCAGGTTTCTCTATTACAAACATAGGCAAATATTAATCCTTCACATATAGTAAAGCCTCTATCTTACCTTCCATAGAACATAGTTAGCATCATTCAAATTAATCATTTTTCTTGTGATAACTTCCATTATATATAATGGCAGTCCACTATTAGAACCAGGCTCTAATATCACTTTGATAAGAAGAATGCTCCAAATTAAAACTTACTAAAAATAAAACAATAAACAGTAGACACGGAAATTTAATGTGAAAAATCTCTACCTCATTATGAGAGGGAGTAAAAAATCATGACCTAAAGAAAATTTTATTATGTCCAAAATGATTAAAATAGTCAAATGTCCTAAAACTAGTTTCATTGCTCTACTACATAATGATAAAAAATTAAACTTCACCCTAATACATCACCAATACATAAATTATAAAATAGAAAAGAAAATAGAGCTAATAATTTCAACTTATTTGGGCAAAAAATAAAACCAAATCTGTGTGTACGAGAGATCACCGAACATCAATTCCATTATAAAGAATAAAGATAGATGAGTGTGAAACTCCCAAATAAAATTTCAGCCAAATCGAAGAACAAATTGCCACTTGATTGTTCACTAGATCAAGACTGTATAAATGGAGTTATTATATGGTGAGCTAGTTTTCAAAAAATTTTTGGACAAGTTACAAAGTTCCAATACCAATCGCACCATATATAATTAAGACCAATATGTCAAGAATCTTCACAAAATATTTCAGTCAAATTGGATAAAAATAGTCAATCGATTGTCTCTCTGAACAAAAGGTACACAAGTTAAAATTTGAAAACACAAAAATGTGTGTATCCTACCAACAATAAAACAACTGGCTCTTCATGGAATTATTTCCCCTTTGACTAGTATAGACAGGAAAAATCCTCCTCTACAGTACCAAGGTCTTCCTATTTCCACCAAAATATTATCTTTCAATGATTGTCTACCTTTTATTGGAAAAATTTGAAGGAGACTGGGTAAATGGACTAATAGATTTTTGTCTTATGATGGAAGAGTTCAACTTATTAAATCTGTTCTATGTTCCCTTCATCTTTACTGGAGTACTCACTTTCCTTTGTCAAAGAAACTAGTCAAAACTGTGGAGAAGATCATGAGAGATTTTTTATGGGGTAAAGCAAATGGAGGTTCAGGGTTCCTTAAGGTTAAATGGGTTAATTTGTGTAAACAAGGGGGGTTAGGAATCATCTCTGTAAGAGTTGCTAATAATGTCTTTCTGATTAAGAGGCTTTGGAGAATGATCTAGGATAAGCATTCATTATGGATGAAATGGCTTCATAGCTACTTTTTGAAAGGGAACAACATATAGTCCCTATCTATAAGACCATCCTATTTTTGGTTCCTTAATCAGATTTTAAGAAAAAGGGAAGAAGTAGCAAATGATGTTTTTCTGTAAAATTGGAAATGGTCAAACAACTTTCCTATGGCATGATAATTGGACTGGCTTTTGTCCTCTTTCCTCAACCCCATTTCTATTTCTTCTTTTTCAAAGCGAACCACAAATCTAAGGTGGCTAGTCTTATTAATAATAATGTATGGATTCAATTTCTTGATGCCATCAGTCATTTGAAACCTTCATATCTTCCTAATCCTAACTCACAAAACTGTTTTCTATAGAAAGGGTCTCCTATTGAAAGTTTCTCTAGCAAAATCTACAAGAAATGACTCTATCACACTGATCAAGATGATCCTTAGGCTAAGGTTATCTATTGTAATATTCTCAAACCAAGTTATGCTTTCCTACTATGGTTGGTGGTAAGGAATAGGGTAGCAACAATGGACAAACTTCAATTTATCCAGAATTTGGATCAAAACTACTGTTTGTGTAGAAGAGGAACTGAAACTAGGGACTATCTATTCTTTTTGTGCCCTTTTTCTAGTATTATCTAGAGTAGGATCATAAATTGCCTCTCTTGGCAAGGGACATCTAATTCACTCATCGAGGTAGCTAAGTTTTTAGTGGAAAAGCAAGCTTCCACTTCACTCTGGAAGAGGAAGGTGCTATTTCTTGCCGTATCTACCCAAGGGATATGGAAAGAAAAAAAATCAACGGAAGTTTCAAAATATGGAACGATCAGCCAATTTAGTGCTACAATCAATCATGCAGAGAGGGAGAGACCAATATATATATAATGGGAATTGGAACAAAATCACTAGATAAAGGAAGAGTCATTAGCTTCTCCACGGTCTCCATCATCACTGTAAGTATAAAGGAAGATGGGTAATATAACCACATTCAGATGAAGTTCCAGACACGAAGATAGGGAAGATTCTTACCAGAAGGGCGTGATTCGAATCACATATTGATTATAACAACCAACCCTAATTTGGAACATTTCAAAAAGCTCAGAGGATGGGGTGGATTCGACAACTA
This sequence comes from Erythroxylum reticulatum, assembly GCA_025504915.1. Taxonomy (NCBI): domain Eukaryota; kingdom Viridiplantae; phylum Streptophyta; class Magnoliopsida; order Malpighiales; family Erythroxylaceae; genus Erythroxylum; species Erythroxylum reticulatum. The sequence continues at coordinate 21,373,908 of JANSVA010000008.1, read as the reverse complement.
TTTTGGAACGAGCCAATAGCTTTATCGTTTTTGTGTGTAGCTTAGTCAGTATGTCCAAACGATGTCGTGTGATCACTTGCTCTTTGGCGTAGTATCTCCAACCGTGCTTCTTAACTATTGGAGAGTATTTTATTCTCCAATAGTTTTGTACCCTTCTTTTAAATTTAACTTTAATTTCTCATTAAAAACATTTGTCTCTCACTATTTCTAATAGTGTGCAATGGCAACTATTATTATGTTATTAGCGCTTTTCTTTTTTATGATATACTCCTCCTCCCTTTTTCTTAATTTCAAAATATGAATTTTTTTATAAAATTTGCATTCTTCATATAGGAGTGAAACCTAAAAGGGCTCAATATAATAATAGTATTGCAGTGCTACATTATCAGTTGTAAAGATAAAGTACATAAATTATAATAGGTCATTCTATGACATTGAATTTAGATTATAATTGCAATTGTAGTTTCATTTTCTCTGCTTTAGTTTTGTCGTGACTTGAATTAGGAACATGTTGATGCAGGAAGTGGATATTAGTTAGACATATGAATTTAGTTTTGGAGTAGTGTGGATAGTTAGTAAATTTTCCTACTAATAGGATATAAGTTGAGAATAACTGAGATAATGAAACAAATTTCAAGTCATTTATTTTGATTTAGTTTTCTATTGTTTCGAGCATTTGTTTAGTTCTTATGATCTTAACTAATCAGTTTGATGGGTGTTAAGATTTCTAGTAATTTTTCTATCACGACAGTTAATGTCCCTTATTGATTTGACAGGGTCTTCATAATCAAAACTTAAAATAGATGTTTGTTGTTACCACTAATAATTTATTTTGATCCTAATAGTAGGCATTTTTTATGGTTAGTTTAATTACCATTTTATCTGAGTTGATGAGTTTTTATAGGAATTTGACTATTCAGTCCCAACTTCTCCCCTTTTAGTGAGTTTTGAAGAAGCTTCCATACAAACTAGTTCTAAAAGATCCACTAGTAATGTGGTGCTTGTCCATATTTTAGAAATATTTCCTTTTTCCAATAATAAAAATCTCTTTACAGATGACATTATAATTGACA